>QJPP01003563.1:0-232232 GCA_003996215.1 Jaltomata sinuosa
CACGAAGGGCACACAACTGCTGATCTTCAAACTGACGGCTCTGAATCTGATCAATCAAAGTAGAACGAACCTCAATACTGGCGAGAACTCTGCTAGGATTCGACAGGTCAAGCCTAACCAAACGGTTAGCCAAGGACTGAATGTCCAAGGCCAACGGCCGCTCTGAAACTGAAAGAGAAGCGAGGCTACCCATACTCACTGTCTTCCGACTCAAGGCATCCGCTACCACGTTTGCCTTGCCCGGATGATACAGAATAGTGAAGTCATAGTCCTTCAGTTACTCGACCCTCTCCTCAATGTCTCTGAGTTCAACTCCCGCTGACTCGTGATATACTGAAGACTACGGTGATCGGTGAAGATATCACAATGAACTCCATATAAGTAATGCCTCCAGATCGTGAGCGCGAAAACTACCGCCGCCAACTCTAAGTCATGAGTGGGGTAGTTGCGCTCGTGAACCTTCAGCTGCCTCGATGCATATGCTATTACTCGACCCTGCTGCATCAACAAACAACCAAGACCAACCCAGAAGCATCACAATACACGGAGAAGCTCTGACCCTCAACCCGGCGAATAGGTCAAACTGGAGCTGAAGTCAATAAGGCCTTAAGCCTCTGGAAGCTATCCTCACACTGATCGACCACTGAAATGGGATATCCTTCCTAGTCAGCATAGTCAAGGGTGCTGCTATGGAAGAAAATCCCTCAACGAACCGTCTGTAGTAACCTGCTAGCCCAATAAAGCTGCGAACCTCGGTAACAGTAGTAGGTCTAGGCCACTCACAAACCGCTGAAATCTTTCCCAGATCAACCCTAATCCCATCCTTAGACACCACGTGCCCTAGGAATGCAACTGACTCAAGCCAAAACTCGCACTTTGAGAACTTGGCATAAAGCCGATGATCTCTCAAAGTCTGGAGTATAACCCTCAAGTGCTGCTCATGCTCATCTCTACTACGCGAGTATACCAAGATGTCGTCTATAAAAACTATCACGAATGAGTCCAAATACGAGCCAAGAACCCTGTGCATCAAGTTCATAAAGGCTGCGGGGGCATTAGTCAACCCAAAAGACATCACCAGGAACTCATAATGGCCATAACGTGTCCTGAATGCTGTCTTAGGGATGTCCTCCGCCCTAATCCTCAACTGATGGTAGCCAGACCTCAAATCAATCTTCGAAAACACGACTGAACCCTGAAGCTGGTCGAACAAATCATCAATCCTCGGCAACGGATACCTATTCTTCACTGTCACCCTATTCAGCTGCCGATAATCAATACACATGCGCATCGACCCATCCTTCTTCTTCACGAAGAGAACAGGAGCACCCCAAGGTGACACACTAGGTCTAATAAACCCCTTAGCTAATAGATCCTGGAGCTGCTCCTTAAGCTCCCTCAACTCAGCAGGAGCCATACGGTAAGGAGAAATAGAAATGGGCCTAGTGCCCGGCTCTAACTCAATAGCAAAATCAATATCTCTCTCAGGTGGAAGGCCTGGCAGGTCGGTAGGAAACACATCGAGGAAGTCTCTAACCACAGGAACAGACTCAGGAGAAGTGGGGTCAGCACTAACATCTCGGACATATGCTAGATAAGCTAAACACCCATGGGAAATCAACTTCCTAGCTCGAAGACAAGAGATGATCCCAGATGGTGCATGGCTAACAGAACCCTGCCACACAACCGGGGATACACCGGGCACAACTATGGTAATGGTCTTGGCATAACAATCCAAAACCACACGGTGAGGGGATAACCAGTCCATGCCCAGTATCACATCAAAATCTAGCATATCAAGAATCATCAAGTCTCCCCAAGTCTCTGAATCACCAATAGATAACATACAGGATCTCACAATCCGATCCACTACTAAAGAATCTCCTACTGGGGTCGAAACAGAAACAGGAACAGATAATGGCTCACTAGCCAACCCCAAACAAGGCACAAAGTAGGCAGATACATATGAACAAGTGGATCCAGGATCAAATAAAGCCATAGCAGACTGATGGCACACAGAAATCGTACCTGTAATCACAGCATCTGAGGCCTCTGCCTCTGGTCTCCTAGGGACCGCGTAAAACTGACGACGACCTCCACCTGCCCGACCGCCATCCCTACCACCTGCTCTGCCACGCGGAGCACTACCTCTACTCTGACGACCACCCCCTCTAGCTGGGGGCTGAACTACCCGTAAAGGCTCGGCCAACTGAACTGTACCCTGCTGAGGGCAATCTCTAGCAAAGTGACCAATCGCACCACAAGTAAAACAAGCCCCTGACGGCCTGCTCAGTCGGGATGAACCAGCAGATCCCGTATGACCACCGCGACCTGATGCCCCAGAAACTATACCCCTCGAAGACTGGCCGCCATAGCCCTGATGGCTGCTCTGACCCTACTCGAACTGGGTACTACCAAAAGTCTGAAGGGAAGCCTGAACCGGTCGGCTGGACTGACCCTGGTACTGCTGTGGCTGATAACTCTGGCTCCTCTGGCCAGGACCTCTACCACCATATCTGGGACCACTATAGACACCCTGATGCCGAGGCCTCTTATCACTGGACCCCTGATCATGTCACTGTAAGTCCTCCACAGTGCGAGCATAGTCTACAATGGCCTGGAATGACCGACCACTGGCAATCAATATCTCAGCTGGCTGCCTGATCTCTGGCCTCAAACCCCATACAAATCTACGAATCCTATCAGCCTCGGTGGGAATGATCATAGCTCCGAACGGTGCTAGCTGATGAAAACGGGTCTCATACTCTGAGATAGTCGTAGATCCCTGCATAAGGTGAGTAAACTGCTCCCTGCGACGCTCACGATCACTCTGTGGTAGGAACTTGGCCATAAAGGCCTCATAAAACTCAGACCAGGTCAAAGGAGGTGACGACGGTGGTCTATAAGCAACCTGAGCCCTCCACCATAACATCGCTGGGCCCTCCAACTGGTAGGTAGTATAACCAACCCCGTGAGCCTCCAACAAACCCAGATAATGCAACATCTCCTCACAGGTGGTAATGAAGTCATGTGGATCCTGTCCAGAAGTACCCGCAAACCTCGGAGGTGCTAACCTCAAAAACCTACCCAACGCCTTCTGCTCTGACTCTGTCATAGCTGGGCAAGGAGCAAGAGGCTGTGCAACAGATGGAACCGGAATAACCTCCGCACGGGGAGCCATAGTAGCCGACTGCGCTCCTAAGCTCTGTGCACCCAGGGTTGCCCCCTGAGCGGATGTCTGCGCTACCTCAGAAAGCCTCTCTCCAATCACACCCAAAAGCTGTAATAGTAATCCCCGAATATCTGGAGACTGAGCTGCGGCTGGAGCTGGCACAGAAGTGGGCACTGGAGCTGGAACTGGAGCTGGCGGTACCTGGGCTGCCCCCTGAACCACATGCTGCTCGGGCTCTATCTCCACGCTAGCAGCTCTAGCAGGTGCCACTGATCGAGGGCGTCCTCGACCCCTAGCTGGAGTGGGAGGCTCATCTTTGCGTGATGCCGATGATCTCGTACGAACCATCTGCGGAAGAATGAAGTAGAATAAATGAGATTTCCAGAAACTTCAAGGGTACAACGCACGACACAGAAGCAATGAAAGAGTCGAATTTCCTAAAATGCCACTGTAGCCTCCCAAAGATTGAGTACGGACGTCTCCGCCCCGATCCGCAGGACTCTACTAGACATTGGCTCCTATACCGATGACACTGGTGAACCTAAAGCTCTGATACCAAGTTGTCACGACCCAATTTCTCGGTCATGATGGCGCCTACAACCCCCAGTAGGCGAACCAATTCCCGTAGCCCAGAACAGTTAGTAATGGGCTACTATCTAGCAAAAAGGGAACAAGACGAGTAAAATAGATAACAGGGATATAAATATATACATATGCGGAAACTAAACCAAACCCCAAGACCTGGTATCATAGTATAGAGCCAAACTACATACATGGAGTGCAAATAAACCAAAACTATATATACAGATGTCTCTGAATGGTAATAGAGTACATGAAGCAAAAGATAAACTAAAGCTAAGCTCCGATCGCCAAGAGCTCACCCTCAGCCTGAAGTAGTCTCCAACAGATCTCCAAGCACGAATCACAGCGGTCTAACGGCGATAGCCCACGCTAGGATCTGCACCCAAAGATGCAGGGGGTAGGGGTGAGCACCAAATGCGAAGCATAAGGTACCCAGTAGGTATCATAGGCCGACTGGGCACATATAAGATAAAAGCGTAGTAATAGACAGAATGGAAGCAAGTAGTCACAGAAATCAACGAAAGATACACAGGAACTAGCCAAGAGGGAAATCAACAGAACCACATATGAGGCTAGTAAGAAGAATATACACATCATAGACACAGGTGAAAGTAAGAACAACGCACCTGGGGTCCTTGCAACCACAGTGTATACAAAATAAGTTTACGAAATGGACGGTATACCGGTAACCTCAAGTGTAAGAAGAAGAGAGAAAGAGTAATAATAGGCATGCTCAGAGACATGAATCAAACTCAACTAATCATACCAATGTCATACTTATCCATAATAGAGAATAATTCTATAAGTAAAAAGCGAAAGTCTACCTACAGTCCCCCGGCCGCCCATACAACCGAGGAACACAAACAAGTGAAAACAAACCCTCCGGCATCCCATACTACCGGAGCGTACAATCAGCAAACAGCAAACAAGGGTGGAGCCTCAAACAATGAATGATAGGATGCATGAAGATCTCAAGTGCCATGGTATCTCTGCATGTACCTCCTCCGGCGCCGATCCGGCCCAGTAAGTAGGTTCCATGGAAGGACTCTGCCCGTATACTTCTACTCCATCGTATACCCCTCCTCCGACACACGCAGCCCGTAGCCCCTGGCCCGGATAGCAAGGTCCATGGAGGTCCCAGACCCCATACTAAAACTCAGTATCAGAACATGTATCAAGATAGAGACCCAGTCTCGATATCAAGATAGAGACCCAGTCTCGAATATGCATGCCCAGACCCTGTCCAGGACTAAAAATAGTAGGAAAATATCTCAAAAAAACCCCTCCAAGGGTGCCCGGGAGTAACCGGGTCTAAATAGTAAAAAGTCATCTCAGGTGCTCGGTCCGACCGAGGCTAAAAATCATCTCAAGTAACAAGAAAACTCAACTAGCACCCCGGCCCTGCCGAGTCTAGCGATAATCATAAAACTGATGATTTTAAACATAATTTTACTTTCTTGCCCAAAAATCTCCACAAGTGAAATCAACCATTTCCAAATCATTTCCATCAAAAACGGGCCCCCGGGCCATGCAAGGTTTAGAAAACAGTGCCAGTAGGCCCGAAGCCAAAACCACAGTAAAACATGGATAAAACCTCTTTATATGCATGGAAATGGTATGATCACACACAATAGCTGCCCCGCAGCTCACAATCAACCTATCGACCCTGCACAGGCCCACAGCTACTCAGCAAGCATAACCAGCCTAGAAGGATAATTCTATGCCCGGGACTCGCGGACATTCCCAAAATCCCACCTTCTATGTTCCAGAGTCAACAAGGCCTCACAGGACCACAAGGGTAAATAAAATATAACGGTAATTACTACAAATAACGGAGGAACAAAAGTAGGTGGATATGAATAAAGCGGTCGAGGTCTGTGGTGCCAACCTAATAGTCCAACCCAAGGATGCCCATGAATACAATTTTATTCTATATATGCGGAGTCTAGGGAAATTAAACCGTAACCTACCTGTCGTCCGACGACAAGATGCTAGAACAACGATGTCCAAGCTCGAACCACTCCAAGAAAATCTAAAACTAAATCGGAATCGGAATCGAATTTGGGATGGAACAACTTGACAAGTGAATGATGTACTGTGGTAATTTTTGCATTACAATTATACTTCAAAGAAGTATTAAGTGATGTTGGCAGCAACTTACATAACAATTTGTTCAATTGCCTTCAGTGATCAAGATCAAACCTTAATTATATAATGACAAGTTAAATGAGAGTTAGGCAGCACCCATTTCAAAGTAAACCCAACGTGCTGCCACCTTTAGCAATTATTTGCTGGCCACTCCCTCCACCTACACGTGGAGTGGAGGTGGCAATTATAAGGGAAAAAGAAATTCTTATCCCGTTATATATATATTCGGGTATTGCATAAGTTCGTGGTAAAATAAATATAATATTTTAAATATACCATAATTCATAGAAAATTATTTCGAACAAAGCCTACTATATTATAATAATAATTTTCAACATAGCTAAATTTACTATCTCCGTTAAAATAATTTGCAAAGGTGATAATAATGTAATATAACTTCCTACCACCTTCGACTTTTAAATAAAATATTTTCAAATACGCACGATTTCGATACTCAAGAATTTTCTCGGGATCCTCCCTTATGTTTTATCACTGTTTCGGAACTGAAATGACCTTTAAAAACGTGAAGTCGAGGCTTAAATCGAGTTTAACCCGACCCGGTTCGCGACCCGGTTCGCAACCCGTTTTCTGCCAGACAGTCCGCGGTAAAACAGTCATAACTCTTTACTCCGAGATCGGTTGGATGTGAGGTTTTGTGCGTTGGAAACTAGACTCGTAGACCTTCGATTTGGTATTTCGGGGGACTTCTAACTCTTTATATATTGAGATAAAAGCCCTGATACATTTGACTCAAAGTTCAGAAAATTTGTTAAAGGTCTTACGATATCCTTTGTCGATTTTCTTGACTTCAAAACTTAAACGTGGAAATGACCGGAAGGGTCATTACATGACGTCAGCCCGAATTATTTTCGAAAATCAGAAATTTTCCATGACGTCACCCTACTTACTTCAAACATATTTTAATCGTTCTTCCCAAATTTACGAAAGCGAAAAAGTTTATATAACGACGGACCCGGTCGTTACAATCCTAAAATGAAAGGGACCACAAAAAAGAGCACATGCATATCAATACAACAATAAATAAGACAAAAATATCAAAAGAAAGCAAATAGAGTAACAAAAATAGCAACAAAATCACATTAGGGTAAAAAAAAATAAAAACCCTAGAAAGCACAATCACATTTGGGTAGGAAATCGACACTCTTAAAAAAGAAAATCAGTTAATAACATTTATTTTAGTGAAGATTCTTACCTTTTTGAGCTTCAATCCTTCAAGAGCATGAGTTTTGATACAGATTCGAGAAGAACTTCGAGCAGCCGTTTATGTCCTCTCTTTCTGAAAATGAGGAGAGTGTATTAGGTCTAAGGATTTTAATTGGGGCGTGGCTTTTTTTTGTGGGTCGTGGGTAAAACCCGTTCAAATGGTTTTAAGTTGGGTTAAGCGATCAGGGTCGTTCACGTGTCAAGTCCGTCAAAGTAGGGGTATATTTCAAAGTTTAGCTAATGGTAAGGGCTAATATAACCAAAAAGTATAACGGGAGATAGAGTTCAACAATAAACGAAAGTAGAGGCGTATATTCGATCTTTTTCCGATTAAAAAATTATTGGCAATTTGAGTGGGTGAGCTGGTTTGAATTTATTATTTTTTAAGTATAATTTGGTATGAAGTTCTGTTTGCTCCAATGAAATTATTGCAAGGTTGCTTTATCCCGAAAATAGTGTTTTATTTTTCTAATGAATACTTTTTTTTTTTTTTTAAAGAACAACAAGCATTCATGTCTCAAAATATTCCTTGCTTCTTACTCCGATCCATGTCATTCTATTTTGAACTCTGGGTATGTTGTTGTTGTTTGTTGGGGTTATGGGTCTTTTTCCCTTCCTATGTGGATAAATAAAGCTCAATTTGGACCAACCCACTTTTGCCCATAGGCCCAATTCTATGGGGCATATATATAGACCTTTTTTTAGGTCTTATTTCATCATCCACATAATATTTTTCAGCAGCCACACATAGAGAGAAATAGCAGATTTTCGCACCCAATTTCAGCCCTAAATTGCCAACTTCAAATTGCGATTTCCGCTTCGTTTCTTATCCGATTGATCTAATTTTTGGACAGCTTGTTCCTCTCATCTCAATCTTTGATTAGAAACTAACAGAGTTGGATTTGGTATCCCGTAGCTCCAGTTTTGCATCCGTGAACAGTAGCTGCATTTTTTCGGTGCTTTTGCTCCTTTTATTCTCTTGTTTTTGGTGTTGTGATTTATGTAGTGTTGCTCGTTGTTTGGCACTTCCTTGGTGGCCATTTTGGAGAATATTATTGTAACTCTTGGTGATTATAGTGGAGGTTTTGGTCCCGTGATTTTTACTCTTCACACCGAAGGGGTTTTCCACGTAAATCTTGGTGTCTCGTGTGATTGGTTTATTTTGTCTTGTCGTATTTGTTTTGGTTGATATACTTGCTGCCTTATTACCATTGTGCTTGGTTTGTTTGTCTTCTCTTGGTTCAAATTGAAAGGGAAAGTTTAGACTTGGGTATTCTTCCGCTGCTACCCTGTTGTGCATTCTTTGTTAGTGCCTTGCCTTTCCCAACAAAGTGGTATCAGAGCATTGGTTGTTGTTGATAGTCAATTTGAATGATGGAGGCAAATATGAGCAAGATGGTGTGTTTGAATGGTAGTAATTATCATACTTGGAAAGGCAAGATGAAAGATCTTCTATTTGTCAAGAAGATGCACTTACCTGTGTTTGCTTCTAACAAACCTGAATCTATGAATGATGAGGATTGGGAATTTGAGCATCTGCAGGTTTGTGGCTATATCAGACAATGGGTTGAAGATAATGTTAGAAATCATATTGTGAATGAGACACATGCCAGAAGTTTGTGGGATAAGCTTGAGACACTTTATGCTTCGAAGACTGGCAACAACAAGTTGTTCCTGCTGAAACAATTGATAAATATCAGGTACAAAGAGGGTAGTCCTATTTCTGATCATATAAATGATTTTCAGGGTGTCCTTGACCAGCTGTCCGGAATGGGTGTAAAGTTTGATGAAGAAATTCAGGGACTTTGGCTTCTCAATACTCTGCCAGACTCTTGGGAGACTCTTCGAGTTTCTTTGACTAATTCTGCTCCCAGTGGTGTTGTAACTATGGAATATGCTAAGAGTGGTGTCTTGAATGAAGAGATGAGAAGAAGATCACAGGCCTCATCTTCTTCAGCTTCACACTCCGATGTTTTGGTTACTGAAGATAGGGGGAGAAATAAGTTCAGAGGTCAGAATGATAGAGGTACAAGTAGAAGCAAGTCAAAGTCCAGATACAAGAATGTTACATGTGACTATTGCCACAAGAATGGACATATCATGAAATATTGTCACAAGCACAAGAGAGATATGAGACGACAAAAGAAAGAAGGCGATAATGAGAATCGTGTTGCTGTTGTTGCTAATGATGATCTTCTTGTTGCTTGTGGTGAGAATGCCATTAATCTTGTTCGTGATGAGTCTAGCTGGTTTGTGGATTCTGGTGCTACTTCTCATGTCACGCCCAAGAAAGAATTATTTTCTTCTTATACTCCAGGTAATTTTGGGATGTTGAAGATGGGTAATAATGATGAAGTTGAAGTTCTTGGCATTGGAACAGTTTGCTTAGAAAGTAACAATGGTTCGAGATTAGTTCTCAACAATGTCAAGCATGCTCCAGATGTTCGCCTGAATTTGATCTCTGTGGGGAACCTTGATGATGAGGGTTATGTTAACACCCTTGGTGCTGGCCAGTGGAAGCTTACTAGAGGTTCAATGGTTGTGGCTCGTGGTGACAAGTTATCTAACTTGTACGTATTTCAGGGCTCCATCTCTAGAGGCTCAGTAAACTTGATGGAGAATGATACTTCATCAGAATTATGACATAGAAGGCTAAGTCATATGAGTGAGAAGGGGATTGACAATTTGGCTAAGAAAAATTTACTTTCTGGAGTGAAACAAGCAAAGTTGAAGAAATGTGTTCATTGCTTAGCCGGTAAACAGAAAAGAGTTTCCTTTCAGAGTCATCCGCCTTCAAGAAAGCTTGATTTGCTGGAGTTGGTACATTCTGATTTGTGTGGTCCTTTTAAGGTAAGGTCTCATGGTGATGCACTTTACTTTGTGACTTTTATTGATGATCATTCTCGCAAACTCTGGGTATTTCCTTTGAAGTCCAAGGATCAGGTACTTGATGTGTTCAAGGGTTTTCAGGCCTTGGTTGAGAGACAGACAGGGAAGAAATTGAAATGCATCCGCTCAGATAATGGTGGTGAGTATATTGGTCCTTTTGATAAATATTGCAGAGAGAAGGGTATTCGGCATCAGAAAACTCCTCCAAAGACTCCTCAGTTAAATGGTTTAGCAGAGAGGATGAACAGAACTCTAGTTGAGAGAGTTAGATGTATGCTTTCAGATGCTAAGCTGCCAGATTCCTTTTGGGCAGAAGCACTTAATACTGCTGCTTATGTTATCAATCTATCTCCTGCTGTTGCTTTGTTTGTTGGGGTTATGGGTCTTTTTCCCTTCCTATGTGGATAAATAAAGCTCAATTTGGACCAACCCATTTTTGCCCATAGGCCCAATTCTATGGGGCATATATATAGACCATTTTTTAGGTCTTATTTCATCATCCACATAATATTTTTCAGCAGCCACACATAGAGAGAAAGAGCAGATTTTCGCACCCAATTTCAGCCCTAAATTGCCAACTTCAAATTGCGATTCCCGCTTCGTTTCTTATCCGATTGATCTGATTTTTGGACAGCTTGTTCCTCTCATCTCAATCTTTGATTAGAAACTGACAGAGTTGGATTTGGTATCCCGTAGCTCCAGTTTTGCATCCGTGAACAGTAGCTGCATTTTTCGGTGCTTTTGCTCCTTTTATTCTCTTGTTTTTGGTGTTGTGATTTATGTAGTGTTGCTCGTTGTTTGGCACTTCTTTGGTGGCCATTTTGGAGAACATTATTGTAACTCTTGGTGATTATAGTGGAGGTTTTGGTCCCGTGGTTTTTACTCTTCACACCGAAGGGGTTTTCCACGTAAATCTTGGTGTCTCGTGTGATTGGTTTATTTTGTCTTGTCGTATTTGTTTTGGTTGATATACTTGCTGTCTTATTACCATTGTGCTTGGTTTGTTTGTCTTCTCTTGGTTCAAATTGAAAGGGAAAGTTTAGACTTGGGTATTCTTCCGCTGCTACCCTGTTGTGCATTCTTTGTTAGTGTCTTGCCTTTCCCAACATTGTTGTCGCCACAAAAAATTGTTATTGAGCTTTAATTAAAAATTATTGAAGATTACAATAATGAGGATGATCCTAAAACCTGTCGAGAACGAGGATCTTGATCCTAAAACTATATTTCATGGTAACAACAATAATATTTACTTATTTGTATAGTGGAACGTCTACTCGATAACAGCGAATGCAAGATAATTTAATGTATTTTATAAAAGGTCCAAATACACTTTTTAACTTTGAATTAGAGTTGATATACCTTTCGTTAAAAAAATGTCTATTTATATTCTTCCCGTTACACAAATGACGTAAAATATACCCTTTGTGGTAGCACTTGACTTCGTTGGCACTCATACATGGGGAGGTTGAATGATGTTCTCACAAAATTCTAAGTTTAGGTTCTTGGATCGAGTTATTTCTTGAAATCTAGGGATTTGCCAAGTAGTTTGATATTAGGAGCATGATAAAATGATTAAATATTTGTGTTTACCATGAATTACTCACATTTTGAGTATCTTGAAGTGCCTAGGTAGAAATCCTTCGACAAGCTCTTAACCAAGTCCGAAAATAAGTGATTTTTCTCCCCTCCCCCACCCCCACCCCCTCACCCCTAGGGACGTATCTAGGGAGGGTTCACCGGGTTCACGTGAACTCATGCTCCCCTCCCTAGATCATATATAGTAGTGTTATATTTTTTATAAAATACTCAAATATAGATGTATGAACCCACGCTCAAAGTATCACATAATCCTATGATGGTTGGGTGCACCTCTTTAAGCGAGGTTATAAAATTCTTATCTTTGAGTGAAGTTTTAAACCTATAATTTTAAAAGTTTAACGGATTCAATGATAAGAACCTAAAGGTCAAATCGATTAAATTTATATCTTAGATCTACCTTTTTTATAATAGTGCGCTCATCCTCTCGAAATCCTGAATACGCCTTTGCAGTCACCCCCTGCGCAACGTGCCATAATGCCCAAAAACGAGCTCTTAGTACTCACCGTTGCATGGCTCGGCGCCAAAGCACTTGGCCTTGCATCTTGTTGATTTTGTTTTATTTTCGTGTTTTTCTCTTGTCATTCGTTCCATGGTCCATTTCTACATAGTCTTTAAATTTAGTGTAGTTTAAAAAGTCAGAGGGTGTCATATAAAGTCGGAAATTTATAATAAGTATAAATAAATGTGAATTAGTTTCATCAAACTATAGGGAAGGGTTCTCAATATATATCTAATCATATGAAATGGGGTCATGTGTGAGAATTACACTGATCAACCCTATTAGTCCTTAGCTTGAATCATTTAGAGGGCTTTGATTTGATTGCTCGGACTTTCTTCCTTTCTGAGAGCAATTTTGCAAACCTACATATATATATATATACAAAGGAAATTATTATAATTAGCAATTAAAATAGACTTACAAGAAACTAAAAAATCTAATACGAGTAATGATATATCATCATGGAGCTTATACAAGCTAAAGACTACATCTTTCCTAATGTATAGCAAATTACTTTGACTTTAATGATTAAACTTTTGACCATAGTCTTGAATATTCTAAGAAAACACTTTCTTCGTTCACTTTTATATGTCCATAATATAGACTTTGCACACGTTCTTTAATAAATAGGGAAAAAATTACACTAACTTGCAAGCACTCATTCGGCCCAAAGTAAGTACTAGGCATGTTCATGCCTTCTTTTTTCGCACATGACGTCATCATGATCACAACTATGAATTAATCTTCTATGATACTTTGTTAGTATATCACGTCGATATTATATAGAGTGATTTTTTTAGAAAGAAAAAACAAAAAATAATAAAGAGAAAAATACGTACTAAAGTCACTTACTTATTTATTGATATCTAAATTAAAAGAAATATATTTTCATAAATTCTTTTCTTTTTTGCAAATGAAAACAAAACTTATATCTAAAATATATTCTTTTGTAATTCTTTCTAATCAAGGTTAACTTGCTAAAAATGATATAAAAACTAACATATCAAAATTAAGATTAAACTTTATTTTGTTGTATTTTTTTAATAAATTTTTCTTTTGAAGGAATAAATAAGAGTAATTATCATTTTTATTTACAAGTAAAACTTGATAAAAATAATTTTAAAATCAAAATATCAAATGAACTCGCCTTCTACAATACCCTGTCAGTATATGATATATCAGGTTGGTATAATTAAGGCTTGAGCTTTTCTTTTTGAAGAAAAGCACTAGTCCTTTATGATACCCTGTCAGTATATGATATATATCATGTTGGTATCATAGAGAATTGAGCTCATTTTGAAGGACATATAGAACATGTTTTCTATGATAACTATATGATATATACCATGTGAGTATTATAAAGGACTGAAGAGTATTTTCTTAAAAAGGAATAGACCAGTTTGTCGATATATGATATATACTATGTGGGTATCATAGAAGGCAGAGTAGTATTTTGTTGAAAGAATGAATCAGTCATCTAGGATACTATATTAGTATATGATATATACCATGTGAGTATCATAAAAAATTGAGTAGTGTTCTTTTGATGGAATGAACCTGCCATCTTAAAACAAACTATCATCTATGATCTCTTGTCAGTATATAACATATATACCAGGTTGCTATCATATATTACTGGGTGTTCATCTTACAGAAATAAATTGTCAATCCTCTATGATATCATATGGGTATCATAAATAACCGAGTAATACTTTTTAAAGGAATGAAACAACCTTCTATGATACTATGTCAGTATATGATATATACCGTTTCCATGTGGATATCATAGTTACTGCAATAATATACTTCAATTGCTACTGATTTGATATATTATGTACTAGATAGATTATTTTTTGAGATATAGAAAAAATAAAAATATACTATATCAATTTCTTTTTAATCATAGAAAAAAAAAAGGAGCCAAAATATTGTAGAATTAGATTATGGGAAAAATAAGTAATCAAGAAAAAAAATTGAAAAAAAGTGAATGAAAATTACCAGAATTTCTTTTTTAAAAAAAGAATAAGAAAAAAAGCCCAAAAAAAAGTGAATGAAATTAGATTATCGGTAAAATAAATAAATGATAAGCTACAGCAAAAAGTGATTGAAATTAAATTATGGAGGAAAAAATTAAATGATTTTTTTTTCAAAAAGCAAGAAATTAAAAAATTAAAGAATAAGTGAAACAAATTTGAAAAAAATAAATGAAAGAAGCTAAATTGAGTATGGAATTAGAATAAATGAACCAGAAAGAAAAAAAAATATTTTTTTTTAAAAAATCTCATAATGTACTACTCTACAATGTACTACACTACTATTGACATTTTAAATGCATTAGAAAATAGCCTACAGTGTACTACACTGCTATACTACAATTGACATTTTATATGTATTTTACTCCCTCAATTCATCTTTATTTGTCCACATTTAACTTGACACACATTTTAAGAAGTAATAAATAATGGGATAATTTTATTATATCACCCTTTAAATATAATAATTTAATATTTTAAAAAATATATTGGATAATGAATACTATTTAATAATAAGGGTAAAATGTATACAAAATGATAAATTATCCATTGATTTTTTAAATTGAGCAAATATTATTAAATTTTATTTTTAATATATTGGACAAATAAAAATAGACGGAGGAAGTACCTCTTTAGAGCTTCCTCATTAGTTTCAGGATCTTCTTTGGAGATTGGTTTCTTCAACAAGTTTTCACCAACTTGTACCAATAAGTTCATATTAGCCTCTGTAGCATTATCCATTACTGTAGTTGAACCTATTAATGCATTTTCCTGATATATTACATATAAACAACAATTAATTATTTAGTATAATCAATGTATAATTTATAATTAGTATTTATATAATAATTATATACCTGATATACACTTATTATATATCAAACATACACTTATGCTGGCTATTAAGAAGAGATATAAACTAGAAGTGGTAGATTTCGAACCCTTGAAATTGATTAACTTGAAATAGTCATACACTCTTTTCATCCTAATTTTAATTGATACATTTTGTTTGAATAAGGGAGTTTAAGAAATAAAAGAAAGACTTTTGAAATTTGGAATCTAAAATAAATTATAGATATTTTTGTCGGCTATAAATAATCTCATCAAAACTAAAATGAGAAACTTAAGGTTATATTATTTCTAAATATATAAATGTATACAGAGACTTAAAAAGAAACACTACTACTTAAAAAACATGAATTAGTGGTCGACAAATTCTATAGCTAAACAACAAAATTCACCGTTAATCTTATTCAATGACGGATTATATTATCACAAAATTTTGTAAGCTACGAGCAATTAGCAACAAAATTCATAGTTAATTTCATTTTTTTTTTTTAGTGAATGTAGGTTCAGGGGCGGAGCCAGGTAGGGCCAAGGGGTCATCCGAACTCCCCTCGGCGAAAATTATATATAGTTTATACATGGTTAAAATTATTTTTTATGTATATATATAGCAGAT
Organism: Jaltomata sinuosa; assembly: GCA_003996215.1. Taxonomy (NCBI): domain Eukaryota; kingdom Viridiplantae; phylum Streptophyta; class Magnoliopsida; order Solanales; family Solanaceae; genus Jaltomata; species Jaltomata sinuosa. The sequence continues at coordinate 15,609 of QJPP01003563.1, forward strand.
GTTGAGTCCCCTTTGACTTCTTCTTGTGTTTACTTCTTCATATTTTAAACTTTTTTTGTGAAAATTTTGACTCCGTCATTATGTACGTCATATAAATTGAGACGAATGAAGTATTAAGAGTGACTTACTTGAATCCTGAGGTAATTCTTTTGAGCATTAAGAGCCTGAAAGAGAGTGGAAATGTAATAATCATTCATGTATGAACTTGCTGCAGACATAATTTGAATGAAAGGGCTTGAATGTTTATTATGTATTAGCCACTCAACAGCACCCCATTTAGCTGCTTCTTGTGCTGTGTATGTGTTGTAAAAATCTGCATGTGTGCCACTGCCTAATGAGAGCAGCAGAATTTGTGTGTAGTTTATTGACGTTGCTACGGAAAGTGCAACTAAGGCCTGTCAAATCATATATTTACTATCAAACTTCTCTATAACAATCATTCTCTATAAAAAAAAAAAAATATTTTAAGTGAGGCAAAATGAAATTGGGAGGGAGGGGCTTGGTATATTCCATCAAGAGAAAACTATATCTACATATAAAATGTAAAATCGAAATTGGGCGAGAGAGAGATAATTACAGGGTAGGGAATTGAACTCTCACCAATAAGGTAAAAGTTTAGGTAGTTAGTCAACCAACTAGACTACTAAGATTCTCCTCTATAATAATATTTTACTTTAATAAAATCATGTTTTATTTGGAACTAATCTTCCATGTAGTGTTATATATTATATGTTCTCTAAAATAATATTCCGTTATAGCAATCAAAAAATTATCGGAACAAATGATGTTATTATATGCATTAACTTATAATAATGATACATTAAAACGTAGTCGTAATTTTAAAAGTATAGTGAGTAATTTTTTGTCCGGTGCAAACACTACTAAAAAAAACTACAAATAACCCTCAAGATTCTTTATTTTCCCCAATAATCCTAAGTGATCAAATTGCAATTTTTCTTTGCATCTGCAAAGAATTCTGTTCCCATTTATTAACAAGAAGATGAATGAAAAAAGAAATTTGATAATCAAAGTAATAAATTTAAATTAGTCGTTGAATTAAAGAAAACGAAAAATAATAATATTTATGCGTGAAAAAGATTGAGGATCTATTTGTTGTTGAGGATCTATCAGAAACAACCTCTCTACCTCACTTCTGAAATAAAGGTACGAACTGCGTACTAGCTTTCTACTCTCGTCAAATCCCACGTTATGGAAATACACTAGATTTATCGTTGTTGTTATCGTATTAGCCGAAAAGAGTATATTTGAGTCATTTATACAATAACAAAAGTACAAATAGATCACGTTTTTAACGAGAATATATTTATTCTAAATCGTATAGTACAGGAATATACCGGATTGTTAGCAGCAACACCACCATCAATAAGATTGAACTCATATAGATTTCCTTTGCCATCACTATTCACAAAGTAATGTGGAGGCAAATAAGTTGGAGCTGCTGCTGTCCCACAGCATATGTCAGACATCTTAGCATCCAACTCTGGAGAATTTGCTAACTGTGTATTTGTTACAAAACAGAAAAAATATTAAAGGTAATAAAATTAGCTCGTGAAAAATATAGTTCGTTTAATTCAGAATTAATATGCAATTTAAATTGACTTATGAAAAATCATGTAAAAATTAAAGGTGATGAAATTAGGAGAGAGAAAATTTTAGGCCTGATTATCAAACGCGCGTAATGATAGTCTAGATAATTATCAAATGTAGCGAGAGTTTATGTAATTCGCTTTATATAAGTGATATAATAGTTTTTGAAATTCGCTTTATGTCAATGATATAACAATTCGCTCTGTATCATTGATACATCTAGATACAAAGTGAATTGTTGTGTCACTGATACAAAGCGAACTTTTGTATCAGTAATACATAGTAAGATGATTAGAGGTGATAAAATTAGCTCAAGAAAAATATAATCCGTTCAATTCAAAATTGATATGCAATATAAATTCTCATGAGAAATCACGTTAAAATATTTTCAAAAAATATATTTTTTGTTTTAATTTGATATGATATATATATATATAGCAATAACAAAAGAAAAAAGAAAAATTAACCCATATAGCCGCCCATATAAGTTTTAAACTCAAAATACTCATACTTTATTTTGACAATCCTATTATAATCAACTTTCACATGTTGTTTACTTTTATTAGTCAGTCTACATAATTTGAGTAATTCAAAAAGAGAGAAAAACACAAATAGCTATACGTATCTATATGTTACTTGTAAACATCATACATAGATATATAATGTATAATTAATGAATAATCACTACATAATCTATGTATAATTTATATGTATACCTTATACATTAATTATACACTAAATATAAGTCTATAATTATTTCTTTTACCGGGTTTAAAGGGATATAAATATAAATAAGATTTGCACTTATTCTTACGCCTACAAATACGTGATTAGAATCGAAAATCATATAATTACTCAAACTATGTAGACTGACTAATAAGAATAAACAACATAAAAGTTGATTATAATAGGATTGTCAAAATAAAGTAATTATTTTGAATTTAAAACTTATGTCACTATTTGTGTTAATATTCCTAAAAGAATAGTTTTATTAGGTACTAAAAGGTCATAAAAGAATAAATAAAAAAATTTAAACTTAGCAAAAATTAAGAAGGTTGAGTTATGACTATTTCTATTCATGTAGCTTTTAGGCAGGTTAATAAATCGTCCACTCATTAACTCGATTTATTTTGATCCATCCAAATTCAATCAAACTCAATCATTTGACATCCCTCGCTATGAAAAAAAATTAGAATAAAAAGGAGAAATTTTAATTAGTCAATGACTTAAAAAGAGCATTATTTGGACTTGCATATCTAGCTGATATATATAGGTAGCGTTTGACTATATATTTTAAAAATTAGATTTGAAAATTTTAACTTCAAATATCTATTTGACCATGAAATTTGATCAAATTTTTCAAATATTTTCAAGTTTCCAGAATTTTGGCTCAGACCACTAGTTTTTAGAACTTACACTCACAAAACTTTTTTTCCAAGTAAAATACATATTTAAACACAATTTCAAATTCATAAATCACAACTTTAAAAACTCAATTTTTTTAAATTTCAAGTCTGTAACTTCAAAATCTACGATCAAACTAGGTCATAAAATATATATATGAAGGATTTACCTTGGACTTGGTGAATATTATTGGCTGATTTTTCTTGATGTCAAATGTTGGAATGACAACATCTGTTAAAGCCTGATGCAAACGAGTCTCTCCAAACTTATCTTGCAGAACTTTGTGAAGATATTTTCCATTATATTTGGGAGCAAATATTGGAGGCAAAGCACTGAAATAAAAAATATAAATACACGTAAACAATCACCTTTTTACAAGTTTTATATTTTAACTATCGATCCATTGTTTTATTTACCTATATAAATTATCACTTTTTTGTACTAAAACACATGTTGATATTGAGTTGGCATACGCACCATACGCATATTGTCGAGTAAGAACAATATCTGGACAACTCAGTATTGAGGTATGTTTTAATATAAAAAGAGTGATAGTTTAGATAGATAATTTAAAAAAGAGTTAAGGGTTTAAAACACACTTAAACTATCTCAATTTTTTGCTTTTCATACCTGAATTATTGAGAGTGTGAGTTTTCTACCCCAAACTATCACCCGATGGTAAGAGAAACACACCTTGGCTAATATCTGATGCCGTGTGACTGTGATACTACACTCTCTCTTTTGTTTAAAAATTCTTTCACGTAGCACTTCACATGAAAAAATAATCTCAACATGGTAAAGTTAAATAAATTAATATTGCATTAAAGGTTAATAATTATCACCGTATAAATTAATTTATTCTCCATCTATTGTAATATCTAACATCTTTTTCTCCACCTTCTCAGTATGGTCTCGTCTCAGCCGTGACATCGATATCTCCGGCTTGAAAGGGGAGAGTTTAGTATTTTAAAGAAATCAACTGAAAAATGTAAAAGTAAAAAACTAAAAAAATGTGTCAGCTAATATAGTTGTTATATATGTCACGTGGACGAAAATTTTATGTCCATACGCGCCTAAAAGTGTTTATAGATAAATATCTGGTCTACTCAACGTCTAGGCGTATTTCGCTAATTATTGTGTAATAGTTCAAATAGAAAACTCACACTAATAATTCAGGTATGAAACTCAAAAAATTACAATAATTTAAATTTGTTTTTAACTCTAACTCTAAAAACAATGAACAGTTAAGACATAAAACTCATTTAAAAAAAATTAAATGTGGTTTGCTCCATTATTAATTTCACATTATAAAAGTCAAAGTTAGAATAAAATTATCAAATAATAGTATACAAAAACTATATGTACCTAGGTGGGAAAATCTTTGGGCCATGCTCAAAGTAAAAGGATACAATATCTTTGGCAGCAGAAAAGGGACGATTCTTTTCATTTGGAGAACTTATCATAGTGGCTAATATGCCACCTGTACTTGTTCCTGCTATTACGTCAAAGTAATCTACAAGTCTTGCATCTTTACCATCCAATTCCTGACTCAAAAATAGTCCTCCAAATCAGATACATTTAAACAAAAAAACTTTTTTTTGGGTTCAATTTTTTTCCATATATATGTGAGATCCTTATAGTAGGCTGGACCATGATCCAATCGAAAGAGGCCCTTTCATCCATAGGTTAAAGAATGAAACGCGTAAGTAAATGCAGAATACATGTAATCTCATAGAAAGATTTCCTTCAATGTAGGTTGGGGATTCATTTTATCCCTTTTGTGTTCACTTGAAATATTCGAGATAATTGACCAAACGATATTAAAGATTATGCAAAAAGATTTTTTTTTTTGTTATATGATTTATCTGTCGTTTCAAGATTTTTAATTGTTAGATTTCGTATACTGCCTTATAATTATTTCGATCTCAACACAATAAGGATTGATATAATACAATCCAAGCGTAAAAAAATAGTGATGCTTCACATACATAAAAACATAAATATATATTTACGATTACATGTACCTGGAGCTGGCTTTCAAGAAAAGCAAGAACAGTAGCAGGAATAATTCCTCTTATGCCACCTCCGTCAATGCTAAGAATTGTCACCATTTCTCCCACCACAGGAGATGCCAATACCAAAAAAAGTAAAATGAAGAATGATCTAGTAGTAATAGTCATTTTTAGAATATCTTGTTTGGAGTACAAAAGTATCAACTGATAGCTCTAACAGACTGAACGGAACCTTCCTACGTCAAGAGCTTTTGACTCTTTACAAGAGAGCACCAGATCGTAATACTGAAAGACTACGCCGTTTATCAACTAATAACTCTAAGTGTTGAACTTTTTCTTGGTGCCTTGAAAATTATCTAACAAGTAGGGGTTTATATAATCACATAAATAGTGTAAGGTGTTATTAATTCATGGTAATCTAATATTATTTTCTGAGAGATTTTATTTTGACCCTTACACAACCAATAAAAGTTGTGTGAGGTACTCTTCTCTTTGGACAAGTGGCTCTTCGATCGAGGATCCACCTCATAATTCACATCTCCAAGGACATGCTTGTAAGCTCATAGTTAGTACCAATAGTAGTCATTCTCGCTTTGTGGAGCTTAGGATTTATCAGTAGAGTTTAAATGAATCCGCTTCGTTGAAATTTTTTAATATTTTATATAGGTTTAAATTCGATAATTGATCATACCATGTTAAATGAACCCACATGAACTAATGTGATCCTATGTTGAGATGATTTAGTGGATTAATTTATTTTTTTATTTCTATTTTCTACTTTTTAAAAGAAAAAAATTAGAAGGTGTTTGACTAATCTTATAAGCTGGTCAAAGTAACTTAATAGAAGAAATTTAATTAACCGTATAAACTGATCAAAATGATTTATAGAGGGTATTTGACTAAGCTTATAATAAACTGGTCAAACTGGTACTTTTTAGCTTATCTACACATTTGATAAACACCTAAATACTTACAAGCCAAAAGGTATTATAAGTTGAACATAACAAAAGGAACTTTTCGAGGCTAGAACAATAAAAATCGGGTTACTTGAATACGCAAGAAAATAATATGGAAGAGAAAATATTAAGATTAAACAGAAGAAATTAAAGATAGGTGAAATTTGAGAATAAAATTTCTAAATTTTGAGATTAAGTGATAAGAATCCTAATTGATCCTAGTATTCAAAATTAATGAATTAGGACTAGTTATGATACTAATAGAGCCAAATTTCTATGATAATATCTTGTTACTTTTCGTCCGTGAATTAATTTGTTTTTAATCTCTATTTTCTACCCCCCCCCCCTCTATTTTAAAAGCTATTTGACTAAGCTTATAAGCTGGTCAAAGTAACTTAATAAAAGATGTTTGACTAGTGTCTCTGGAACTAGTGTTTTTATCCGCAAAGAATGTTAGTAAGTCAGTTGGTTGGCTATCTAAATTTTCACTTTGTTGGTGAGGGTTCGACTTCTCATCTTATAATCCCCTTCCTCATTTCCCTTTTCCTTACCCTCAACTTTTTTGTTTAAAATAAAATGTGTTTTATCCGTTGAATTTACTTGAATAAAGTTCGGATTTAATGAATAAATTTGCACCTAGTTTGATAAGAAGTATTTGGATTTATTTTCAAAAAAAAGAAGAAGTAACTTGTTGATAATACAATATATAATTAATTATTGAATAAGATGTAGGAATAACATTATCCAATATCTCATTTAAGTTGGATCGTCTCTTTTTCTTTGGGATTCCATACCCAGGGACTTTATATTCATAATGATGTCATGCTTTCTTGTGGCATTTCGAAGAAGCAAATCTTGATTGAGCATATATTTGCTCAACATATACGATCCGCTCATGGTAAAACTTCATATGAGTTCATTTGATTAGAAGCATTGTGAAAATCCAATAGTTTTTTTTCCAATAATCCTTGTATATGTACTAAAATATTCACAAAATATCTATAAATATTTTACTATGAATCCAATTATTATCATATGTTAACTTGAAGTTGGTTAAAATCCATAAACTTCAAATCTTAAATACGCCACGTTAGCTATTGATATCAATTTGACGAGTACGCTGTTATCTGTATATTTTAAGGTACGTGTGATTACCATATGTTCAGAAACTCAGTGAATTCACACGGACATGTTGCGTTATCATATCATTATAGGAAAATTATCTGACAGAGCAAACATATGTCCTAACGAGCCGTCAATGCCACGAGGAGAGAACAACACAAGAATATATAATATATAATAAAGAGAAAAAGGCAAGCTTATTAAAACAATTCGTCCCTGGAAATCATTGAAGCAAAAAATAATCAATCAATGGTTTGCCACACCATCCAACTACAATTCAAACCAGAAAAGATTGTGTGGTTCTTGAAGACCAATTACTGAGTCACTTGTTAATTTCACTCTTCAAACTATCACAAGGTAAAAATGGCATGAGCCTCCCCAGTACAATAAAGTTACATACACGTCGTGGTGCGTGCAAGTTATTCTGGACACCATTGTTATAAGCAAGCAGTTAAATTCCTACATTTGGCTCTCCTTTCAAAGACCAAATGGAATTACAAAACTTCAAGATCCAGTTATGAGCTTGCTTCCATTGGGAGGCAGTCAACCAACAACAAAAGTCCATCCCCCTCACGCCTCTCCCCAGAAACGAGAGGAAAAGACTCCCAGCAATCTGCCAAAGCAAAACTTGCATTTCTGCATTCTACTACTATGTCATACATGCTGGTCTAGAACTTGTAATTTGGGTTGTCTCGGAGGCCAAGCTTAGAAAGAACGAGGCAGTAGGAGTCCCAATCTGTCCTGCGGAGATACTTCAATAACTTCTTCCTCTTTTGCACCATTTCTTGTAGACCCTTACGAGAGTGCTTATCCTAAAACATTTGATAAATGAGCAACGTCGTATTAAATAAATATATATGAGAGAGAGAGGGGGGGGGGAGGGGGGGGCAGCCCGGTACACTAAAGCTCCCGCTATGCGTTGGGTCAGGGGAAGGGCCCGACCACAAGGGTCTATTATACGCAGCCTTACCTTGTGGTCACATGGCAGCAACTATACCAGTTACTCCAAGCTCCCACCCAACTGCTTAAATTAAAAATAGTCGGCAGATGTATAATACATGTAAAAAATTCATTCATAACCATGTATAATCTATTTATACCAGCTAGAAAAAGTAAACATTGAATCTGTCTGGCTACTTGTGAAAAGATCCCTAAAATAACCAGCTCGCAACAATCTAAGCAATTAAAGTTCTATGCCAAGATAATAGATCTGAAACGATTAATGCACCATCTTATAGGAAAAGTTCTTGCAATTCGTCGACACCAGCCAATCTGTCATCTATTCTTTTTTCCCCTCTGAGTTTGCATTTCAAGAACAGTAATCATGCTTTACCATGTGACAATGACAACAATGTGCTATGAATGGAGATCTCATGACATGTAACCCCCCCCCCCCTCCACCCCACCCACCCCCAAAGATCTCATGACATGTATTCCTGCAAAAAATGCTCAATTGGGTACAATTCAGCAGAAAACTCACCTTTTTGTGAAGAACGCCAGATAGGTGCTTTATTTTTGTTGTAAGCTGAGCCACTGAAATCAAGAAAAGGCTAACATCAATTTACAATGTAAGAAACTATAAACATCATTGGAGCAGCACATATGTGGCTTGAATACTTCCATTTGAGTATTACCTTCAAACAGAATCAAATTCAAGCGACTTCCTTACATGTGTTTTATCTTTACAAGTTCAAGAGAAATAACATCTATCAACAGCAAATAAGGTATTAAAGCTGGAGAACAGAGGATCTTCAAAGAACTTTGGGGTGTCTCTCTGCACATGTTGCCAAAACAAAGGAATAGATTACAATAATCTCGCTGCCTAGTCCATACCGGCTGACTTATTTTGTTTTGTCACGTTTACTTGGTAAATAAAATGTTTACTTACCAAAAAAAAAAACTTTGAGCCTGTGCTTACACCTCCAAGGCCTTTCACTCGTAGTCAAGCGAACGAGCTACATGCATAAGGACTACTTATGATCAAGTGGGAAGCATCAAAGGACTATTTAGAGAAGTCCATATCATACTACACCATGCTTAAGTGGAGGGAGTGCAAGAATTAGAGCTTGAAAATGAAGAAGAAAAAGAACAAGCTGAAAGAACTAAAGGAACTGTGGACCGAATCGGCTCCACGATTCAAATCGTGGAGCTGGGTAGATTTGGAGCTGCTGGTAATCAAGAGGCAAAACGGCTCCATGAAATATCTTTTGACATTTTAACTACTTTCGGCCTAAATGTATTCTAGAGCCTAGTTAGGGGTATTCTATTTTGAATATTGATGTTAAACTCATGGTGAACACCTTCGTATGGTAGGTTAGTGTTAACTTGGTGATCTTTTGAGTGTGACATTGATTTTCCCTAGAGTTTGCAAGAGTATTCAATCTCTAGAGGATTTTAGTTGATTAGATGCTTGTTTGAATGTTATTAGCTAAGTTGCGCAGACTTTTCACTTTAGATGCCGCACCCGTGTCGGATTCTCCAAAAATACACTAATTTTGGCGAATCCGGCACGCACCCGTTGACATTTTTGAAGAGTCCGAGCAACATAGGTTATTAGAGGCATTTAGGGTTTGATTATTCTAATTGTTGTTAGATTCAAGATAGAGAGATGGTGAGCATTTTGAGCTAAGGTTGTGTAGAAAGACGATGGAGCCATAAGTTTTGTTGTGGTCAACTCTATTAGAGAGTTCTGGCATTAGTTAGATTCTTATGGAGGAGAAGATTACCAGAGGAGTTTTTTATGGAGATGTCAAAGAAAACATTTATTAGCCAGAATCTCTGTCGGAAAATCAAATACTGGCAGGATTTACTTTCATCAAATACCGGCAGGATTTACTTTCTCCGACAATCCCTTGTTCCTTCACTTCGAGTTTTAGCAACCCCAGATCTACACGCATGAGCTTTTTCTCCCAACCTCATTGAAAAAATTATTTGTCAAATAAAACTCATTGGTGGTGATGGGTGGGACAAATGGAGGAAAAAGAACTACGATGGATTGAGGATCTTTTAATATAGTTTTGTGAAAATAAATCAGCCATAGCCTGATTTTATCAAACGTATATTCTGACATGTTATCCCCATCAGAAATTGAATGACACTTAAGAGTAACAGGTGGTTTAAACATGTTTTGGATAACTTAAGGTGTCTGAATAAAAACCCGTGGAATTAGGGGGACAGAAACAGAACTTCGTGCAAGTACGAGTGTCTATTTCCCTATTAAGCCGTTTTTTCTTTCGCAACCAACCAAACATTGTATAGAACTTGCGCATCCTCTTATCACCAAATATCCCAGAAGCACTTCTCTATTTCAACCATCCGATTTTGAATCTATGTGTAACATCTTCATCTATTATTTCATTCTCCTTCCAATTTTGATTTTATGTGTAACATCTTCATCTATTATTTCATTCTCCTCTAACAACGAGCCTGGATAATAGATTGTTTACTTGTTGGCCTTTCCCGTCTCTCCTTGATCTCTTCATCTCCCGTCAATGTTGAGAATCATCTTTAATATGCTTCACCTTGTTTATGTCCTTACTCCTCTTCTGTCTTAGTCACGCTAGTTTAAATATTTCTTTGTCTCTTTCTTGTGTACTCAGCTTTTGGTACATGCCATCTAGGGCTACCCTCGAGCTTTACCAATCGTCTTCTTAGCTCTCTTATATTCTTCAAAGACTACTCTGTCTTCTGCTTTAGTACGAGTGTCTATTTCCCTATTAAGCTGTTTTTTCTTTCGCAACCAACCAAACATTGTATAGAACTTGCGCATCCTCTTATCACCAAACATCCCAGAAGCACTTCTCTATTTCAACCATCCGATTTTGAATCTATGTGTAACATCTTCATCTATTATTTCATTCTCCTTCCAATTTTGATTTTATGTGTAACATCTTCATCTATTATTTCATTCTCCTCTAACAACGAGCCTGGATAATAGATTGTTTACTTGTTGGCCTTTCCCGTCTCTCCTTGATCTCTTCATCTCCCGTCAATGTTGAGAATCATCTTTAATATGCTTCACCTTGTTTATGTCCTTACTCCTCTTCTGTCTTAGTCACGCTAGTTTAAATATTTCTTTGTCTCTTTCTTGTGTACTCAGCTTTTGGTACATGCCATCTAGGGCTACCCTCGAGCTTTACCAATCGTCTTCTTAGCTCTCTTATATTCTTCAAAGACTACTCTGTCTTCTGCTTTAGTACGAGTGTCTATTTCCCTATTAAGCTGTTTTTTCTTTCGCAACCAACCAAACATTGTATAGAACTTGCGCATCCTCTTATCACCAAACATCCCAGAAGCACTTCTCTATTTCAACCATCCGATTTTGAATCTATGTGTAACATCTTCATCTATTATTTCATTCTCCTTCCAATTTTGATTTTATGTGTAACATCTTCATCTATTATTTCATTCTCCTCTAACAACGAGCCTGGATAATAGATTGTTTACTTGTTGGCCTTTCCCGTCTCTCCTTGATCTCTTCATCTCCCGTCAATGTTGAGAATCATCTTTAATATGCTTCACCTTGTTTATGTCCTTACTCCTCTTCTGTCTTAGTCACGCTAGTTTAAATATTTCTTAGTCTCTTTCTTGTGTACTCAGCTTTTGGTACATGCCATCTAGGGCTACCCTCGAGCTTCACCAATCGTCTTCTTAGCTCTCTTATATTCTTCAAAGACTACTCTGTCTTCTGCTTTAGAAACTTCCTATAGTACTGCTTTTGAGCTCTGGTAACTCTTTGCACGCATTCCTGTGGTCGAGGTCCTAAACCTTTAGACACCCTAACACTTCACTTGCTATTTTTTAATCAAGTTGACATTTCATTCCAAAAGATACCTGCCTCTGCCTCTAAGTTGACATGGAAAACATCTCCAAGATAAAGGTGAGGAGATGGAAAAGAAACTGAAACGAGGGTTTTTCAGCTCCCGTGCCCAGTGTTTTGGACGGCGAAAGGCGACACAAGGCGACAAGGCTCTGCCTCGCCACGCGGCAAGGCGAGCGGCGAGGCGCTCGCCTTTTTGAAGTGCGGCGCCAATTAATACCAAAAAATTAAAATATTTAATTGCACATATAAATAATCAAAATCTCAATAGCAATAATATATTAGCAAATATTTCAATTCAAAAACTAAAAATAGATAGTTCATAACAGCAAATATTTTATTAGATTGAGACGCCATTGAAATTATTGTTAATGATCAACAATTACGATATTAATTACTAATTAGTATATTATATAACTAAATTAGAGAGAGAAAACTGAGGAACAAAAGAAGAGAAAAACAGAGGAAGAAAAGAAGAGAAAAAAACAGAGGAAGAAAAGAAGAGTTATAAAACAGAGGAAGAAGTGAAAAATCAGAGGAAGAAGAAGAAAAAAGTAGAAAAAGAAATCAGAATATGAAGTAGAAGAAGAAAGTAGAAGAAGAAATAGAAAAAGAAAAGAAAAAGAGTTACTTACCATGGAGTCTGAACTCTGAAGTTATTGCGTCTGAGTTACTCGTCGCCGCAGTCACAAGGTTTCAAGGGAAATATGGAAACAAGCCTAAAAATACCTTTTATCTCTTAAAAAACTCTAATTTTTTTAAAAAAATTAAAAGGCGTCGCCTTTTATCGCCGTCGCCTCGCCTCGCCACATCGCCATGGCGTCGCCTTTTCAATCTGCAGTCGCCACGGAGCCTGGAGGCGAGATGTCGTCGCCTCGCCTCGCCACGTCGCCAAGGCGATAAGGCGATCGCCTTTAATAACACTGCCCGTGCCAAGAACCAAAAAGGTGCACTATTAGAAGAACCAAAATTAAAGATTCAATATGGGACAATTAAATATTTTATATTTCTTCTGGTTGGTCTTTCGAGAAATCTGCTAGGGGCCAACCCTAACAGCCAATTGCAGTCCTCAAAACTCAGGAAAATGAGTCTGCTTCACTATCTTTCTCCACTTAAATGCCAAGCTTAGTTCACATGGCACAGGGCTCGAACCTATGACCCTAAGTCACAAGTCCTACAACTGGCCTAGGAGCTATTTCTTCTTGTGTTGGTCTTCACCAAGTAATTTCAAAGGGTCGCAACTTTATGTAGTAGCTCTTCGTTTTGTATTTCATTAGTTGCAAGGTTATCTCATAAAAGACTGCTGCGCCCTCTCTCATTTGAAGTTTTCAACTAATCATTCGCTCTTCCCGTCAAGCATTTGAATCCCAAACACAAACCATTATTGTGCACACCTATTCCGCCCCGATAAAAGGACTTCTTTATGTACAATCCTTGGTATATGTCAGGTTAAGGACATCTTGCTGCATTAATCCAGAACTGCTACGTAGAGACACGGCCTATTGCACAAAATGGCTTCTAATAGAACCTTCAAGCACTCAAATTATCATCTACAGTTTCATGTGAAATAGGTGCTGAATTTTCCTGTGTCTTTCCCTCTGCCAAAAAGAGACTTTTTAGACCCATATCACTACATTACTATATCTAGAGAAACTTCTTCTAAGGCAATTGAGTCTCGATCAAATAAGATGTTGACGAAACAGATATAGATGAATCTTGACTAATCAAATCTCATTGACAGAAACAAAATTTCCTCCTTTTCAAATGCTTTCATAATAAATGTCTACTGCAGGAACTGCACCTTTGGAAATGATGGAAACTACATCCCAATAATATCAAGAGCAGGGGTAACTAGAGTTTAACACCAAGACTTGATTAGACTGTTTCTCATCCAAGTCTCCTTACCTAATGTTACTGGTTTTTAGGCCTGTTTGTTTTTATTAAGATTAAGGCCTAAAACATACTTCAGTAAGTGCAAACAATAAGACCTTAAGTATCCTATTATTTTCAGGTTCAATGTTGTTTTTAGTCATTTTGATTACTTTGGTGCACTGTACTTTCTGAAGTAGTCAGACGAAATACTTAGACAACAAGATCTCTGTCAGCCTAAATGTTTGACTGACTACGTCAGCTGACTAGCTTAACTTGAAACTTGGAAGTCATTACCCTTTCTTGGTCCCCACATTGTAGGTAATAAGAAGAAAGACAGATTTCAAGCTATTTTTGGTCTTCATTCTTTTTCTTTTTTTATTGAGGATACGACATGTATTTCAGTTTTCATTCTCGTCTTTTTTTCCTTCACATTTTTCCAAATTAATACTGCTTTGTACAGGATGCAGATCTTCCCTATTTGTACAATTAACTATCAGAAAATCAGAGGCAGAATTCAAATTAGCCTTGTGAAAAGTCATAGTAGACCACTGTTTCAATGGATATAAATAGAAGATTAAGATAGAGCACAAGCATCAACTTGTGATTAAAATGCTAGAAAGTGGTGTTATGTTAAGACATGGGTAGAGGATAATGTCCAATGATTGAAGAATGATTGAGTGGTGGTTGATATATGGATGTATATCTGTGTATCAATGTACACTTAAAGCTCTGTCTAAGGAAAAAAAAAATTACTCTAGAAACAGAAAAAAGAAAATAGAATCTGCTCAGTAGAAACAGAAAGTTTATAGAACATCATATGTAGATATAAAGAAAACTTCCAAATTAAACCCAGATACAAACTGGCCAACGGAACCTTAAAAATAACATAAAGAACACCAAGAATATCAAGCAAGTCTAGAAAAAAGAAGGAAACACAGCTGAGGAAATCAAGATATCAAGAGAAGCAGTTAAATTGATGCATATATGATCCAGTCTGAAATATTGAGGTCTGTACGCCATGAAGTTAAAAACTAGAAACTAGAAGTGGTTAAAAAAAAAAGTAGCAACCTTAAACAACATGACATCATAAAGCTAGACCACAAACCTTGAACACGTGCAGATCCACAATCCGACTCTGACATTTTAAATTCATCTCTCACATTTTGTAGCTCCAGTTTCATTTTTTCCCCAGATGACATGTGATCTGGGTGGAAAAACTGTTCAAAATTGTCGATAAGTTATTACATTCACTTAAATAAATCACAACTGCATTGACAATAGAAATCAGATCACTGATGCTACTTTCTGTGCTAAACGAAGTAATAAACAGAAACAAACAATAAGAGGATAAAAAATCAAGGGCAAGTCTCTATAAATTACTAAATTATGGCTGCAAATCACGACCACCATCAACCGTGCCTCCCCTTTTCCTTCTATAATGTTTTCTTTTTCTTGTTTGAGAAATTTTAAAAAAAAATGGACAGATTGATATGCAATATGACGAAAAGCAGTTTAGTCTGACTAATATACATCTGCACATCAAGCCATTATTTTTTACAAGATGGTAAAGCAAAAAATATAACTCTTATGATTGCCTTCACTTTTTGATGTAATGCAGCTCAAGTGTTGCTTTTATATTTTTAAGCCAAATGCATCCACCTTCTACTAAAAAAAGGAAAGACTATGCTTGCTGCTCAGAGTATTATTGAAGGCAAAAGACCATTATGATGCCCGAAATGAATGCTTCATAGGTGAATCCATATTCAAAACCGAACACTTATAACTATTTTTCAGCAAAGGCTGGACATCAAAAAGGTTTATCTGAAGGAGATATTTGACATGAACAATAGAATTAGAAGTAGAATGCTATTTTTCTTATGACTGAGAAATCCATTTGAGGC
Source organism: Jaltomata sinuosa (assembly GCA_003996215.1). NCBI lineage: Eukaryota > Viridiplantae > Streptophyta > Magnoliopsida > Solanales > Solanaceae > Jaltomata > Jaltomata sinuosa. Next base: position 31,303 of record QJPP01003563.1, read on the forward strand.
AAACCCGCCTTCAAAACTCGGGAATAATGGGCCAGTCCCTCTTAACTTTCTCCAATTAAATACCAAACTAATTTGTATGACATAGGGCTCGAACATGTAACCTAAATCACAACTCACAAGTCACTCAACCTTCGTCACTTGAACTACGCCCTAGGGCAGAATTAGAAGTAGCAGAATCATTGACAGAAAGATATTTGAAAAAAAAAAATGCTACTTGCCGTTTCAACCAACTGTTCTTTTGGTGGATGCAACATAAAGCTTGGAGTACCACCCAGCTGCCCCAAGACGTCAAGTCTCTGAACTGTAAAAAGTAAAAGTGTAAGAAATCAGCCCTCGATGAACACTGCACATTTAGCTAATGAAGAAGAAACCTAAGTGTTTTACTCGCAAAATGATCACTGGCCCACTGATCGAACGTACAAAGATTGCAAACACAAAAAAAAATCCATTGATATCAGTGTGCAGGCTTTGCACATTTTCCACAATAATATTACATTACGAGTAAAGTTTTGCAAGAAACTCTTCTACCCATGGTATTTTTTGAGAGAAGCTCTTATGGGACTGGGTTCCTAGAGAAGAATCATCGAGAAAGGTATATACTCACAAGATATCCATCAGAATCAATGAATCAATCAGTAGCCATTTTGTATGACCTCAATTAGTTCCAAATACTTACATTACCACAATAGCTACACTTACATTTCGTTTTTTATATTTTTATAATTATAATAGTTGTTGTATGGCCATCTTTTGTGCACCTCAATCATTCCACGGGGTACCTACTAAATCCTACCAGCACAGACACCGAATAGCTCACCCCCCCAATGCTTAGGAATATGGAAGAAATCACCTAGCCGTTTTTTTACCTATAGGATTTGACCCCTGTCTCCCATGATTCTCGTTCCAATTATTGACTGCTAGGCCACACGACCACACCCTTAGGTGCAGCTACACTTACATTTCTTTCAGCAATATATACATGTGTGTGCGTGTTGAGTGGTGTCATGCACCAACGCGTGAGCTTTAAAGCTTAAAGTTCCTATGGCTGCTTGTTTACCGTTGACCACACTGCATATTAATATAATAATAACAAGATAACTCACAGCATAACATTCGGTATCCATGGTTCTACACCAGTTACTCATATACAACAACATATCCAGTGTAATCCCACGAGTGGGGTCTTGAGAGGGTAGAGTATACGCAGACTTTACCCCTACCTTGGGAGATAGAGAGGTTTTTTTGATAGACCCTCAGCTCAAGTAAAAGCATTATAAAGCAATGGGAATGAAGAAACCATGTCAAAACACTAAGAAAGCATACCAGAGCATTCTTATAGGGGGATAATAACTACAACAAAATAATACGATAATCGAAGTACAAGAAACATAAAATAGCACCAGCAAACTCACTCATTGTCTTCTTAGCCTTTTCACCATCAGGCTGAGTCAATTTATGAAGAGCCTCTTCCAATTCCATAAACACGCCACCACCTATCATCGACTTGCTCTTATTCTCCTTATCAGTCTCCCTCACCTTCACCAATCTATCCTTCAACTCCTGCAACGAAAACCCTCCCTTCTCCTCCTTCTTTACCGGCCTCAACTTTTTCAACTTCTCCCCTAATTCACCATGACGATACGTCCTAACAAACTTCATCCCCATTCCTTCCTTATCACCACCACCACCACCCTCTTTATCCGCCCTCATCATCATCTCCTTCCCGAATATCGATGCTGGCAAACTTCCACTACTCCCACCAATCACCATTCCTGATCCTCCTTTATCCATAACATTAGGCCTCAACTTCAAACTATCCTTATATTGCGAAAGCGATAACGAATCAAAAAACTTCCCTCTGTTCTCATTGTTGCTATTATTGTTATTCTCTTTGAATTTATTCAAACTTGCCCGAATCGTATCGAAATCAACCTTTCCACCAGTTGTTGGGGTTGGTCTAACAGTGCTCACATTTTTTTTGTACAGTTCTTGAAATGACGGCGGCGGTGAACGACCACCACCACCACCACCACCACCAGCAGTAGCAGCACGGAGGCGGAATTCAGCTAGGTTTTTTCTGATTTCGTCGAAAGATGAAGAATTTGAAGATGGGTTTTGGGGGTTATTGGAGATAGATGAAAATGAGAATGGTTTAGGTGTAGGTGGTGGGGTTTGATGGGGTTCGGAAGGAGGAGGGGTATTTTCGGGATTTGAATTTGATGATGATGATGATGAAGAGAAGAAGTTTGGGGTTGGTTGAGAGAAGGGTTTGAGTTTTGGGCGGAGCTGAAGAAGCTTTGTGGTGGTAGCCATTGTTGAGGGTTTAAGGGTTTTATGTTTTTGTTTGTTTTCGTCACTGGTTTTAGTGAAGAAGATGTAGATGAACAATGGAAAGGCAAAAAAGTTTCTTCTGTTTTCTTTCTCTTTCTAAAAAGTGAAAAAAATAAATCTCTGTATTTGTTCACTTGTATTTGTTTAGGGAAAATGACATTTTAGTCCCTGAATTACTGCATTATTTTAATTTTGAACCTTATGATATTTGTCTAAGCACTTTTGATCTTTAATTAAATAATGTATGGTATTTTAACTGTGCGACTAACAAATTTAATCAAATTAAATAGAACGATAACTGTTAAGAAGGACACTTTCGACATTTAAAAAACTATGCCTTTTTGCAATATACTATTACTTATTACTGGGAAAAACACTTTTCCTTTTTCTTTCTTTCCTTTTTGTTTTTAAGCTACACAACATTATCTTTGTTGGTGGGTATTAAACTGACGTGCAGAAAACAAAGACTGGCTTTTGGGCTAATTTTCCCATCACTTCACCACAGATTTCTTTGAGGTTTGTCAATATCTCTGTTTCTTTTTCTGTTCCCAAATGGTTTAAAAGTATTTTTTTTTTTCATTTGATTTTTGTTGAATAATGTTTTTTGCTTGGTTTGTTAGTTTGTATTACACCATACAATTCATGTTTTCATTTACTTCTATGTTCTTTGAACAAATTGAGTTCATAAAGAGAAAAGGGGTTCTTTTTAATTTGAACATTCTCTTATAGACTGACTGACAACCTTGTATTTATATGATTAAGCAGCAAGTAAAATGGATGGTAGAAATGATGTTGTTAGCCTTTTCAATAAACAGTGGCTGTCAGATAGGGAATGAGAACGGAGTGAGGATTTGAAGCTTATGGGTTCGGGATTCTAGTCCTTTTAAGTTATTAGGTTCTAAATTAATAACTGTACTCACTTTCTTTCAATTTGTTTGTCGTGTTTTGACTTGACACTGACACGAAGTTTAAAAAAGTAAAAAAGACTTTTGAATCTTGTGGTCTTGGTCTTAAATTAAAAATATGTCAAATGTATCAAAATATCCTTTAATCTTGTGGTCTTAAACATGCCATGTGGAAAGTTGGAATTAAAAACTTACTAAAAAGGGAAAGATATATTCTTTTTTAAATGGACTAACTAAAAAGGAAAATAAGACAAACAAATTGAAACGGAGGGTGTACATGTTCAGTGGATTCCTTAAGACAAATAAAGGATTTGGATGAAAACTACTGGTTCGTCCAAACCCGTAAGCTATAAATACTCTAGCTCCACCCCTGATGAGTACTTTGATGACAATTTATAGTGTCGTTAAAGTAAATACAGTTTAAGACCGTATAGAATGTTGGCTTGTGATATAGCTTTGCTTGATCCCAAGCAAGAACTACAAATAAAGGACCAAGGTGCCCTATGACATATTTTATATTGTTCAGGAGGTAAATTTTTAACCATGGAGTAGGTGCCGGGCAACAAGAAGTTGTACAATGGGGGAAGTAGAAGTAGATGGTTAGGATGATGTTATGGTGGAGGAACAATGCTCTGAGTGTTGTAAACTCCCGGCTCGAACAGTTAAGTGTATGAAAGCTATAGAAAGTTGGAAGGTGTGTAAGGGTGACGAGAAAGACCAATAGGAACCTGTATGAGGTAATTGCAGAAATGAGAGAAGTAATGTTTCACAAGGTAGATAAATGGTTGCCCCCCCCCCCCCTGCTTCGGTTTAGAGGTAAGAATGCAATGCAGGATGTGTGAGTAGAGCGCATGTCACGAGCTCGAACCTTACTGTTGACTGAATTTTGATATTTAAGTGAGGGCAGAGTGTAGGAGGGGGACATACACCTTCGAGTTTCGAATCTGTGGACCAATTGGGGTTAGGTCAGCTAACCCTTTCTCAGATAATTGGTAGGTAGCATAGAGTAGCGTGTGGGGATGTGTAGGAGCTGAAAGGTTCAACCATAGGCTTGAGCAGTGCCGGTGCTACGATGTTAGATTTAGCCAATGGAGGCAAACTGTTTTTTGTATGTATTATATCAGGAATTATAGAGGAGCGTCCATTTCATATGATGTTTCTTCTCAAGTACCATCTCTGTGTTAATTATGCTCCATTTCACCATATTTGAGTTCCTCTGAACCTCCCAAGCACTATAAAATAAAGGAAGCATATTTGGGATCTGGATTGTACGATTCCACAATCCTACCTTCCAAATTGATCCACATCGAGAGGACTGCTGCCGGGGAAGCTAGATTTCACCAATCCTACCTTCCAGATTCCTTCTTGTTCTTTCAGACCAGAAAATAAGCATTTTGGAAGCCCTCCAAATTCTCATTTTTTTTCCGACGACCGTACTGTTCCAAATCAAGAGTATATCTTAACTGGCTGGAACCTTATCCATGCTTCTAAGAAAAAAAAAATCCCATTATTTAGAAGTCCATACCAATGGATTAAAATATGGCTACCTTTTTAACAAAAGATGCAAGACTAAACATGGATCCTTTGCCTCTTTCTTCGGCTGTCACTGGTCAGAGGTTCTTCCAATGCAGTTTTCCTTGCAAACAGTTACCTCTTTACTGAGTAATGTGTTCCAGAATATACTGCAGGAGGCTCAGGTGTGTCAACTAATCATAGTGCATTATGAAATGAGTTATCAGATAACTTCCATTTGCATGCTTTCCCAAGAAATGATATGTCAGCACCTTGTCAACTGACTCAATGTTAGGAAAAAGTGGAAGATGATACTATGGAGTCCACTTCCTATTCACTGTTAAATATTGCAAATCATTTTGCCTCCTCATAGTTACCGATATCCCTATCTCTGCACATTTTTGGGCCATCAAGTTGTTGTAAGAAATATGTTTTACAAATACTCTTACTTCGCACTACATTCTCATATTTGGACTTTCTTTTTACCCATGTAGACTGGATAAACTTATTTTTAATAGTTATTGGCTGATTTCAAAATAGTCAAATGTCATTGTTTATATACTTTTGGTAAGATTTCACAACCTACATTCTGATTCTAAAAAGTCAACATATAAATCTACAAATTTAGTTCAAGTAACACCATCACCAACCATAAACCATGTAAATTTGTGACAGCTACATACAGTTGCATGTATTGCACTTGCCTGATGATAGAAAGTAGAGGGTTTATTTTGCTGAAGCTAACTGAGTGCATCAAATTAGTTTCCTAAGCGCGTCCTTTATATTTGCTCTCTTGCAGGGAGTTCAACATCCCTACAGACTCTTTGGCTGCTGATTGCTTCTCCTTTGTCCAGCCGGATGGTGCTTCGCTGCACCAATTCATTTGCATTATTTCGACCTAACTTTAATGGCCATTTCTTTCCCTCCATATACCACATAGATGTGTCCTCCGTGACGAGGCATGTATCTTCCACCACTGCTCTCTCCTTTTGTCAGCTCCAGGCATCAAAACTTCATGATAGTCCGGTCACCGTTGCAAGTGATGTTAGATATGGTGGTAAACAAATTATAAGTGTTGATTCGCAACTGTACGACTACATATTGTCAAATGTTAGAGAACCACAGGTGAATGCTCTGGTTGCAAAACCATTATAATTTGAGAAGAGAAGCAAACGTGGGGAAAACAAAGATAAAAAGAAAAAATAAAGGAAGGAGGTACTCTATCAGGAATTCATTTTTTTACTTTGGTTGGATTTCAGATTTTGCGTGAACTTAGGGAGGAGACAGCAACAATGCGAGGCAGTCAGATGCAGGTAAGCCATCAGCTAGACTTAACTGTTATTTTCCTTTACTTCCCTCCCTAGTCCTAAGTAAGTTATACATTACTGCTATTCTGCTGTCCTGCTGTTCATGGTTTTGATACATGCACATGATCTCTTTCTAGTCTAAGACTTTAGGAACCTGTTAAGTTTCTGTATTTACTTACGAAGTGTCTCTTCATTAACTAAAAATCTAAGGCTCATTTCCAAAAGGGTTATTTGTGGATGTTATTATGACCCTTGGTCCCTCTGAAACTTATTGAATATGTGGATCCACCGCACACAACAACTGACTGAGTCTGACTTAAATAAAAAAATCTCAGTGGTTGTATAAGTTTATCCTTTGTTATTCACTCAAGTGAAATGTGCAAAACCGACTCCCTATATGTGTTGAAGAAAATTTGTAACTTTAAATGAAAGGCAATTCGAGTCACTCATCATACAGTGGGGTGGATGGATGTCGTAATAGAGAATAGTTTTTGAAAGAAGATTTGTTAAGTGTGATGGGCTTTTTGAGCATGTACTTTGATAATAATGCATGGGATTAGGGAGGAAACTTCTTCCTCCTTCAACTTAACGTCTTGGGAGTTCACATTCTCCTCTTTTATGCAAGTAATTTGAGACCTTGAGGGGATAAATGTGCTTCCTCTGCAAGAATCTCTGAAGGTGAACTGGTTCTTATTTTTCCCTTCTATTTTATTGGCTTATAACTTTGCAGGGCAGTGATTAGTGATGATGATTTTTCTCATGAGGAGATTGACAGATATTCTGGACTTCAATATTGACTAACTGTCGTTCTTAGTAATAGGTGTCACCGGATCAAGCACAACTACTTGCTATGCTCGTGCAGATTCTTGGGGCAAAAAGGTGCATTGAAGTGGGAACATATACTGTAAGTCTATATTATGAAATCATCGACATAGTTTATATTTTTGCCTTATGCTTTTCTTAATTCATATTAAAAAGTCACGCTGCTGACAATTTATGCTGCAAAAGCCACTCAAATAGCAAATTTAAAATGCCAAAAACTGGAAAATGAGGTTGCGACCGAGACTATTCGACAACAATGTATTGAATAGATTGGATTTGTGGCACGGATGTGGTTGATAATTTGCACCTTATTCTGATGTACTTTAGTATGGCACAAGATTGGAAGTTTCACCTCTCTTATCCTTTATGTAGGTTATTTTTTGTTAGACAATTAATCATTTATGTAGGTTTTATTTTGGTGCAGTAACAAAAATCTAGAGAAAAAGGGGAGAGGTAAGGAACTTGATCTTCACTTGTATCTTCTCTATATCATTCCAATTTTGTCTGATGTACGTGAAGGGACAAATATTTTCTAGTATTCATTGTACGACTGTTTGTGTTGAAGTGTATAGGAATAAGCTGATCCTTATAGAGGTGAAGTGCCTAAAGAAACACCATGAAAGAGAATATAATAGCATATTGGCTATTGGGTGGGCTTTCCGCCATAGAAGAAAAGGAGAGGGTGGGAGGGGCAGTGGTTTCATAGAACAGAAGGCATGTTAAGAGGATCTCATCATAGAGGAAGTGCTCGACCGAGGATTTCATGGAGGGACTCATGACAGAAGGCTCATGTAGGATGGAGGATGAGGGGAATTTGGGTCATCCGTGGACGAAGGATAAAGGATAAAAGAGGAAAAATGTGACTTTCCATCTGCTTGTGAGTTTTTGCCATTTGAAGATCTTATCTAGCTGGTTTGTTTTCCTAGTACTGTAATCTGGCCCCTACCTGTTGTCTAGGATACAGTAATCACTCAAAGTTGTATGGAAACCTGGAGGAGGGCCTATCTGTTGTGCTACCAAATGCGGAATAATGTGGAAATTTTTTTATCCAGATTATTATCCTGCATGCCAAACGACAAACATAGCAAATATGTTTTCTGTTTTTGCTTTCAGCCTGAAATTTCATGAGATAGTAAGCTGAAAAGTGTGAAAGCAAAGAAGCATACATGGATTAGGAAAAATCCTTAACTGCCTGTGTTTGACCAGTCTAATGACTGACCAAGTATATGATTAATTTCGGGTTTCTATCAGCAATGATATTTATTTACATTGTCTGTTAGTTCATTGATTGCTGTTGTTATCCTCTACTATTGGCTGCACTATCGGTCATTAATATGAGTCGTTCTTGTCCCACAGGGATATTCATCCTTGGCTGTTGCCCTGGTCCTTCCAGAAGGGGGCCACTTAGTTGCTTGTGAAAGAGATGGCAAAGCAATTGAAGTTGGAAAAAGATATTATGACCGAGCTGGTGTGTCACATAAGGTGATTCTGGTGTCTCCCTGTGTGATTCATAAGATGTAATCTTTTTTTTTAATTTAGAGATAATGAAATATAAGTTTCAACAACAACATACCCAGTGTAATCCCACAAGTGGGGTCTGGGGAGGGTAGGATGTACGCATACCTTATCCTACCTTTGGGGGTAGACAGGTTGTTTCCGATAGACCTCGGCTCAAAAATATATTTCATAAGATATAATATACTAAAGATGAAATAGTTGTTGACCTTATTATTCATTCATCAATCAATTAACAGTGCCTTAATTCCAAATTAAGTGCGATTTCTTATATGGATTCTCTATATTTGTTTCAGTGTTGGGGCATATCCCAATAATGGTAAAAAGAATCTCTTCTTTGGGATTTCAAGGGCTCTTTAAACCTAGAGGTTCTCTCTATCTCACACTTATCCCACCTGGACCTGATTTAAGAGTAACATCAACTAAGCCTTAATCCCATTAGTCGATATTGCCTAAATAGATTCTCTGTCTATGTTTTGTTCTGTTCTTAGCCATCTTAGGTAAGTCTTATTGATCCATAGAAACTAGGAGTTTTTTTAGAGGACTTTTTCAATGTGATTTTAGGTCTATGTCGTCTCTTTTAGTATCTTCAGTCACCATAGTGTTGCACCAATGGACTGGTGTTTTTGGAGGTCACTTAAGACATAGTTAAACCATCCAGGCATCAATCCACACTTTATTCTTCTAGAAGTATTACATGCACCCTTTGTATGTTGTGATTATTTCTAATCTTGTCCAATTTTGTATGTTCGCTCCTCTGCTATCTACATTTTCACAACAGTTATCTTGTGGATATGATGGGCCTTAAAGGTCTCAAATTCGCTGTCACATAACATGCTAGTCCTGAAACTATTGTATATAGCTTGATTTTCACATTACTAGATATCTTCTGTCGCGTAGCACTCCTATAGCATCTTTGAAGCATCCTTTTAAATTCTCTGTGCTATATCCTCATTTCTCATGTCCATTCTCCTGGAAGACCGAGTCTGCTTATCTGAATTGTCTGCTCTATGCACAAAATTCCGTTCAATCTCACTTCACACTGTTCTCTTTATGTAGGCTAAACATGCATATATTCTCTATTAATTCTCTATATGCTGAAAATCTTACACTTTAGAGTATTCTACATTATTAGGATCTTTTTGATGGCTGCCTAACATAAAATACTGGAATGTAACTGTATTTCTCATTTAGTAACGGCTTATCATTATTCATGCTTGTCTAGGGTGAAGTACGATCCGTATGTGCTTAAATCTCTCTGATATTCATATCACTGATGGTATGACTCTGTCATTAGGTGGACGTGAGACATGGTCTTGCAGCAGATACTTTGAAGTCCTTGATTCAAAATGGTGAAAGTTGCAGGTAAATATCTGGCTGAGGGCCAATTTTTATGTAGTTGTCGACTTTTTGTTTTTTGTTATAAATGTGCACATAAATCTGCTGTCAACTCTATACATGAGTGCATGGGCGGAGCTAAGGGGGTGCAAGGCGGTTCATCTGAACACCCTTCGCTAGAAAAGTAAACTATATATAAGGTCAATTATTTTTATGTACATGTAATAGATGTTGAATTCCTGTGGCTTCATGTACGTTTACATTATTATATTTTGAATCCCCTTAGTGAAAATCCTGGCCCTGCCTCTATGAGTGACAACTCTTACAGAATCTATTTTTCTTCCCTCTCTAGGGACTGCTTCTAGATATACTTAATTAACACCATTACGAGGTATAAAAGATGTGATTTTCGAGTCAGATACCTAATTTTGAAAAGGCTATCATGGAGTATGGTTGGATTAAGATACTTTTATAACGTGCAATGTGTGACAATACTAAACCCTATTAGAGAATACTTAACCCTTTTTTCAGTTAGTAACTTTCTTTCTATAAACCTTATCAGAGAAACTTTCTTCGCTTGCGCTACTTCAACTCTTGTCAGCCATTATCCTTTAAAAGAACTGAAGTATCAATGAGACTGAAGGTGGATGCTTGAAGAAACAGTAGTAGCTTTCGATTTATCCTTCATAGTGAAGAACAGATTCAGATGTCCCAAATATTTATATTCAGGGGAAACTATTCGTTGTCATTTCAGTAACATCGACAAAAAGAGGAAAGTCATTCAATAACTCCAATTCTATGCAGATATGATTTTGCTTTTGTTGACGCAGATAAGAGAATGTATCAAGAGTACTTTGAGTTGCTGCTACAACTGGTGAGTTACGTGATCTCAAAATCATCTTAATTCACGTCTGAGATTGCTGCATAGTTTATTAGTCCTGGCAATTTGAAATCGTAAAATCCATTCCCTTTCACAGGTGAGAGTCGGAGGTCTTATTGTAGTGGATAATGTCCTATGGCATGGAAGAGTTTCCGATCCACTGGTAAAAAACATTTTCCCAGTTTGTCAACTCTGAAAAATGATTTAGCTTTAACTGATCTTCTTTTATCAGGTAAATGATTCCCAAACACTTAGCATTAGAAAATTTAATGAAAACTTGATGGAGGATAACCGCGTTGACATCAGTATGGTAAGCATGAGAATTTTCTTGTTTCTTTCTTCTTCTGGGATTTTTCTGTTTTTATTTTTTGCATTTGGAATTTCTTAGACCAAGAAATTATGAAATATAGGATGAAAGTTCTGATATCATTTCTCTTGCCTTGCTAAGGTGCCTATTGGTGATGGTATGACGATCTGTCGAAAAAGATAAAGCCTAAAAAGAGATTAGAACAGGGCTATGGAACAAAGGATTATCTCGGACCTAGACCGAGGTATTGATGGTGATTTTCTAATCTCACGTTTCGTAGCAGAAGAGCCGTTTTCAAGTAGTATGTTGAACTACCTTAGCCAGCCATTTCATGCTTGTTTAGTCTCAAGTTTCCAGTGTAATATTTTGTTGTTTCACTTTTTCATTTGTAAAAGAAAGTGTTTGAGATCTGGAAGTTAATGGACTTGATGAGAAGTAAAAGAGCAAGATTTACACTTTGTTTGGATGGTTGTTGCCCATTGTTTCATAACGTATCGTATTGTATTATATTATATTGTCTTAATAAATACAATGTTTGGATAGATTATATCGTTTTTTGTCGTTATATAATGATACATATGAGCAATTTGAAGGACAAATCTATAAGAAAAGTAGGGTACGTGGTAGAATTATTATAAAATGTAGGGTAAACAATAAAATAAGATTATTAGGTAACAAGTAAAGAAAAAATAAGGTAATGACGCGATCTCGCTGAATCGGTTCGTTAGATAAAATCATAAAATGTGGTTTTTCATTGTTATGTTGCGTGGTAAGGAGATACCACAAAATGTGTGGATTAAATGCACATGGCTAGGGTCGGGTCTAGAGTCATGTATCACACGAACTCAATAACTCGTTCATTTATTAACTCAACCTATTTGAATCTGTCCAAATTCAATTCAACCGTCCAATTTCTTTGAAATGCCAACTCAACCATATTCAAATAATGCAGTCAAACTTCTTTATAACAAAACTATTATATACTAGCACCTTATCATAACAATGAAGGTTTTGCTCGGAATTAGTTTTTATGTTATATTTTACTCCTACCTCTTTATAACAATATTTTTTTTTTTACATATAACAACCATTTTTACCACAATATATTCCTTGTAAAATTACCCCTTTATAATAACTATATTTTATTTAGTAATATAATGATTAATCATTTTTATGAAAATAAAATCTCTAAAATTACCAATTATAGGTCTAGAAATTTTGACTAAATATTTTGATATTTTAATACACTATTTGTCAAAAAATATTACTATATGAAAATTTCATCATAATTAAAAGATTTTCTTTTCTTTTTAGAAAAGTGTGATCAAGCTTAGGATAACATTAAAGTTCCTCCATAACATTAAGAAATGAAAAATTAGATTTTATCTCTTTTTTTTTTTTTGCTTATAACAGTCAAATATTATTTATAATATCAAATGTCATTATAGGTATATAACATCTAGTCGCTATACCGGTTAAAAAATCTCAAAACCAACGATGCTAATACAAAGAGATAATGTATATGAATTTATATTTACTTTACGAGTCAAATTTCATAACATTAAAAAATAAAAACTTAGATTTCAATTCATGCATATATTTTTTTTACCTATAATAGTTTATTTAAATATCAAATATTGCTATAATAAAGCTCAATCGGTACAATGATCAACAAAGATCGTAAATTTGTCTGTCTATCGCAATCGAAAAATCTCAAAACTAATGATGTTTTTATAGAGAGGTTTGATTGTATACAAAATTATAGGTCAGATTAATTGACGGTTCTAAAACAAATAAAAAATTTCCACAAGTGGGGTCCAATAAAGCAACCCAGCAACCGACACGCAACAGCTTCAAATATATGAACAAATAAATTACTCCTACTATAAAAAAAAACGCATTTATAAACAACGCTCGTCTCGGTGCATTTTTTTGGATCTGAAAGGAAAAAAAAACCAATTCCCAAATCTATACGCCATGGGAAGAGCTCGGCGATCTCTGAAAATTCCTTGTCTGATCTGTGCTATTTCTCTTCTTCTTACATTCCACAATGCTTCATCTTTCTACCTCCCCGGTGTTGCTCCTGAAGATTTCCAAAAGGTCCGTATTTTTTTTTTAAAAACCTTTTTTCTCGAATTTTCTTCGTGTTTGCGTATGTTGTATGCACGAAAATCGAGGTGCATTCTTGTTTTTTGTTGTTATTTTTGGATATCAGGAGGCAATTTGAATAAGGTTTGAAGCTAGATCACCTAGATTAATCATATTGTTTTTGAAAAAGGAAAATGTTGATATTCTCGAAATTTCTTCGTGTTTACGTATGCGTGTGCGCGAAAATGGAGGTGCATTGTTGTTTTTGTTGTTATTTTAGGATTTGAAGAGGCAATTTGGATAATGTTTGAAGCTAGATCGGTTAGATTAATCACTCTTTATTGAAAAAAATGAAAATGTGGATGTTCCGAAGCTGTATATAAATTACGTCTGTGTGTGCACAAAATGGAGTGTATTGTTGTTTTTGTTGTTATTTTCGGATTTCATGAGGCAATTTTGAGCTGGATCGGATTTCTTCATATTTCTCTTCTTCTTACATTCCACAATATCTCCTGTTTCTACCTCCCCGGTGTTGCTCCTGAAGATTTCCAAAAGGTCCTCTTTTTTCCACCTTTTTTCTCGATTTTTCTTCGTGTTTGTGTATGTGTGTGCACGAAAATCGAGGTGCATTGTTGTTTTCGGATTTGAGGAGGCAAATTGGTTAAAGTTTGAAGCTAGATCGACTTGATGAATCACTACTTCTTTTTTTTGAAAAAATGAAAATGTGGATATTCTCGAAAAAATTTTTCGTGTTTACGTATGTGTGTGCACGAAAATGGAGGTGCATTGATGTTTTTGTTGTTATTTTAGGATATCATGAGGCAATTTGGTTAAAGTTTGAAGCTCGATTGGCTAGATTAATCAATTCTTTTGATACATAAAAATGTTGATATTCCGAAGCTGCATATAAATTAGTACTATATATGATGCAATTCTTCTTGTATCAAAATGTTTACGTCTGTGTGCGCGCAAAATGAGGTGCATTGATTTTTTTTTTTTGGTAATTTTGGGATATCAGGAGTCAATTTGGCTAAAGTTTGAAGCTAGATCGGCTAGATGGATCACTTTTTTTTGGCTGAAAAATGAAAATGTGGTTATTTCGAAGCTGCGTATAAATTAGTACTCCATGATGCAATTTTTCTCGTATCAAAATGTTTACGTATGTGTGTGTATTGTTGTTTTTGTTGTTATTTTAGGATATCATGAGGTAATTTGGTTAAACTTTGAAGTTAGATCGGCTAGATTAATCACTTTTTATTGAAAAATGAAAATGTAGATATTCTGAAGCTGCGTATAAATTACTATATATGATGTCATTCTTCTCGTATTAAAATGTTTTACGTATGTGCACAAAATGGAGGCGCATTGTTGTTTTTATTGGTAATTTTGGGATCAAGAGGCAATTTGGCTAAAATTTGAAGCTAGATCGGCTAGATTAATCATTTTTTATTGAAAAATGAAGAATATAGATATTCTGAAGCTGCATATAAATTATTATATATGATGCAATTCTTCTCGAATCAAAATGTTTTACGTATGTTTGTGCACAACATGGAGGTGTATTGTTTTTTTCATATATCAAAAGGCAAATTGGCTCAAGTTTGAAGCTATATTAATCTCTTGTTGGAAAATAAAAATGTGGATATTCGAAGCTGCATATAAATCACTAGATACGATGCAATTCTTCTCGTATCAAAATGTTTACGTATGTGTGCCAAAAATGGAGGTGCATTGTTAATTTTTGTTGATATTTTCGGATATCATGAGGCAATTTGGCTAAAGTTTGATGCTAGATCGGTAAGATTAATCACTTTTATTTTTTCATAAATAAAAATATAGATATTCAGAAGCTGCGTATAAATTACCAGGAGCGGTCCCACATGCATGGTTATGGGTGCTTGAGCACCCACTGGCTTTAGCATAAATTTGATACTGATATAGAAAATTCTAGTAAGCTGATATATATGGACAGAGTGAGTACTCATCAAAACAAAAGTGGTTTGGGTGCGGTGGCAAAAGTCCGGAAATTTGGTGTGGAAGTCAATGGTTCGAATCCCCTAGCCCCCGATTTGCCTTTTCATTTCAACTGTGTTAACAGTTTTCCTTAATCTTTCTATATTTTCCTAATGTGGGTTGGATTTAGCAAAAACGGATTTATCTTTCTCCTTTTCTTTTCATTGCTTAATAGTTAATTTTATTCAAAGATTAACGATATTATTTAATGATATGAGAGAAAACTAATTCTCAAAGTTATTTCTTTTATCTATCATATTCACCAGTGTTCTCACGAATGATCACTCAACTTTAGTTTTATTGTAGTACCAAACTTATTAAATTATTTTTTGTAATAAATAATTCAATAAATTTTGTTTAAGCATCAGAAAGTAGCTATATGTAATTTTTAAACAAAAATTCATTCAATGCAGTCTAATTATCATAAATAATATTTTCTTTTTCTCATAGAGATTTTCTGTGATACTTAGGTAAAGATAACAGATTATTTGGTTGCAAAAACTAATTAATGGTTGTTTTAGCATAAACAACCCATAGATTGTTAATAGTCTAGTAACTTTTATGATATGATGAATAATTTTCTATTACAAAAATAATTTGATGGCTTTGATCGGACAACCATTTTTTATTTTTTATTTTTGCTTTTCCTTTTTCATCTCCTATGAGTTTGCCTGCCACGCAAACTCATAAGGTCTAGTTTTTCTCACTTTCAATGTAGAGCACCTATCACCTTAAAAACATGGATCCACCACTGTAAATTACTATATATGTCGCAATTCTTCTCGTATCCAAATGGTGAAAACTGCACATTTTAAATTGTTGGTTGAAAGTTTATTTTTGTATGAATATCTGGAAGCAAAGCGTCAAACATTTTGATTTTACTTGCTGTGTTTGAATATCCTGTCTAAGGGAGTGTGCGTGTGTATTAGATGCTCTGTTAGATTATTTACCATTTGATTTTGTTCGGTTTACAGATCTCTGTTGGTCTAGGTATGGTTTCGTGCTAAATTTAATCATTTTGGTGCTTTGATTTGTGTGTCTGCGTGGGTACCGTTGTAGAATCTAAGTGGGTTTGATCGTTTATATTTACCTTGATTGGTGAGATGTTGAATTCAAAACCATCTGGATTCACCAATCGAATGAATAAGGAAAAACTATTGCGAGAAAGCTGAGAATGAATAAAAATGGCGTTGAGGCATAATTACACCAATGCTACTTAATGAAGAGAGAGAATGAATACAATGATGCAGCAGAATTGGTAAAAGATGTTAATTTGGTAAAGAAGAAATGAAATTTGTGGTAGGACTCTTATATTTTTGCCTGGAAACATACAGCAGATATGTGTTCGGGATAATATGTGTTGTATACCTTTTGATAACAATGGTGTTTGGGCTAGCTTGCTCGAATCTCAACAGATCTACCAGATACCTGCTGCTTCACACAGTGCAAGTATCGGGTAACTTTGTCCATCAATATCAAAGTATATGTGAAGAAATTACCAAGCTTTTATGCCTCTATTAAGTTTGAACCTTGTTTCCCATGGTTCACTCCAGCTATATTGAATGTCAGACCACACTCTTGGTTTGTGGTCTTGGGTTTTGTATGTATATATTTTATTATTGTACGTATGTTCGTAATTCAGATTTATTACTTGGTTTTATTACTTGATTAAATGGCGAGAACAAAGGGGTTTTTATGCTGAGAGTCAATTTAAAAGTTTATCTCTGGTGTTATTGTACAAAGTTATTTTTGTTTTACTTTGCCACGGCCTTTACGACTTTCATTCTGACGGCATATGCAATCTGACAATGTCCCTTGGAATACAAGTCAACCTTGCTCAATCAGTTGGTTTCTGGCTTTCTGACATGAAGGCAGCTAATAATTTTTGGGCTATGTGAAATAATCAAGCTTTTCTGGGAGACTTCTCTCATGATTCTTACTAGATGCTTCCTTCTTTTTCCTCCCTTTCAGTTGTCCAAAATGAAATTGATAGCCTTCAAAATAAATTCCATTTTCTATTTTATTTTGAACCATGAATTTTTGTAGAAGTGTGTTTTCAATTGATTTGTCAAGTAATGTAACATGTTTTCTAGCATGCATGTTATTGTGGAATGGTTTGTACGGTGAAAGTGCCAATTTAATTCCCTTGGAAGAATTGTCTTTTCATATAAGCATATTATATCGAGTTGGGTCTCCTCACAAATATCTAGGTCACATTATGCCCAAAAGTAAATTAGGCACCTATTTGGTTCATCGGAGAGTAATGCAACCTGGATAAATTGTAGTATATAGATTTCTTTTTGTGAAAGTTCTTTTACATGTTCTTGGGCAGGGTGGCAGTGTTATGAGTTTATTTTTGTAAATCATTGGGAGTTTATCCTTAAACCCTAAAAGAAGGGAATACATAGGCTTTTCTTACTCTGGAAGGTGATGAGTTTTTTGTTGCAGGGAGATTCTCTGCCTGTGAAAGTGAACAAGCTGACTTCTACAAAGACTCAGCTTCCTTATTCGTTCTATTCTATTCCTTTATGTCGTCCAGAAAATATCATTGATAGCAGAGAAAATCTTGGAGAAGTGCTTCGTGGTGATCGAATTGAGAATTCCCCTTATACGGTCAGCTTAATCTACTTTACCACTTGATTTATCTATTTTATCTTATGATAACTGACTTCTTTTAGATGTTTGTTTATATTGCAGTTTAAAATGAGGGAACCAGAGATGTGTCATGTTGTTTGTAGGCTTGTACTTGATGACAAGACAGCTAAGGAATTTAAAGAAAAAATTGAAGATGAATATCGTGTGAACATGTAGGTCAAATTATTCGCTTGAGAAAACAGTCTCATTTTTCAACCTTTTAAAAGTATTAGATTCTTCTTAACTATTCTTCCTAACAATTTTCTGGATTCATGTGTCAGGATACTAGATAATCTGCCTTTAGTTGTTCAAGTTCGGAGGTTAGAGCAAGAAGCCCCTCCTGCCTATCAGCAGGGAGTTTATATTGGTGTGAAAGGACAATATGCTGGAGTAAGGAATTTTATTTGTTTTCCATAACACTATGGAGAACTGATTTTATATGTAGAAGTTCTTAATTTTGTTATGGTCCATTCATATGTCTCATGCAATTGCCTGCAGAGCAAGGATGAGAAGCATTTCATCCATAACCACTTGACATTTACTGTTAAGTACCATAAAGATTTGCAGACCGACTCGGCCAGAATTGTGGGATTTGAGGTCATGCCATTTAGGTTTGTTTTCAAGGGTGCTCATATTTCTGTCAGCACTTATAGGCTGAGGCATAGCGTAATGTGTATGATTTCACTTGCTCTTATTGTTTAATCTTTTGGTGCTAAAGAACTGATATAGCTGATTATATTTCCAGTGTTAAGCATGAATATGATGGCAAATGGGCTGACAATACTCGTTTAACAACATGTGATCCACATGCAAAACGGACGGTATCTAACTCAAATTCTCCTCAAGAGGTTGAGGCTAACCAAGAAATCATTTTTACATATGATGTTGAATTCCAGGTAACTTATTGAATCTTGTTAGATATGGCTACTCAATGTGATAGTTACTAGTCTTTTTTGTAATTTTTTGTGTTATCGTTTTTCAGTTTCACCTTTGGAGATTTACAGGGGATTTTAGTATTATTATACAAAACAAATTTCTATGATTCTCTGGTTTGTATTTCAGGAGAGTGATGTCAAGTGGGCCTCAAGATGGGATGCCTATCTTCTGATGGCTGATGATCAGATACACTGGTTCTCGATCGTAAATTCTTTAATGATTGTGCTGTTCCTATCAGGCATGGTGGCGATGATAATGCTGAGAACACTTTATCGTGACATTTCCAAGTATAATGAGCTGGAGACTCAGGAGGAGGCACAGGAAGAAACAGGATGGAAACTAGTCCATTCAGATGTTTTCAGGCCTCCAAGTAACTCTGATTTGCTTTGTGTCTATGTTGGAACTGGTGTACAGTTTTTCGGTATGATGCTTGTGACGATGATGTTTGCCGTCCTGGGGTTCCTCTCCCCTTCAAATCGGGGTGGACTAATGACTGCAATGCTCTTGCTCTGGGTTTTCATGGGACTCTTTGCAGGCTACTCTGCTTCCCGTCTCTATAAGATGTTTAAAGGTACAGAATGGAAGAGAATTGCTCTCAGGACAGCATTTCTGTTTCCAGCTACTGTCTTTGTCATCTTCTTTGTCTTAAATGCACTCATCTGGGGTCAAAAATCATCTGGGGCTGTGCCATTCGGAACAATGTTTGCTTTGGTGTTCTTATGGTTCGGAATATCAGTCCCTCTTGTGTTTGTGGGCAGTTATGTTGGTTTTAGAAAGCCAACCATTGAGGATCCAGTAAAGACAAACAAAATACCCAGGCAGATCCCGGAGCAGGCTTGGTACATGAACCCAATCTTCTCAGTTCTAATTGGAGGCATACTTCCATTCGGAGCTGTTTTCATTGAGCTCTTTTTCATTCTCACCTCGATCTGGCTGAACCAATTTTACTACCTCTTCGGCTTTCTCTTCATCGTTTTTGTCATTCTGATAGTCACCTGTGCCGAGATAACCATCGTACTATGCTATTTCCAGTTATGCAGTGAGGACTACTTGTGGTGGTGGAGATCCTACCTGACATCAGGCTCGTCCGCACTTTACCTGTTCCTTTATGCTACCTTCTATTTCTTCACTAAGCTTGACATCACCAAACCTGTTTCTGGGATCTTGTATTTCGGTTACATGTTGATTGCTTCGTATGCATTTTTCGTCCTGACCGGTACCATCGGTTTCTACGCATGCTTCTGGTTCACAAGACTCATTTACTCGTCTGTGAAGATTGACTGATGACTCCCAGATTCTCCAGTTCACTGCCCTCACTGGTTTGTCTGTCAACATAAGAATGCTGTAGAAGATTACAAATTGAATATCCAAGTACTTGTATCCCTTTAGAAATTTTTATTTTTCCTCCAATTTTTGAACATAAGATTATTACAATATTTTAGTAAAATTTCCAGTAGTAGTTTTGAGAACAAAAGCTTTCTTTTTTGTTCGATAGAGGTCTTCAGGTATAATGTAATTTCTTACAACTTGTGAAGGTGTTCCTTTACTCAACTTAGTTAAAGTTGCAGTTAAATACTAAATGTTTATTTATTACAACATACAAAATATTGTATGTTTAGTTTTTCATCAGAAATGCACTCTTTTCAAAATGAAAGGTTTGGAGTTGTAGATAAATCTATACATATATAGAGAGACTTGCAAAGATTCTTTCACAAGTTACTGCTTCCTTCCATACTTATTTGTATACAAACAAAATCTGTTAAGAGGAAAAAGATAATGGACTAATAATTTCTGTGAACTTACAAATAAAATCTGCAAGGGGAATAAGGAAAATGGAGTAATAACTTCTGCAAAAGTTTTTCTCAAAAAATAAGTGATTTTCTTACTTATTTGTTAGTGTTTGGTTAGTAAGAATAAAAAATTATTCCAAGAGCATTTATGTATAATGACAAATATTTTGACCCTGATCGAAGATCGGACTCTCGACCCGAGACTCGAGACCCAGGATCCCACCTCTACCTAGGACCCGACTCTCGACTTCGACGCCGACCTGGGACTCGATCCTGACTCGAGAGTCAGGAGTCAGATCGGGGTCAGTGTAGGGGCTCGGCAGGGGTTGAGGTCAGGGTCGGAAGTCAGGTGGTGAGATTGAAAGAGAGTTTTTGAAAATATTTTCATTACTTTATGAAAAGAAGTCATTTTTCTTAAATTTGAGAAAAATAAATCTATTTGAAAAACGTTTTTCAAAATATTTAAGTCAATTAAACATGAGAAAATTGAAAAATATTTTCCATTATACCAAACACACCCATAATGTAAAGCGAATGGCATCTCAACTGCATGCCAGATCACTACTATTAAATTTCAATGAGGGGCAATAGTTTCTATGTCAATAAGTGGTACATAGGACTTGGGAGTAGAGACGGATCGATGATTTAATACGAAGGATCGTAGGGTGTTCATAATACGCAGTAAAAGACAAAAAGCAACTTTAGACAAATTTTTTGTGTTTAAAATTTATTCACATCTAAAGAATAGATTTTAAAACAACCCTGATGACGATAGTGTAGTTGAAAAACTTCTTTTTTCCATCACCCTTATATAAAATCACCTATAAACCTTTCTCCTATTTGATTACGGTAATCGTAAGAAAATCGAAAACCTTTTTCCAATTGACTAAAGGCGGTTGTCGAGGCTTTAAGGAATTTTCACATTGAAAAATAAACTCCAATTCTTAATTTGCTAAGTCCTTATGGACTATGGTTGCAGCAAAGTCCTTTAAGGACTTCAATTTTCTTAAATTCAATTCAATTACAAATTGAATTTCACGTGACAAATTCATCCAAGTCCAAATTGGATTTAAGTCTTTTATTAAAATTTATTTATATACCATATATAAATAAAATTAAATATATATATATATATAATATAAAATATATCACATATATATTTTTATCTTTTATTCTAAAGAGAGAACTCCAATTTATTCATAATATTAATTATATTCTCGGTGCTAGCGAAGAATATAATAATATTTTATTTGGACTAATACTTTATTTATTTGACTAATCAAATTTTCTAATTTAATTATCAAATAATAAAATAATTAATCCATTAACAAAGACCGGAACACTCGTTAGTGTGCGACCCATTGATTCAAAACTAAGCCGGTAGTAAATTGATCATATCAATATACTAATCAAGGTTGACGTCTAGCAACACTCCTTAACGACCGGATAGCATGACGTATACAATTTACTCTTAAGAACCTTTAGAAGAATAATGTAGTATTTTCTTCCGTCCTTATAGCTCCGGATCACACCTAGGATATGGTCTAACTGTCAAATCCCAATAGGTGATCAACTATGTGTGCATGTCAGATTATAATCGACTATTGAATGACCTAAGAAACTCTTTTCTTCTTTCATTCAATTGCCCTGGCCAAGGTCTTGATTAGTCGTTTATAATACATGACAACATAGAGCTTAAACTCATTACCAAGAGTTGACAGATTCCATCTTGGACAAATTATTGATTCTACAAGCATCTAATCATACCCAATATCCTTTTAACCATTTTCGTATGGACATGGGTGTCCGGTATCAAAGTATAATAAATAACTTGTTAATTACTATGATGATTTCATGTCAAAGGAAATCCATACATCACATACTTCAAGATAATATCCTAGTGACAGCTTATGGTAATTCTAACCATTAGAAATTATCCGATGAGTCTGTTCAATGATCATATCTCCATATGCATCATCTGCGTATGTAATTTAGTTTATGAGATCAGCTAATCTTTATCTTATAAAGATCACCACATACATATTGATCTAGCCGGATCACTAATGTCCTAATTAGTAATCCTACGATCAAGAACAATTTTAGTTAAGTTATAAGAGACATGACTTTCTCATTATCATGATCTCTATCATGATGTCAAGTCCCAAAATTTAATCAAGGACATTATCATATTAATCAAACAATTTGATATAACTATAAAAAATAATATTAGATGCCACATATTTATATCAAATAATATTTATAAAATATGTTCAAACCATCACAAATGAGATCGAATCTAGGACATATATCTACTATATCCCTAACATAATATACAATAATAATTGAGTTTACACTAAAATATTTATAATAATTTAGTGAACTTTTTAAAACGTATATAAAATTTAAACAAAAGCTATTGAGATCTTATGAACCGTACATTATACACTAAATCCGCCACTGCATCGGAGTAATTAATTATCTGGGGGGAATTCGTTTGTTGAAACAAATGCTTTAAGAAATATCCCATTTACAAGTTCAGTGATTCCCAAAAAAGACACTTGTTTCAAATGAATAACTACTTTTATTCGTAGGATCACAAATACTTACAAATTATAATAGATATTAACCTTTAATTATCTAATTTTTTTCTTCTTTCGCTAACATGCATAAAACTTAAACTCTCCATAAGTTAATCGAAAAAGACTTTTTCTTCTATATTAACGCATTTTTCTTAGCTATGGTCAAAAGTAGATTCACATAAGAGAAAATTATGCTTATTACAAGATCTCTTTAATCTTACCTAATTAGATCATTAAGACAAGATTAGTGCTAATGTAAGTGTAACAAATGTCACCAAAAGAATTAATAATTTCTTCCACCACATCCTCCTATCCACTAAACAAATTCAATTCCCCTCTAAAATAGGCGCAAATAAATTCTCCCCACATACACTAAGTCCTCATATTTCAATATAAAAATTCACTTTTTCATCTTTTTCCAACCACCATCACATCAAACACTAATTTATACATCCCAAAAAATGTATAATTTCAACAATTCACTAGTAACTTTGTTCTTCCTCCTTATATTAATCCAAGCTAAGGCTTTCAACATTACTACTCTACTTGGCAATTACTCATCTTTTAGTGATTTCAACAATTACCTAACTCAGACGGGAGTGGCTGCTGCGATAAACTCGCGGCAGACAATCACTGTTCTGGTAGTCGAGAACAACAACTTGTCGCCCCTCAAGGGGAAGCCACAGGACGTGCTCGCCAATATAATGCGCGTGCACGTCTTGCTGGACTATTTCGACGTTCAGAAGCTGCAGAAGTTGCCTAACAAGACTATGAAGACACCGACTCTGTTTCAGACGACGGGTCATGCGAATAACGATCAAGGGTTCTTGAATGTGACGGAGTTGGGAAGCGGAAGCATTTCGTTAGGCGAAACGCTCGGATCGAACCTAGTTAAATCTATTGCATCTCAGCCTTTTAACATTTCGATCCTTCAGATTAGCAATGTTATTATTCCGTTGGGGATTGATTCGTCTTCTTCTTCTTCTCCCCAGTCTTCATCACCTGCGCGTGCCCCAATTAGTAGGGCACCAACACCCTCACGGGCTCATTCGCCCAAGACACCCTCTGCAGCCCCTGTCCCTGGTTCTGGCGCATCGCCTGTGCCAGAACCAGCAGTTGCAGAGGCTTCCCCTGCACCGGCTCCACATGGTGCATCACCTATGTCCGATGCACCACCAGCTGCAGACACTCCTGATGGTGCATCAGCTGATGCACCAGCGCCGACAAATGATCATAAATCTCCTAGTGCCAGTTCTGTTTTAGGTGTTAGCTTAATTTTCATTGCAATGTTGAATCTCTTTCTTGTTTTAGTGATTTGAGAACGGACTTAGACAAGAAACTCCGTTCAAGAGGGTTGTATCGAGAGGCGGAGCCAATTTTTTTAGGTTGTGGTTCTGAATCTCAATCCTTTTTATACCTTTTTCTTTAATAAATCTTATACGATGTGAATCTGAATTAATCGCAAAATTATTCTAGATGCTAGACCAAGACCTTATGCAACACGAATCTAATTTATTTTAAATCTTATACTGCGCTAATTTGTATAATTTTTGTTACCTATTCTTCATAAACATCAGACAAACTACCTTGTTTACTTCTCCTCCCCCTCCTTTTTCTGTCAAAAAAGAACTTCCTTAACGTGAAAGTTTGAATAGGAAATGAAACTTATGTTAAATATATTGTTGTTTAACAAAAGATAACTCCAAAGCATAGATAAATCATCATTTTTACAAGTTAAAATTATTATTAACTTGACAATGATTGAAGTTTGTTAAAATTTACATTTCAAATTTGAACGTTTAAATTATGTGTGAAACTATTGATTCTCCCCTTCCTTTTTCTTTTTCTTTCTTATGACCAAAAAAACATTCTTTAACGTGAAAGTTTGAATAGGAAATGAAACTTATGTTGGATTTATTGTTGTTTAACAAAAATAACTCCAAAACATAGATAAATCATCATTTTTAGAATGATTGAAGTTTGCTACAATTTATATTTCAAATTTGAGCGTTTGAATTCTGTGTGAAATTATTGAAATTCAAGAACAGTTTTTTTATTTTTAGAAAAAAAAAAATCAATTGAAACTTCAAATGCACACGTCTTAAATGTAATTTCTGCACCCTCGCAACACACCAATACTTGAAATCTAATTTGAAAATTTTACTTAACACTCCCAAAGATCTCGATGGTGAGCGTACAAAACCGAATCGTAAATCGAACCAAATCGTAAATCAAATCAAATCGCAAAAAAAAATCGACTAATGGTTTGGTTTGATTTGGTTTGGTGTTGAAAAAAAAACTCGACTATAATTGATTTGGTTTGATTTTAACTAAAAAAGTTAAACCGAACCGAACCAACTCGATATTACATATATACTATTTTTAAAAATATTTTATACATAAAAATATTTATTGTGATGTAATTTATAAATATTTCTTTAACTTTTTCATAATTTTTATCTTTTTACAACCTATAGATATTAGTAACTCAAATAAAACTCAAATCAATAGGAATATTAACAAAAGATTATTCAATCCAACACTAGGAATGACAATCATGTTAGATATTTATTTTTTAATTTTACATAAATGCATAAACTAATTTATGTTTCTGTTTAATATTTAGTCATGTAGTTAATACTTATTAGACTTATTTTAACATGACTTAATACTTTTAAATTATGATTATTTTTATTATGACTTATTCATGTAATATTTATGCCATGCGATTACATTATTTTTTTGATTGAATATTTTATTGTCATTACTTACTTCATAAATTTCAAATAAAATAAATATATTATGTTATTTTTTAAAAAATACCTTAGATAATTGTATTTTGCTCAAACTAAAGAAATATTTGAAGTACAAGTTAATTATATATTTGTATGAAGACTTTATCGAAAAAAACCCAAAAAACCCGAGGAAATCGAAAAAATCCGAAAAAATCCAAAGTTGAAAAACTCGACTTTTATTGATTTAATTTGATTTATAAATTTAAAAACTCAACACTAATAATTTAATTTGGTATTTAAAAAATCCGAACCAACTCGATCCATGTACACCCCTAAGTCTAAATAGTTCGAGCTAAGATTAATTATTGCTCTTATACCGTTCAAACTATCACCCTTCAAGAGATAAATAGAAGGATCTAAGTCAAAGATCTCGATAATATTGTGTGTGGTTGATAATTAAAACTAAAATTATTTTCTACATATATATATACATATATATATAATAAATATTGAACCCCCTTTAATCTCTTCATGTATTTATTTTTTATATTTTGCTCTTAGTGAAAAATCTAGCGTCGCCAGTGTATTTACAAGCCCCAAGTTGACAAATGAAAAATGAAAAATGAAAAACCTAGTAGCAAATTATTCAAAACAAAAATGGTGATAAAAGTTATTCATATAAGCATTATTAAAGGGGGTACGAGAGTAGAAGAGTTTTGAGACAATTAATTAAGCAAAAAAAAATGTTATTTTCTTTAATGAGCTCCTACTTGCGAGGATGAGTATCTTCAGGGCCACCAACTCCGGTGGCCACTTTGGCAACGTCGACGGCGGAAGCTTCCGGTTTCTTCATCGCGTACATAGTACCGTACCAAACCGCACCGCAGATGGCTAAACCGGCAATCGTCATTGTTGTAAGGCTATAAGGCAAACGCCCTCTTTGATGCAATACAGTACCTGCATAGAGGCGAATTCAAGATTTAAACTTACTAAATTAAAAAAAAAAAAACGATTTCAAAATTTCGAAAAATGGTACATCATTTGTTCCCTATTGTATATTTACTATATACATTCTTTTGCCTTAAAACTTAATTACCATTCTATTTGTAGTAACTCCATTTGTTTTGTTGTTGTTCCTCTTTTTATGACATTTTTTGCTTTAAATTATCCAATTAATCCTACATGAGACACTCACGTAGCCAAATAAAACTAGCAACTGATAAATGTCGTGTCTTTTAAATTTCGTGTCCAATCAATTATCAAAATGTTATTTGAATACTGTGTTCATATTTTCTCGTACATACCATACTACACCATAATAAGGGATTATTACCTTTTTGATTGCTCTTAACAAATAATAACCGACAAATTACATACATGTAATGTATACTCGACCAGTTTTCTTTTTTACACGCATATTAAAAAACCCGTAAATAAGAAACTAGTTTTACTAATTCACCCCTTAATTATTATTTTTTGAAACTTTATAAGCAAATGTGAACACTTTAAAAAAAAAAAATTAATTACAAAAGTAAAATAAAAAAGATATAATTAATGTTTTCTTGATTTAGTAAGGTGACCAACTAATATGAGATGGAGGGTGTATTGTAATATTAGCATAAATATATAAATACACATTGTATACCGAATATACTTGTATAATTGCATATTATATACACAAATCTGTATATATGTTCTGTATATTTTGAAAAAACGCCGTAATTAATTAAGGGCGACAGACCGAAAATTTAGAAAAGCCCTAACAATGATGACAAATTCAATTAAGCGTATCCCCAATACTTAAAAGGGGTCGTTTGGTTGCTGATTAGAAATAAAATTATTTATGTATAATAATTAGGGGAAAGGACACAACCGAAACAAATCCCATCAAATAGCGTTGGAGTCGCTATACATATTCTATGCAAAAATGATACAATTTTAATAATTATACAATTTCTATACACATCCTATATAGTCTCTATTGAAATATTATAGAGATGCATATTATATATAACAATTATACCGTTTCTACACATATCATATACAATTCTTATAAAATTTTTATAGGAATGCATATCATATACAATAATTATACAATTCCGATACATATTCTATACCTGGACATCACATGAAATTTAAATGGCGAGTGACCATATAATGACATTATTTTTGAAATGACCATTTTTTGTGAAATTACTTTAGCCAAGTGGTCATATGCCATGGCTTTTTCCTTTTAAAAAATTAAAATAATTATTACTAACTATGTCTAAAATTTTGTAAAATATTTGATTATCATTTTGCAACCCCATATAAACAAAACAAGTATAAATTTTATGAGTTAATATTTGTCTTATTTTCTAAGCACCAAAAAATAAAATTACTAAATTCTAGATAACTAAACTAATTCTTATAATTTTTAAATACACATATAACTGTAATCAACAACCAAAACGATTTTACAATACCTGGATTATGGCCTGGTGGTCTCTTAGAGGACTCAACTCCAGCTTTTTTCACTTCCTCTGGACTCATTTTGTGTGTATCTGCCATTTTTCTCCATTCTTCATTATTTCCTGCCATTATTTGTAATTTCCTAATTTTGTTCTTTGTTTGTGTGATTGAAAAATGAGAAATTTTTCATTTTTGCATGGTTTTATTAGGAAGCAGAGAGTCTAAAAAGATGACACGTTGTGACACGTGTCAGTTTCTACTGTGATCACATGATGACTCCTAAACGGACAAATATATCTCAAAATAATTTGGGATGCAAAAGTGTGTTGAAATTTACGTAACTTTTAACTTAGCGGGCGTTTGATCATGAAAATTAATTATTATTTTTTATTTGAAATTTTTAGAGTTAGAGTTGGAGTTATATTTGATCAAATTTTTTTAAAAAGATATTTTAAAATTTAATATATTTAAAAAGTAAAATAGTAAGATAGAAAAAAATAAAAATAATTCTTTTAGGTATTTTCATTTTTCTAAATATTTGAAATTTTTATGGCCAAACATCATTTTATGAATAATGTGAAATAATTTTTTGAAAAATAATAAAAAATTCTCATGATCAAACGCTTACTAAATTATTTAGATTTAGGATAAATTCAAAAAAATGAATTTTTTATTAGTTTATTTAATTATTGAGATATTTTAGGTAATTTAAATTTAAATTTATGCTAATTTTATGTTGTAAGTTAATTATTTAAGATTCTCGCATACTTAAAAAAGAATATTAAAAAATATTTTTAATTATTGAGAGACATTTTCAATTTTTCTTTTTGCTGTCTTTTTAAATAAAAACCAACAAATTAAAGTGGCTATATATTTTTTTCGTTACTAGAGAAAGGCACATATAGAGCAGTTTGGTAACGTCATGACTATTTTAATCTATTAACAGAGGATAAACAGTATTTTTTTCGGTTTTAATTTATGTTAGTTAATTTAATTTGATATGAAATTTGAAAAAAGAAGAAGAGATTTTTGAAATTTATGGTCTGAAATAAGTCAGATGTGTATGTGACTATAAATTATTTGTAAAATAAGTATTTTAAAGTTAAATTATTATTAAATATAAAGATGTATCGTTCTTTTTTAAACTGACCGGGAAAAAATAAGTTATATAAACTAGGACATAGTAAATTTAAATATATTTTCTAAAAAGATATTACCAGAACACTTTCATCGTATCATATTGATCACGTTTAAATGTAAATCCGGAATTTGAATTTGAAATTCTAATGCAACTTATTGATCGAATTGATGAGAGTTCAAAACCAATTGTATATTTAATGAATTTTTTAACACTTATAAAAGGTCTAAATCAAAATTAATAAATCATCCCGTCGAATGAAGCCATAAATTAAACTCTACATGCAGGGATAAGATTTTTTTTTTTCTTAAACCAACAAGTCAAGACAAACACTAAAAACGATCCATAATAAAATCTTTCAAAAAAATATTTTTCATAAATTAGAAAAATACGAATTTATATGTAATGTCGTACCAAAATATTACAATCGAAAGAAAAGAATTGATCAATTCATTTGATTATAATCATGAAGTCCAAGACCGAAACAATAAGGGGGGAAAAGTGACTTTTTAAAAAAAATAAATAATCAAAAAGCTAAATAATTTAAGAGTTTAATAGGAACCTAAACACATAAATTTCTCACTAGGAAGATCATTTTTCGAAATTTATTTTTTTACAATCAGTTGCCTACAGACGGAGAATTTTTTTCACATGGATAAATTTAGATGTGGCAAATAAGCAAATTTAGTTGAATTTAAATGAATTAAAATAAAATAAATTGATAAATGAATAAAT
This sequence comes from Jaltomata sinuosa, assembly GCA_003996215.1. Lineage (NCBI taxonomy): Eukaryota > Viridiplantae > Streptophyta > Magnoliopsida > Solanales > Solanaceae > Jaltomata > Jaltomata sinuosa. Next base: position 61,319 of record QJPP01003563.1, read on the forward strand.
TATTAATCCATTTAGAACTTATTTAAATTGAAATGAACTAAAAAGCGAATCAAATCCAAATCATCCGAGCCTTATTTTTTATTTTTTATTTTTTAATACCTAGTAAAATTATGATTATATATAAAATATTAAATAAAATATATATTTTTAAAAATATTTTAATAAAATTTCTTATATAAACTAAAAAAATTCAACTAATAAGTAAAATGAGTTAAATCAGCCCAAATTAAAATAAATTGAGTGAATTATAATGAGCTAAATTATTTTGTCCCCCCAAGCCAACGTTCCCAATTTCCCATCCTAATGCATTTGGATAGGTTCATGGGGATACCTTTTTTTTTAAAACACTAATTCACTAACCACATGATTAATAACATAAGGGGAATAGAATCAAATATAATCATAGAATCAACTTAATTATCAAATTATAAGTTCATAATCATAGTCCATTCCCATTTTGTGTGGGACAGATCTACTAGGATTTATGTAAAACAGTTGAGAACAGTTCTAGATCTGATCCAAAACGAATTTCAGGAGGAGATTTATTAAAATCATAGTCTTTTATACATTTAAAAATCATAGTCTTCTATACATTTAAAAACTTTTCTTCTCTGTTTATTCCCGAAGGCACAAGAAAAGCAAGTGCAATGCCACGGGAAGGGGTAGAAGAAGAAGTCCTCGTGATTCGACTGCATAAATTAGCATATCATTCCGAATAAATTTACAGAGAAATATTATCAATTAAATCTAATTTTTTTACCTTCCTACTAATAATAGATATGGTTAGTGATGCAATCCCCTTTCTTACTTAATCTAAGACTAATCTTAGTGAGTGCTCGTCTTGCTCTCTCTCCTTAATCTCTTCTTTTTCCATGTCTTGCAACTTATTAATACAGATGACTTGCTTGTATACTTATAAGATTCAATTTCAAATTTTTGGTAAACCAAATTTTACAACACCAACAAAAAAGAGAACATAATAAAAAAAAAAATTACTGTCAAATGACCAAAAAATTTAATTTATTTACGAATATCTATAGATAAGAACTATGACCAAAAAAAAACTTTAATTTACCTAGTATTGGAACACGAGGAAAACACAATTTGAACAAAAAGGCAAAGAAAGAAAAATAAAGAAAACAGTAAAATAAAAGTAACTCCAAAAAAAAAAAACGTTTTGTTAAAAAAAGAAGATGATTTGAGAACATAAAAGATGAGAATTGATGGGGCCCAAGAAGTCCATGTGTCAAAATAACAAGATCCCTCGTACAACTATGACATGGAATAATGAATATGAGATGCATAGTAAAAAATTTCGTAACTCTTTAATTCTAACTTTTCACCTCGCTGTAAATATCTTTGAATTTCTTCCATTTGAAACTCGATTTGAACCATATCTGTCCGATTATTCTATTTCATTCATTCTCCATTCCGTCAGCGTCAAAATAGATCACTCATTTTAAAACGGAGGAAGTATCTCTATATAGCAAGATCAACATATGATACTTCAATTTTTTTCCAATGACCAAAAAAAGAAAAGGAAAGGCAAATAAAAATACTAGAGCTTTAAAAGACCTACTATAATAAACATACAAACCACTAAATTTTTTTTTAAAAAAAACATTAAATTTAAATTCTAAATCCACCTCCGATCTGACTATATCTACTTGCGAGGAGTATCCTGAGTGGCAACCCTAGCAGCAACAACTTTTGGTTTCTTGTTGATGTAGGTCATGTAATACCAAATACCACCAACGATAACTGCGCCACCCAGCGCCATGCTGCTCGGGCTATACGGCAAATTCCGCCACGGCCTATTCATAGCCATTTCTTCTTCTATAGAAAGAAAAAAAGATTGATTTTTCTTTGTCAAAATCTCTTTAGAGAGAAATCCTATAGTTTTTTTTTTTTTATTTATTTTGAACTTTGTCAGAGACTTTTTTATGATGTTTTGAGTAGGTGAAGACGTGGGGTTGATTATGAAAGACACGTTACTCATTTGTGGCATGTTATGACAAGTTTGCTTTTGCATGTACTCAAACATGTGGCATTTTCTTGTTTTTTGTTTCTTCATTGAGGATTTTAGAGGATAAGTGATGATGGTATATTAGCGACTCGATCCGACTCCTCTTTATTTTCATTGTTCTCTATTTTTTCTAAATTTCTACCTGGATAAGAGACACAATGACATGCGTTAAAATGAATGATTAAGATTTAATTAATTTAATTAAAATTTTAATTATAATTTAAATAATTAATATTTTATATATTAAACATGTGGCATTTTCTTGTTTTTTGTTTCTTCTTTGAGTTTTAAGAGGATAAGTGATGGCATATGGCGAGTTAGGGCCTAGGGGTGTTAAGGAAGAAATATAGGACCCGTTTAGCTAGGGGCGCTTATCGAGCGAATAATTATGTTTAATAGTTTAACTTATTGGTCATTAATTTTTAATTTATTGATCAATTAATAAGATAATAGTTAGTTTAGTATTGAATTAACAATTAATGAACAGTTATTAAGTGATGTATCAAATAAATTTAAGAGACAAAGAAATATTGAGTGAGTTATTTATGTCTCCATTTCTTTATTGATTAAGTTATTTGTATATACTATGATTTATCAATTTATCAATCCTTTAAGTTTGTTGAGTTTTGTTTCTTTTGATAGGTTAAAAAAATCAAACGAGAATTTTCTCCTAGATGTAAAGCATATATTGAAATAGTTTTTAATTACTGAATCAACAAAAAAATCAAAACTTTGATATGATTTGAGATTTTAAAGTTCTATATCGAACTTTGTCAATGACGCATTGAAGTTATTTTATTTTTCCTACGGTCAAGAATAATTTATCTTTTGATTTAAGAATTAATTTCAAGTTTCGTTTATGTTTTAGAGAAACCGATCGTTTTATGGTTAGAAGTCACAAGAAGTGACTCATTATTTCCTAAGCCAATAAAAGTGACTAGAATAATGAATGGGATTTTAGTTTTTGAATTTACAAGAGATACTTTATATATTTAGGGGTAAAAATAAAAATATGATAATTTTTAATGGGTTAATGTTTTACCCGACAAGAAAATTGAGTAATCCACTCCCGCACCGATAAGCCATTGACTATAAAATTTTAATATGTTCACCAACCGTTAATCCGATAATCCATTACCAATAAGCCAAAAAAGCTAATTCTGCGATCGAGTTATCAATTATGGTTCGATTTTGAATAGCCCTATGTTTAGCATGATGAGAATTTTTTATTTTTATAAAATAATTTTATTTAAATTATATTTTATGTTTTAAGAAAGTATAATCAAATACTAAATATTATTACAAAAAATATGATCATACACAATTTCAACTTCAATTTCATCCGTCCCAATTTCTTTAAGAAAGAAAGAATTTTTAAAATTATTACCTAAATAAATTATAAATATTTATATAACTATGTAAAAAAATAAAATTATTTTAGTTGTAAAACAATCTTTTTGAATATAACAATTTTTTGTTTTATTTATATATTCGGTGAAATCTGGCATATCTTAATTAAACCCTTCGTATCGGCTCGACGCTCACTTTACACTCTCTTTTGCAACTCCAATTAGTACTTTTTAAAATTTGGACTTGCTTTAAAATGTTTATTCAGTTCTTGAAATGGTAACAACTTCCCTAATATTTTTTACGCGCTCTGCCTCATTTTTGCGCCAATGTTAATCTCAAATTTAAGAAGATACCGTATCTATCTTAATTTATGTGACATTTTTTAGATTTCAAAATTTAAATGAGTCTTTAATTGTAACTTTTTAAAATGCCTTTTAAATATTTTAAATTGTCATTTGTTATGACTTATCATATTCTCTGCATAGTTTTCAAATATGTAAATACTAAATATTCCATATTTTGAAATCATGAAATATTTAAAGATTTTGACTCTCAAAATTCACACTGTATAAATTAAAATGAAAAAAATATAACAATTTTTTTAGAATACATAAAAAATATCGAAATCAACCCATTTTAAGGTCATTTTTGAACTTGACCAAAGTAAATATACCAGTAGGATAGAAGCCCAACAAAAAATTTACCGTTACCCTTTAGCCGTATTATCATAACGGCTAGTTTTCTTGCTCCTTTTTAGCTACATTAATATTACTCTTAACGGCTACTTTTATTGCTCCCCACTATATATATATTACACAGAAATAGACCTTTGCAAAACCATCTAACAAATCTCTCTTCCACTCTTAATTTCCCTTTTAGAAAACTAGAGAAGCTAGCTATATTATTTTTTTTGAGCTTAATTATTATTGCTTCATATCAAATGGCTGTTTTTTCAAGAAATGTGCTTTCTTCTTCTTGTTCAGTAGTGGCAGTTCTGTTTTTATTTTTGTTGAGCTTCACAGAAGCAAGAGACCATTTGGTTGGTGGGAAAACTGATTCTTGGAAAATCCCATCTTCTCAATCTGATTCCCTTAATCTTTGGGCTGAAAAATCTCGATTTCTCGTTGGTGATTCTCTTGGTATGTTCATCTTAATCTGCTCATTTTTTAAGCTCTGACATACTTTTACTTCTCAATTTCACTTGAAACTTCTTATGAAAATTTAACATTTTACTCTGTTTTCTATTTATAATGAACAATAAGAAGTTTTGACTTTTGACTCTCGAAATCGAAATTATGACACATAAATTGGAACCCAGGGGTTTAAATTTTGGTATTTGCTAGTATTTACTCTGTCCCAATTTATGTGACACACTTTCCTTTTTAATCCGTCCTAGAAAAAATTTCACTTATAACTTTAAAATGAAACGAAAAGACTACAAATTCTAAAAGTTTTATTACTTCTATCAAGTCAAAAGTTGACACATAAATTGTAACGGAGGAAGTACTATAGGATGTACTGATGTGTCAATGATTTTTTTTTTTTTTGGCAGTGTGGAAGTATGATGGGAAAAAAGACTCAGTTTTGGAAGTGAGCAAGAGGGACTATGCAACATGCAACACTTCAAGTCCAATAGCAGTGCACAATGATGGCAACACAAAGATAGTGTTGGAGCATTCAGGGGCATACCATTTCATAAGTGGAGCAAAAGGGCATTGTGAGCAAGGTCAGAAATTGGTTGTGGTTACATTGTCTGAAAAGAACATGAGGAGATTTATGGGTGCACCAGCACCATCTCCAGTAGAATTTGATGGTCCAGCTATGGCTCCTACTAGCAATGCTGCTACATTGAAGGCTAGTTTGGTTGTGGCTCTTGGGGTTTTAGTGGGGTTTTGGATTTGAAGTGAGGGAGAATTTATTATTGAGGGTGGGGTTGGGGGGGATGATAGGTGTTGGTGGCCTTCTTGGTCATTATAACTCCTTAAATATATTCTTTGATTCTATTTGTTATTTACTTTCTAGCAGAGTTAAATAAAAGCTTCTGGTTGAGTTTTTCTTCATATTGTTAGTCAAAGTTATTGTTATCTAGCATGAATGTCACATATACAAAAATCAGTCCCAATGATAGAAAAATTCTCCAATTCCGTCATTGTTATATTCCTAGTTCTCAAAATCACTCTAAAAACAAATTCAATTCATTTTTTCATTATTGTAAAACCTCAACCAAGTCATGACCATCATAGACATGAAACTATTTTTTTTTTTTAATGTATCACTATCAAATTAGACAATGAGTTGTTTGTCTCAAAGTTTAGGGGCGGGGGGGGGGGGGGGGGGGGGTACACTGACCAATCAAGAACTCCCACATCAGGTGGTGAAGATGAGAATGTTGCGATAGGATTTCGTAAAACCATCCGAGATAAGGTAAAAGTGATTTCGGTGGATGTTAAAGATGCGGGAATCGAGGTTGAGATGTTCGAGCATGTAATGATGTGCACAGATATCCCAGTAAGAAGGTGTGAGAAACCGGGCTATGGATGGTTTCAGGCAATGCAGAGGTAGACCGAAGAAGTACTTGGCGGAGGTTATTGACATGGAGCAATTACAGCTTACCGAGGAGACATGACCCTAGATAGGAAAGTGTGAAGGATGCGAATTTGGGTAGAAGGTTAGTAGTAGGAAGGGATACATTCTTGCTAGTAGGTCCTGACATGACCCTAGTGCTTGGGTTTGTGGTCCGTGTTAGTAGTCGTAGTGCTACGCTGGTAGTGTCTTATTTCTGTTACTATTTGTTGTTTTGGTATAGCCTATTGTTCTCAAATCTCACTTTGTGAGAATATACTGAATATGTTATTGTTGTTATTGGTCCTCAAAGCTTATTTGGCTAAAAAAGCAATAAATAATTCAATTAAATCATATAATAAGAGACATGAAAATAATGTCTTTTATTATATGAAAGCCTCAGTCATGGGTTTGAGAACAAATAATGGTGGGTCAAGTTTAGAACAAATATTTTTTGGTCCTCAACAAATTTTGTCCACAAGTCTAACTTTTTTCTTATAAGCATTTCAAGATAATGAACCTGTACAATTAAAACTTAAGTATGTTATCTATCAGACATAAGTTCTAACTTTTACCCATAAAGCGTTGGTTATATAGTACCCCATAAGTTAGACTTAGCGAAATGGTATAAATTATTGCCCATAAGGCATAAGTTATTTTTTTAAAGCCTCTGAGCTATATTTTGTCTCTAAGGCCAAATTTTTTAGAGTAACTCATAAAGTTAAACTTAGTGAAATAGTGTAAACTATTGCCCATGAGGCATAAGTTAGTTTTTATAAAGAATGTGAGCTAAGTTTTACCTCTAAGGCAAGAACTAAAGTACCTCATAAGTAAGACTTTGTGATACAATGTAAAGTGTTGCCCATGAGGCGTAAATTGTTATTTTAATCTCCAGTCAAATTTTTCAAGTTAAGGTCATTTTTTAAAAGTTTAATTAAGCCGGGGACAAAAATTCAATATCGAACTTTTTAGGGGACAACAATTCAAGTCGGAATGAGTTTGATGACAAGTTATTCCGTATAATAGAAAGTTTAAAGTTAAATTATTACTCTCTCCGTACCATTTTACTTGTCATCCTTACTGAAAATAGATAATCCACAATACTTGTCATTTTAGAAAATCAAGAGCCTGTTTGGATAGGATTAAAAAAGCTAAAAACTTATTTAAAAAAACTAAAAGCTAAAAGCTGGACCACCCCACCTTTTTGCTTTCAGCTTAATTTTTTTTTTAAGCTTGACCAATATATTTACCATTTTATCTCTTATATTTTTCCCCAATTTCAACACTACCCTCACTTTTCATCCCTAAAATGTATGAAAGTACTCTCTTTTCTCTTATTCTCATTTCGCTTCTCCATCTTTTCCTTTCTCTAATAAAAAGTGCTTAACAACACTTGTTTATCAATTACATTAACATTTTTTTTTAATTTCAACACTTTTTATCCAAACACTTATCTGCTTATTCATAAGCACTTATTTTCAGCTTTTAAGCACATATGCTTAGAAGCTATATTTTTAAGAAAATCCAAACAGGCTCCAAGATATAATTAATTATTTATTTTCACATTTACCCTTAGGGGTCATTTGGTAGAATGTATAGCAATGATGCAGAATATGGTGTATTAGTAATGCTTATATTAGTTATGCTAAAAAAATTCTTATGCAGTGTTTGATTTGGTGTATTAAAATAACATGCATTGCATAATTTTTTAAAAAAATAATTATTTACAAAAATATCCTCTACAAATATGGTGAAAAGGATGTGAAAAAGATTTAAAGTGCAATTGTATCTTTAACCATGTTATTGCATGCATTAGAACCCATTGCATTACTAATACCATGGATTTCTATATATTAGTTATACACACCTTGACACCTTAATACAAAATAGTATGTATATAACTAATGCTTATACATAGGTTGAAAAAGTGTACCAAACAAGGTACTATATACAAAAAAATACTCCCTCCGTCTAATTTTATGTGGCACCTTTTTCTTTTTAGTTCGTCCCAAAAAGAATGTCACCTTTCTATAATTAGAAAAAATTTAACTTTGAAATTTCTCTTTTACCCTTAATGAAATGATTTACAATCACACAAATGTTAAAAGATTATTTTGGACCACAAGTTTCAAAGTCTTTCCTTTTTTTCTTAAACATTGTGTCAAGTCAAAGGATGTTACATAAAATAAAACGGAGGAAGTATTAAATAAAGAGAAGTAATAAATAAGGGTGTTTTAATCAAACTACCTTCTACTTAATACTTTTCTTAAAGGGTGTGTAAAAACATGACAAGTAAAGTGATCGGGGGAGGGAATAATAAATATAGAATGATATTTTTCTTTTTTTGGACTGACTAAAATGCTAAAAATGAAAGTAAGACAAATAATTGAAACAGGGAAGTACTACCTAATTTCCAGATTTTTCTTTGCCTCATCCTAGGGGTGGGCATAAGTATCGAAATACCTGATCGAATCAAAACTAATTCAGTTCTTCGATTTTAGTTTTTTTTTTTTGAAATTTTGATTTTTTGATTCGACGTTCGGTTTAAGAGTTTCGATTCGGTGATGCATAGAGATTTTGACCCATAGACATTGTAACAGTATGTTTGGATATATGTTACAAAAATCTCAAATACAAGTAACATTAGATACATAGTAACAGTAGTTATTTGATAACATTATATTGATGTTAACTTAATAGCCTTGGATACACATTAAAACAACAATTAACAACATGTATACTTGGATATATGGTAACCTTGGATACATGATAAGAACCTTGGATATATAGTAACAATATGCTTTGATACATGTTAAAAAGATCTCAAATACAGGTAACATTAGATACATGGTAACAATAGTTATTTGGTAACATTATATTGATGTTAACTTAACAATAGCCTTAGATACACGTTAAAACAACAATTAACCTTGGATACATGATAGGAACCTTGGATAACTATGGGTGGTTACCTGAACTTTGTCATCTGGAGCTTTAGCTTTGAGGACTTGGTCATCTGAGTTTGGGTCCCTTGTTCTTGATTGTAAATTTTCACACAATTCCTTTAATTTAATTGAATCATTTTAAAATTTGAATTTATTTTCTGCAAAATCTTGTGATACAATGCAAACCCCAGATACATGATATAAGTAGTGTTGAAATCGATTACCAACCTCAAATATGAAAGTTTTTGATTTAGCAACGGCAAATATTTTTGAAAAATGAAGGAAGATCGTGTGAGAGTTGAATTGTTGGGTTGAAGGCGTGATTTGGAAAAAAAATTAAGAGAGAGAAAGTGCGGCTGCAGATAGATACAACTTGAGAGATATGCGACACTTTTTTAGAGATTGTGCTGGATACACGATTTTTTATATGTAATTATAAACTATTGGGATAAATATAATTATTTTAAAGTATTGAAATATTTAGTAATTAAGGTAAGAATATTTGATTAATTGTGTAGTTTTTCCTTTTTTAATTTCAGACTTCCAATTGGCCCAACCAGTTTCATGCTCTTTAATCTTTATTCTACACTTTCAATCGATAATCCTATCTTCGTTCTTCTCTCCATTCTTGTTGTAGCTTTAATTGGTAACATTTGCTCTATATATATTGCTACTGTAGTAATTACACTTTTGGCTCTTTATATATTGTTAATACTAGAGCTACTTCTGCTCCTACTAGTTTCACTTCTGCTAATACTTGTTTGCAACCAGTAAAAGCTCAGACTAATATTAGACAATGATTAAAACTAGAAAAAATTACATGACATAACAAACTTAAGACCTTAATTATGAATTATAACAACACTTTAAAATAATTACTATACACAACAAAAATAATTATATTTATAGTGGAGTCATCAGTTATACTCCAAATACATTTGGAGGAGTATTAGACTCCTAATATCACTCCTAATTTCTCTCCACTTCCTTTTGAATTCAACCTCTTTTCTTACTTTCTCAAAATCTCTCAATTATCCTCATTACCATTTTCTTCACGATTTCAACCTCTTTCTCTCACAAAATCGTGTCTTTCACAGAATTAAGTAATTAACATTATCAATATTTTGATCGATTTCATTACGTTTTTTCTTATTTTCATTGTTGTATTCGATTTACAATTATTAATAAGAGTGGAGGGTCGTCCCTCTCTCCTATTTTTACTCCCTCCACCATTCCGGCTAGCTCTGAAAGTGATATTTCATTTGCAACAGATCTGAACTGATGGCGGTGTGATAATTATTTTTTTCGACAGATCTGAAGCGATATTTCATTTTCGGTAGTTTTTTTTTTTTTTGAAATTCTATCTGGAAGTGATTTCATTTTTGCGATGGTTCTGACAGTGATTAGGGTGACTTAAGTTTTATATTTGTATTTTGATTGATAGGCAGTGATGTTACATTTTTGTGTGGTCCTCATCAGTTTTATGGTGGTTCCGACAGTTTTGTGGTGATTCTGATAGTGATTCGGTGACTTAAGTTTTATTTTTGTATTTGTATTAGCACCAGTTTATGTTTGTATTTGCATCCGCACCATCATTTGTATTTGTAGTTGATTGCATCATTTGTATTTTTGTCATTGTTTTATTTATTTTATATTTGCATTTGTAGTTGATTGTATCATTTGTATTTTTAAATAATTGAAAGGAAATTGTTGATTCTCTTCCTATGAATAATTGTATTTGTATTTATTGATACAAATTGAACCATACAAATGATACATTTGTATCAAACGATTCATGTTTATACAACTTGAACCATAAAAATACAAATGATACTTATTTATATACAAATACAAATGATAAATTTGACATATAAATACAAATGATAAATTTGTATCAAATGACATATTGCATGCATATTTGTATATGATAGACTCAACCAAATACAAATAATGCATATACTTATTTGTATACAAAATATATTTTATACACAATTAGAATACAAATAATTTATATTTTTTGGTTGTTCTGGTATATGTATTTAAACAATGAATCACAAATGTATTTTGTGTTCTTAACTGTATGAAATGCGAATACAAATATAAATAATTTGTATTTTTTGATTGTTCTGGTTATGTATTTAAACAATGAAACACAAATATATTCTGTGTTCTTAATTGTATGCAATGCGAAAATAAATACAAATAATTTTTTTACATTACAGATACTCCATATGTACTCATAGAGTCATACACATACAAATCGAATTTATATATACATATGTACTGTTGAATTTACAGTTTAATCTTGTATTTATAGATACGAATTGAAAGTACAAAAACTACATACATATTCAAATTTGGAAATGAAATCTAAAAAATATACTCATTAATGATCATTTCCTTTTAAATGATCTTTTAAGGAGAAAATTATACTCATTAATAATCCTTTCCTTTTAAAGGAGAGACTCATTAATGATCCTTTCTTTTTAAATGACAACAGTCAGCTACAATTACGCTTCACTCTCAATTTGTATTTATATTTGACTAATAAAATAGATATGTTAAATACAAAAAAAAATGGCAATACTTTAGCTTAAAAGTTGCTATCGCTCGTAATTAGCAACTTTCTGCTATCTCTTCTTTATTTATGATCTCAAGTTTGCTATTTCCAAAAGTTTCTCTTAAAACTATTGTATCGTATTTAGAAAAGTGAATTGTGAAATGATTGAACTTTGTACTTTATACAATGATGAAATATGGAATTTTAACTGAGAGTATAAGAGTTTGGTCTTATATTTTAAATATAATTTGGTCATCAATTTATTTCTTATTTACACCGAAAAATCATTTTAAAAATACCGAACTAAATCGAACTAAAGTTGGAAAAAAACGAATCGAACCAAATTAGTTTGGTTCAGTGTTCGATGTTTGGTGCATATTTTTTCAAAATCAAAAACCGAGAATCGAGAAATTTGATAAAACCAAACTTGAACCCCCCCCCCCTCCCCCCTCTACCTACTTCATCATCATCTTATAGCTATTTAAACGTTTTACTCCCTCCGTCCCATTTTATATGAGTTACTTTGACTTGACACGGACTTTAAGAAAGAAAGGAAGACTTTTGAAACTTGTGGTCTAAAATGAGTCTTAGATATTTGTGTGGTTGTAAATCATTTCATTAAGGGTTAAATGGATATTTTAAAGTTAAATTGTTACTAAATGTAGAAATGTGTCATTTTTTTTTGGGACTGACTAAAAAGGAAAGTGAGTCATATAAAGTGGGACAGAGGGAGTATTAACGTTACAACTAAAATAACACATTCCTAGGATTACCACCTTTAATTCTAACGGCTACTTTACTCTTTGCCACTCCCAACTCCTCACTATATTAACCTCCGCATCAACACCACACCCATCTCTATCTCCTTCCTTCAACTTTTATAGAAAAACTATAGAAATTGTTGAAGAAAAAAGCTATATTCATATCAAAGATTTGATTTTTTTGAGCGTATTATTGCCTCATACCAAATGGCTGTTTTTTCAAGAAATGTGTTTTCTTCTTCTTCTTCAGTAGTAGTGGCAGTTCTTTTTTTACTTGTGTTGAGATCCACAGAAGCAAGAGACCATTTGGTTGGTGGGAAAACTGATTCTTGGAAAATCCCATCTTCTCAATCTGATTCCCTTAATCTTTGGGCTGAAAAATCTCGATTTCTCGTTGGTGATTCTCTTGGTATGTTCAAATATCTCAACTTTATAATCCAATCTGCATTTTCATTTTTTTGGCTACATGATTGGAAAAGGGTTCAATTGAATTCCCTTCGTCGAAAATATTGTTCATACCTTGATTGATATAAGTGAAGTTTCTAGTCTAATGATATTCTTGGAGCTCAAAAATTGCTTGAGGAGGTGGTAAGTTCAAACTCTAAATGTGGTATTCTTGTGTTTTCTCCTTTGTTTTGTACAATGGCGGAACTAAGTAGGTGTCAAGGGGGTTCAACTACACTCCTTCGTCAAAAAATTATATTGTGCAAACAGAGTAAAAATGATCTTTTTTGGTTATATGTGAGCTGTTGAGTCCCGTTGATAGAAAGAAAAACTTCAAGTATAGTGGTAAATGGGGTTCAAAATTGCTTTAGGTATATGTTCAGATTAGAATTTTTTTGAATCCCCTTATGTAAATTTCTGGTTCCGCCACTCATTTCGTACATAAGTACATCTGATTAATAGTTGTTGATATTTGTTATAAGTATACTATTTGGTGCAACCATAATAGGATGTACTGATTTATCAGTGATTTTTTTTTTTTTTGGCAGTGTGGAAGTATGATGGGAAAAAAGACTCAGTTTTGGAAGTGAGCAAGAGGGACTATGCAACATGTAACACTTCAAGTCCAATAGCAATGCACAATGATGGCAACACAAAGATAGTGTTGGAGCATTCAGGGGCATACCATTTCATAAGTGGAGCAAAAGGGCATTGTGAGCAAGGCCAGAAATTGGTTGTGGTGACATTGTCTGACAAGAACATGAGGAGATTTATGGGTGCACCAGCACCATCTCCAGTAGAATTTGATGGTCCAGCTATGGCTCCTACTAGTAATGCTGCTACATTCAAGGCTAGTTTGGTTGTGGCTTTTGGGGTTTTAGTGGGGTTTTGGATTTGAAGTGAGAATGTTTTTTGTCTTTCATGGAATTTTGTTAGCATTCTTTGATTCAATTTGTTCTTTACCATTCCATTCCATCTAATTTAAAAGCCTTGTTCTTCTATTTAAAGAAGTTATTTATGTCCATTTATTACATTATTTTAGTGTGTTTTGATGAGATGCCTCAATTCCTCTTTCTTCCCTAAAAGAGCAAAAACACTAAAAAGAACTGCCCCTCAGTTCATTTACAACAACCAACATACGCGGTATAATTTCACAAACTGGGGTATGGGGGTAGTAGAGTGTACACGGACCTTTAGACAGAGAGACTGTATTCAATAGAGACCCACTGCTCAAGAAAACTGCCCCTCAGTTCATTTGGAATACATATTTTCTTTTTGCAACTTTGGGTATTAAAGATTTGTCTCAGATGCAATAAGGGCCAAACAAACTAGTCTCAAGAAGAAGGGTTGGAGTCTGTAGGAAGAGTGCTAAAGTTTTTCAAATTTTATGCCAAAGGTACGGATTGGAGAGTGCCTACAAACACCAATACCCAAAGGTACACGGACCTTTAGGCAGAGAGACTGTATTCAATAGACCCTCGGCTCAAGAAAACTGCCCCGCAGTTCATTTGGAATACAAATTTTCTTTTTGCAACTTTGGGTATTAAAGATTGTCTCAGATGCAATAAGGGCCAAACAAACTAGTCTCACGAAGGGTTGGAGTCTGTGAACTAATTTTGGTGTTTGTAGGCACTCTCCAATCCGTACCTTTGGCATAAAAGTTCTCCATATACCAAAGATGATTAAAAGTTGCTACTATGATTTCAATGAAGTGAAGCAAACAATATAGAGAACCTGCCAGCTACTTTGCTCATTTTGCTTTACTGTGTTTACAAAAGGGAAAATCGAACTTGGCAGCTCAAGTAATTTAAGTACATTCCTCATAGTCAAACTTAAATTGATAATGGTTAGTAGAACACCATTGCTGCAAAGCTTATAAACAAAATTGGAGCTTCTTTCTGGTTATCTCAATCACTTCATTCCTTCTAATCCTGCTGGCATCCCTAAGCTCTGGGCAAGATTGTTCATTCTCTCCTTCATTGCCTGGCATTCAAAAGACATTATTTTGCGTCAAATCCAAGAAGCAGGAACACGAATACTAGATGAATAGAAGGGCAACCATAAAACGAAGCTACTTTTTTCTCACCAGTACACTTTTCTGGTGCGCGTCCTTGTATGCCTCTGTTACTAGAAGTGAGAGTTTCTGCATCCACCAAATTGTACAGCATGTTCAATAGAAAGAACAACACTAGACCGACAACTTTAATATGACGCAAATTATGCTCAACAGAGCTAGTTTTGACCAGGCCGAATCTTTTACTTCCTTTTCTTTCATTTGGTTTGTGGGAAGATGTTACAGAAAGTTTCTGCTTGAGCAGAATATGATTATTAAAACTGGTAGGTTATCAACATTATCTTTGCATGAGCATAGTTTATCAAGATTATAAATATAATATAGCTTCTTTATGTTGCAAGAGTTACGAGTGAGATAAGAGAATATCTGCAGAAAGAACAAAGGAGAGTAGACTATCAGTATTCGTTATCAACCAAACACAAAGAACAAATATAATAACTCGATATTCAAAGAGTTATAACATGGGTGGCCTGCCTCACACCCCCTTGGAGTATGGCCCTTCTCCGGACCCTGTGTGGACGCAGGATGCTTTATGTTCTGGGCTTCCTTTTTATTCAAAGAGTTATAACCTATGTTGCTCGGACTCTTCAAAAATGTCAACGGGTGCGTGCCGGATTCTCCAAAAATACTTTTTGGAGAATCCGACACGGGTGAGGCATGAAAATGAAGAGTCCGCGCAACTTAGTTTGCTCGTGAATTTACGTGTGCTCTCCAACAAACTGTAATCATGAATTTACGTGTGCTCTCCAAAAAAGTTTGCATAAATCACAAACTCTATTATTAAGCATACTGAAACTAAAACTCAACTAGACATGTAGAAATAAGAATCTAATACTTAGTTTGCTTCTACTTCGGCCAACTTTTTACATGCCATGCTGCTAGCCACAGCCTATCTGAATTTAATTTTGCGGCTGTGAGACTGGGGGAGCAACCCACACAAATTCAACCTTCAAAGAATCAGCACAATCAAGCACTTGAAACCCCACCCCCTGCCCCAAAAGCATATTAGACATCAACTAGTCATCTTTGCTCTACTTACTTCTGCAAAAATAGCAGTCAGTTCGAAATGCAAAGGAGTCCTTTACTATTCAGAGCCTGTCTGGATGACCAGATTTTAATCTCTTTTTTAGCCTTTTTAGGTGTTTGGTAAAGTAAAAAGCAATTAAAAAAAAATTAAAAACTGATTAAAAAAAGCTAAAAGCTGGAACCCCCCCCCCCCCCCCCCCCCCCCCCCAGCTTTTTGCTTTTAGCTTAAAATTCTTTTTAAGTTTAGCCCTTATATTTTTCCTTAATTCCAACACTACCCTCACTTTTCAGCCCTAAAATATATGGAAGTACTCTCTTTTCTCTCATTCTCATCCCGCTTCTCCATCTTTCCCTTTCTCCTACAACAAAAAGTGCTTAACAACACTTGTTTACCAAACACATTAACAACTTTTTTTTCAGTTTCAACACTTTTTATCCAAATACTTATCTGCTTATTTATAAGCACTTATTTTCAGCTTTTAATCACATCTGCTTAAAAGCTACTTTTTTTAAGCAAATCCAAATAGGCTCTCAATATGGGTGGTAAGAGAGGTGTTAAAATGCGTAATCGGTAATAAAGGGTTAACCTATAGATCGAAGAGAAGATATGAAATCTCGAAAATTAGGAGGATCCAATACAAATAATACATATAACTCTCTCCGTTTCAATTTATGTGCAAATTTTGAATAGCCACGAACATATGAACTTACTTCAGGTCCCAAGTCCATCGCAGCATCAGTTATTTCAATGCGCACTGGCTGTTGATTACCAGAAAGTGTTGCCTACAGAACAGCCCACATCAAAATGTAAGCAGTCACTAGACATCAAAGAGAAAAATCAATTCAAGCACGATTTTTGAATCTTTGCAGGTTTATCGGTGTGCATATGAGAGAAATGTGGAGGGATAAGGAGAATAACAAAAAGCTTATCTTCGGGAAGAGCAATCAGTACCTTTATAAGTTCATCTTCACAATAGCCATCAAACTCTGCACTGTAAATTAAGACAGAAAAGTAACACAAGAATTTAGAGCACAGAGTAATGGAAGAGTTATTGCAAATCATAAAACGGGTATGGAAAGATTTATCAGGAGCACCTACGCTGCAAGTTCTTTCTGCACACGTACTGCCTCGACTTGAACAACCATTTGTGCCTTCTTTACAGTTTCATATAGATTTTGCATGTTTCCAAGTATTCCAGCCTGGATTGAAGTTAGATCGATCATGACAAAGAAACATGATTTTGATATCACGCGAGACCACTAACAACACTGTCTTTTTTTTTTCTGAAGGAAAATTACGATACAAAAATACGAACAAAAATAATCTATCAACGGTCAGTAACTAGTTATTAGCATACCCCACGGCCCACAGGAATTTGATATAAAGATTAATGGAGAGACTGTACAGAACTGCCACACCAAATAACATCATTCAAATGCATGGAAATCCATGTGGAAGTAACGAAATAATCTATGCCTCAAAACTATGGAAGAGTGGACGCACGGGAACACTTATGAATAGAGAAGGACTCTCCCTGATAAATGGAGGGTGAGCAACTTTTCCCTCATTTTCATCAAGTCTTGCAACAAGTATTCTTCTAAGTCTTTCATCGGAAAATTCTAAGGGTTCAAGGTTTCGTGAAACACTTAAAAAGAATTCTGTTCAAGTAAATTTACAAAATCTTTTTTATTGTTTTAAGTAAATTTATAAGATATTTTCTCCAGTAAATTGAAGTATCATCTCTAATTATGTACCACGGGAAATCTCTCTTTAAGTAAACTCGTGAGATATTCTCTAGAGTAAATTGGAGTGTCATCTCTATTTTTTTGAACTCTCTGGTATATTTCTGATATAAGGACTTATTCTCGTTGCTGGATATAGGCATAATTGGAGAACAATAAGATTTATAAGTCAGTCTCTATCTATCTTTTATAGGCTTTAATATCACAATTTGTTGTCCCGAACAAATCAAAAGTACAAGCAGTTCCTTCTACCACTAAGTATTTAAGAGATATTCTCAAATAGAAATAACTGCAACTTATACTAAGTATTCAATTTTAGCAAGGAAGTCAAAGTGATGTTGTTTAGCATTTTGGCTGAATCATGCCCTACTTTTTTCAGGGCTTCAGCCATTTGAGCTCTGCTCAACAAAAAGGTAAATCTCAACAAGTCAGCATTGTTCATCGTCTACGATTATCCTGTTTAAGAATTTCTCAAGATTGATCATAACAGTGAAATTGACAGACTTGGACCAAAAGAATGCTTCAAAAGATCGATGAGTTTGCTAGCATTATTTTGTTACTGTAGTATTTCGGGACATCTTCTCCTCCCATTGAACTTATTCTGTTATATTGACACATGTTTTTTCCCCTTCATGAAAAGTATCAAATCGGAAGAAGATCAGTCAAGCGAGCTGACAATACCTAAATCGAAACACTCAGTGACAACTTTGTTACTTCATTTTCTTCTAATGGAACTTGTGGATTGATTTCCAATTTCTGGATGGTTAGAAATGTTAGCAACAAATCCACTGGTCCACTCATGTATCATCAGAGTTCAATCTTAAACTGATACTCGAAGGAGATTCATAATTTACAATGAACAAAATAATTTGGTTTACCCATTTTTTGCTAGTCACTTAATGACCTGCACAGCTTAACTCGAAAGAAAACCCGTGCATCCTTCATTATATCAGTCTCAAACTTCAGTCCATTGTACTATCCTCAACACACACTCTCTCTGCCCTTCTTCAGCCTATTCTAATTGGGTTACCACCCCCCCCCCCCCCCCTCCTCCTCTTTTCTTAGTGTATAAGGCAGATCTTGTGCTTTTAAGCTGGTCTGTTTACCTGGTATTGCATGCCATTATTTAAAATTAGGATTCTTTTCTGCACTTGATGCATCTGTTCTTCCATTTCCCTTCTTGCGTTGGCAACGGAAGTGAGGCATTTACGTTACTTTATGCTTACGCTGTTATGGATGTCAGAAATTACATGACGGGTAATATTGCTTAGGGCACGAACTCCCATCCTTAATCACTGCTAGTGGCAAAAACTTCATTGTTTGTCCTAACCCGATGGTGTAAAGATAACTCAAAATTGGAAGCTTCTTGACTCCTTATTGTTAAATTTGGCAGTTCCATATCACATTTCATACTTCTATTGCGCAATTTGTTTATCATATATGCAAATGATGCAGCAGAGAAAAGATTAATAAATAAGGGAAAATCATGTCACGTTTTAACAAGGAATATCAACTAGCTAAACAAATATATGTAATCCACATTCTTAGCTATTATAACCCCAGGCACAACTTTTATTCCATTCAAACCGCATTTACTTTTATTTGGCAAATTTATACTTCTTTTTTTATAGGTCAGCAAATTTATATGTCTTGTAAGGGTTGAAAGTGTTTACACTAAAGATAATGGTAATCTAATTTTCTCTGGATGGTACTATTACATATTGGATTTAAATATGCTTTTAAACTGTAATGTTCAAATGTACTCAAAACAGGAAACATTTAAATGTGACTTTTGAAACTAAAGATACATGAAAAACACATAATATCAACTACATTTTAAATTTTCATTATAGGGATTAAGCAAATTATTTGATATGTAAGCAAAAGGGGTTTACCAAAATATAATCAACCAAAAAAGAGGAAAACGAAATGGCGGTACAGCACTGGCCCTTATAATGATAAAGCTATGCAATTTTTATAACCGTGATGCGAGACCTAGTCTACAAAGACGATGGACTCCAAATGGTAAAAGGCGACACTACAGGAAAATCCTACTAAGGATAGATTGGAGATCTCATGCAGGGTTTGTCCAGAATATGGTTTAATTCACAAATGTACATAAGAATCAAGTTGACTCCTGCAAGAATTTTGCACACATTATGTTTTTGTATCAATTATAGAGGAGAATATTCTGCACCTTTGAGGAATTATCATCGTTGTTACTGTCCTTTTTGCCACCAAATAAGCCATGAACATGGAAGGATCTCCTAGCTTTCTGGCCATCTCGTGATGATATACTTGAAGGACCAATAAGTAGGGTACTTGAGTTTGATTTACCTAAAACACAATGAAGTTACGGCACATTAGAACCATTCCTGGAATTAGTCAGAAAACTTTGAAATCGCAATATACATCATAGGATATATCGGAAACTAAACGGTTTAGCTAAGAATAAAGGTAAGTGAACATGAAGCATCAAAGACAACAGAAAAGACTAATATATTCTGCCTAATCTAATGAAACACTCCCAGGTAGCTGGTTACATCATGGAAACAGTAAAGACCAATCATTTTTTTAAGCGCAAGACCAAGCATTTTAATCCTCTTTCAAACTGATTTACAATGCTTTACTTGAGCCAGGGGTCTAACGGAACAGCCTCTCTATCTCCACGAGATAGGGGTAAGGTCTGGGTACACTCTACCCTCCCCAGACCTCACCAGTGGGATTACACCGAGTATGTTGTTGTCATTGTACACCAAGCATTTTACTTGCTGATATACTTTTAACTAAATTCAACATTTGAGGGGGATCCAAGTGCGCACTGTATTGATGCTTATCAGAATGATTTACGACAACAATATACCCACAAAGTGGGGTCTAAGGAGGGTAGAGTAGAGTGTACGTAGACCTTACCTCCACCTCAGAGGGTATAAGAATGATCTAATCATCCAAATTCTGATCCTAATAAACTGTAATTAACTTCTTATTGTCCATATGAGACATTAAGAAAGGGTGAGGTATATGATCTGATGATCTCCTCACACATTGTAAGAAGGAAAAAACACACTCCATAAAAAAAACAAAGAATGCAATATGATAAGTAACCACTGGAAGGAAAAGATTCTTACAATATTAAAGCTTACTTGATTAAAAAAAGGACAAAAAGTTTCTTACAATAAACACAGGCACATTGTACTGAACATTCTACCGCAGAAGCCAGAATATAACCATGATAAGCAAGCATTACTATATACATTTAACGTAAACAGGGTTGTCTTGCTTGATTTGTTTACTCATTCACTGGAAATCTAGTGAGGAGGGGCACCGAATAGTCACTGTAACACGAACACAAGTTTTTGTGTGCTCTTCATTATCTCCTTCAAGTTAACACGAAAACCCACCAAGTGAAACCTTTTCTTTTTTCTTTCTTCGGAATCCTACAAATCCCCGACCAGACCCCACCCCCCCACTCCCCACCCCCCACCCCCAAAGCACAAAGTAGATTACTTCCATTTAGAGTTCAAGACTGAAGACACAAGAAAAACATACAAAAAACCCTCTGGAATAGCATTGTATGGTCTTAAAGATCCTTATACAATATAATTTTGACATTGATATATCCAAAAGTTAAAACATTTCCTAGAAGAAGCGCAACCAAATTACCGACTAGGAAACCAACAAATGTTACAAGTAAACTCTTCTTTGTATCCCGTGGAACTAGTCCAGGTGCATGCAAGTTGGCCCGGCCACCACAGTTATTAAAAAAAGACTTCTTTTTTGCATCAGAGCAAGTAACATCACATAAAATTAAAAAACACTTCCATTGAACATGGTAAAATCAAATGGTGAAATAGCCCCCAAGACTTTTTTGTCTAGTGGTAAGTGCACAACACATACTCCCTCTGTCCATCTTTACTTGTTCACTATACTAAAAATAGATGTCCAACAATACTTGTCCAATTTATAAAATCAAGAGATAATTTTACACTTAGTTCCTCATTTACCCTCATCATTAATTATAGTCATTTCTCTATTATATTTTTCAAGACATTGTATTTATTATATTCAAAGGGTGATATGGTAAAATTACCCTTCTATTTATTGTTTCTTAAGAAGTGTGTAAAGTCAATAGTGGACAAGTAAAGATGGACGGAGGGAGTAATGTTTGGATTAGGAGCCTTGTTAAGGGTCGGGGCGGACCCATTATCCACCGAGTTTTGAATCGCGCGCCACTATCCCTCAGGGAATGGATTTCTCAGTTATCATAAACAACATCAAATGGTGAAGTAGCTAAATATTAAGGAAAATCTTAGCAGCTCAGTTAGTTGGCTACCTCGACTTTCACCTTGTCGATGAGTATTCGATTTCCCACTTGGTGCTTCCCTTCCCCTACCCCAATTAGAGAAAAAAAAGCTAAAAATTGAGACTTTTCAGATATACAAGTTGAATTTGAATATCATGTAAATCCAAAACTAGGGTCTTGGTAATTTTTCCAAAAAGAACCATCAAAGAACCCAAATTCCCAAGATGCACTATTGAAAAAGCACTAACCCATCAAAATTCAACAAGCAATAAAGACAAGAAAACCCATATAAAACTATTAATTTGCTAATTGAACCAATCTTGAAATTGAATAATAATTTGCTGAAAACTTACAAAAAGATAATGAAGAAGATGAGGGGCATTTATGGTCATTTGGTCTGTAACAATTGGGGAATTGAGATGTTAAGTTAGCACTTAGAGAAATCGCCATTATATGCTTGAACAAGAACCAAAAAGATTAAGCTCTTGAGGACTATTCTTTTTTCAGCTGTGCAAAGATAATTTATGTATATTTTTCTCTCTCGGCTAATATGAAAGAGAAAAAGTACAAGTATTATTGCACGTGGTACAATCCGTACAATGCACCAGCAAAATCATAGTGTAGTACTCTGGGCGTGTTCCGTATTGTCGTTAAAAAAGTTAAAAAATATTTTTTTTAAAAAACTAAACTTGGAAATAAGGAAGGAAAAGGGATAACTTCAAAAATATATCTTTTAAAAAAAATATTTATATTTACATAGCTCAAAAAATTAATTACACCCGTATAGTCCTATTTTTACGAAATATACAATTTTATACCACTTTATACAACTTTATACCACTTTATAAAATTTTATACTACTTTATACAAGTTTATACACAAATGTATAAATATAAATAATAAGTGTATAAGAGGTGTTTATAAGAGGTGCTTATATACACTTTTATATTGTTATACATCATATACATAATTATTCAATATATACACACATATACATAAGGTCAGCATATTTCTCAAGTCTTTAGACTTTTTGGAGGAGATCCTTGTTTATTCTTAACCACGGATCTTAGGTTCAAGCCTTGGAAATGGAGTTCTCTTTGATTTTCTTTTGTTAGAAAAATAGGAAAACGAAATTGAAGAAATAAAAGCTTTGACGTGATACCACTGTCCTTAGAGAGATATTGTCGGGATATTCTTTAGGGGGGTTACAAGCAATTTCTTTCGGGATCCAACAAAGCCCTGGTTGTTAGGAATAAACCCCATCCAAACCTTCATCCTCCCTTTCTTAATGATGAATTGCAGAAAAGAAATGAAAGAGAAGAGGAGGATCGAAGTAAAGTAAACAAGAACAAATGTGAACATAAGACTTTGTCTGAAGACATCTATGGAAAAGTTAATACATCAGGTAGGACACATGGAAAGATCAGGTGCACAGAGATGAAAATTGATGGATTAAATCAACACCGTTCAAATGTGAACAATGTACAACTGTAGACATTCTAGAAGGTTCACACAAAGAATATAGTTAGTTACATTGTTAAATACCTGTACAAATAAAAAGTAGACAGGTGTATATTGTATTTATTTTACTATTTTTCTTTCAACAGAAACAATTGTATATATATACATAGGCGTTGTATACAGTGAAATCAATCAGAGAAAATTTTCCTTAAACTTCGTATTCTCTTTTCTTTATGGTATCAAAGCACTAGAATTTTTCTAGTTCTTCCTTCTTTTCAGATCCAGTTTTTCATATCATCATGACTAAAAATCAAGAGGCTATTAGTGGTGTTTCTTAGACTACTCCAGTGATAACTCCTACAACCACTCTTGATACTTCTCACCCTTACTACCTTCATGCCTCAGATGCATTACGCATGGTTCTGGTGAATTGTCCATTTGATGGCAAGGGCTATCCAGGATGGAGGAGGTCTATTCTCATCTCACTCTATACCAAGAACAAGTTGGGGTTCATTCATGGAACCTCATCAGCTCCACATGCTACTGATCCAGATCTGAAAATCTGGAATAGGTGTAATGACATGGTTACTTCTTGGTTGCTCAATTCTCTTTCCAAGACCATAGCTGACAGTGTTCTTTATTCAAAAACAACCCAAGATCTGTGGTGTGACATTGAACATAGGTTTGGGCAGCCAAATGATGCCAAACCCTATCACCTGCAGAAAGAACTAGCTGATTTAGTTCAAGGGAACAATGACATTGCTGGTTATTATACCAAAATTAAGAAGATCTGGGATGAGCTAGATGCTCTTAATGCTAACATGGTTTGTAATTGTGACTGTAACTGTGGAGGAAAGAAGAAAGTCATACAGTCTAAGGAGGATGAGAGACTCATTCAATTACTTATGGGTAAATGAAACCTATGCTCCTGCAAGGAGCAATATCCTCATGATTAATCCTTTACCCTCTGTCAACTATGCCTATTCTCTGCTCATGCAGGATGAGAATCAGAGGGAAATTCATGTTGTCTCTCAGTTTCCAGGCAATGGTTCTTCATTCATTGTTGGAAATCAAGGTGCAACTTATTCTAGCAGTTCACAAGGTGCTACTTATTCAGGCAGTTCACAACAAAGGACTGGTGCTAACAACCCTAGAGGAAATTCTGTTTTCTGAGAAAAGAAGTCTGGACAGTTCTATTCCTATTGCAAGATGACTAATCACACTGTGAAAAATTTCTATAGGCTCATAGGTTTTTCAGCTGATTTCAAGTTTACCAAAAGCAAAAAGTTTCAAGGGAATGTCAAGGGTAACTCTGCTATTGGAGCCACTGCATCAGTTGAAGGAGAGCCTAGCTATGGAGCTAAAAAATAATTTGCACACCAATTTTCACCAGAGCAATTCAATCAACTTGTTACTCTACTCAGTCTATCCAAGACAAGTCCAGTTGATACTTCAGAAGTGAATGCAAACACTGCATCTGGTATACTTTTCACTAACCTGAGTCATTCTTATGTTGCTTTTCAATCTAATAGATTCAAGAGCTTCTGAGCACATGTGTTTTAATCCTCATTCCTTTTTATCTCTCTTACCTTTACATGTTCCTATAATTGTCAATTTGCCTAATTCTTTTAAGGTAAAAGTCACTCATACAAGTCGAGTTGCTATTTCTGAAGGACTTATTCTAGAGCATGTTTTATATGTTCTCAGTTTCAAATATAATCTTCTATCAGTCCATAAATTATGTAGCTCTTTTCATTGTTTCATTTTGTTCACACCTTTTGGATGCATTTTGCAGGGCCCTCTCATGAGGAGGCCTCAAGTTTTTGGTGAAGCAAAAGGGGGACCCTACCTTTTGGAACCTAGTCCAGGCCTAGCTAGGAATCAATCTTTTGTTTATGCATTTTCTTTTTCTAAGAATACTGAATCTAATTCAGTTCCAGTTTCTCTGTCTTTTCCTATTTCTGCAAGTTCTGAATCTGATGTAAAGTTATAGCATGTAAGACTTGGGCATTTTCCCTTTCAAGCAATGAAATATATCAGATCAATTTCTTTTCCTTCATTGTCTCAATGTCCTTGTAATATTTGTACTTTGGCTAGACAGTCTAGGAATTCTTTTCCTATCAGTCATATTAAATTAAAACATATTTTTGACCTTATTCATATAGACACATGGGGGCCCTTTAAAGTCCCTACCTATAATAATTTTAAATATTTTTTAACTATTGTGGATGACTATAGTAGGAGAACTTGGACCTTCTTGCTTAGTACTAAAGGCAGTGCATTCACAATCTTGAAATATTTTTTAAGTATGGTTGAAAGGCAGTTTAGTACAAAGGTGAAAATCATTAGATCAGATAATGCCATGGAACTTGGAAAGGGTACTCTGGCTTCTATGTTTGTCAATTCCCAGGGAATGTTACATCAAACATCATGTGTTGCTACACCTCAACAAAATGGTATTGTTGAGCGGAAGCAAAAACATCTATTAGAAGTTGCAAGAGCTTTGTTATTACAATCTAAAATTCCTATTTTTTATTGGGGAGAATGCATTCTCACAGCAACATTCCTTATTAATAGATTTTCTTCTCGGGTCCTTCAGGGTTTTTACCTTATGAGTTACTCTTTGGCAAAACTCCTACTTATCATAATCTCAAATGTTTTGGTTGCCTATGCTATGCTTCTACCCTCTCTCACCATAGGACCAAATTTGACCCTCGAGCCAAGGCATGTGTTTTTCTAGGATATCCATCTGGCCAAAAAGGATACAGATTAATGGATTTGCATTCTAAGACAATTTTTGTCTCTAGAGATGTTCACTTTCATGAGAATATCTTTCCATTTGCTACTAACCCTGTTCTCTCATTTTCTAGTTCCATATTTTCTTCTAAATCTGATCTTATTTTTACAGATTCTCCCTCTTCTTCCTCTTCTATACCAGATAACATCACCACACTTAATCCTACCAATTCTTCTTCTCCTCCTTCAGATAACATCCAGACACCTATTCCTCCTAGTTCTTCCTCTTCTATACCAGATAACATCACCACACCTAATCCTACCTCTCCAGATTTTCCTAACACTGATTCCAACTCTATCCCCGCGCCCGATCTTCCTATTATTTCTCTTGTTCATCCTTCTAGACAGTCAGCTAGAATCAACAGAGGCAAGCTTCCTGGATATTTAGGGGATTATTTTTGTAGCAATATATACACTACATATCTCACTAACACTTGCCTTGATTTTCTTGTTTCTCCCCCTACTTTATCTTTTGCTGCTCTCTCAACTGAAAATCAACAACTTCTCAAGCATATAGACACAATCATTGAACCTAACAACTACTCACAGGCTTCTCAGCATCCTGGTTGGAAATAAGCCATGGATTATGAAATCCAGGCTCTTATTGATAATCAGACATGGGAAGTTATGCCTCTGCCTCATGGTATGAAAGTCTTACCTTGTAAATGGGTCTATAAAGTTAAATAATATGCAGATGGAAGTCTAGAAAGAGTAAAAGCCAGATTATTTATCCCGGGAGATACTAAAAAAGAAGGCCTTAATTACAGAGACCTTGTCCCCTATTGTCAAAATGACAACCATCAGATGTTTACTCACTCTAGCAGTCAAGAAGGGTTGGCCTATATCTCAATTTGATGTAAGTAATGCTTTTCTACATGGAGACCTACAGGAAGAAGTCTATATGAAGTTTCCTGCAGGTCTCACCCCTCCTACGCCTTAGCATGTTTGTCGTTTAAGGAAATCATTATATGGTCTAAAGCAAGCCTCTCAACAATGGTATGCTGGGGCGCTCAATTTCAAAGGATTTTCTTGTTCTCTAAATGACTACTCACTATTTTTTAAAAGAGCAGGGGACTCTATTTCTCTTATTGCTATCTATGTCGATGATATACTCATTACGGGCAATAACCCTGCTGAAATTTCAGACATTAAATAATTTCTACACTCTGAATTCAAAGTCAAAGATTTAGGGGAGCTTCACTATTTTTTGGGGATGGAAGTTCTACGGGAAAAGCATGGTATTATTCTTATTCAAAGAAAGTTTACACAAGATTCACTTACAAATTTCAGTTGTTCTGATTTGCCCTCTGTTTCATCTACACTTGATCCTTCTTCAAAATTGACTGCCAATTCTGGTTCTGTACTCATCGAACCCACTATATATCGTCGTTTGATTGGCAAGTTAAACTATTTAACTCACACTCGTCCAGACCTTTGTTTTGCTGTTCTAACTCTCAGTCAGTATATGAATCAACCTTGCATCGGCCATTTCTCTGCTGCTTTGCGTGTTCTACGCTATCTCAATGGATCTCCAAATCAAGGTTTATTTTTTTCCTCTTCCCCTTCTTTTGACCTTCTAGCCTTTTGTGATGAAGACTGGGCTTCTCGCTGTGATTCTCGCAGATCTATCTGCGGGTTCTTCATCAGCCTTGGGGGTTCTCCAATTTCATGGAAACTGAAAAAACAAGCCTCTGTTTCTTTGTCTTCTGCTGAGGCAGAATATAGATCCATGAGACATCTTGTTGTTGAAGTAACTTGGTTGACCCGTGTTCTTTCTGATTTGTCCATTCCTCCCTCTCTCCCAGTCTCCTTTTTTTCCGATAGCCAAGCTGCTATTCATATTGCCTGGAATCCCATCTTCCATGAGCATACAAAACATGTAGAATTGGATTCCCATTTTGTCCGGCAACGGTTCCTCTTCAGGCTCATTTCTCTCTCCTTTGTACCTTCAAAATCTCAACTTGCCAATCTATTTACCAAGCCCTTATCCGGGCCCTCTCATCGGTCCATTCTTGCCAAGTTGGGAGTCTCTTTCATCCCCTCCAACTTGAGGGGGGATGTTAGGAATCAACCCCATTCAAACCTTCATCCTCCCTTTCTTAATGATGAATTGCAGAAAAGAAATGAAAGAGAAGAGGAGGATCGAAGTAAAGTAAACAAGAACAAATGTGAACATAAGACTTTGTTTGAAGACATCTATGAAAAAGTTAATACATCAGGTGGGACACGTGGAAAGATCAGGTGCACGTTTTAATTAGTTAAGTTAGGGGTTTAGGGTTCAAACCTAATTATTTCAAATTATGGTGCATGACTTTATGATTTAAGGTTTAAACCCGATTGTTTTAAATAATGGTAATTTCAATTAGTTATTATGTTACTTCAATTCTTGTCTTTAATGATTTCACATGATTTTAATAGTCCTATTTCAGTCTATATGCTTGAACAATGATTCTCAAATGACTTATCATGATTTAGCTTCACAAACTCCAAATTCAGCATGTCTAGTTCCAATATATCAGCATCTCAGTGAAATAGTGAATTTGAACTAGTATCATGCTTTATTTTCCAGACAACAGTTTATCTTATATGAGCAGCTAGTAATATATTTTGGGAGAACTATTTAGCATCTGGCAGACATGAATTTCAGATAACTCATGTCCAAGAATTACGTTGTCATAGTAGGATAAGGGTCTTTCGCCAGTTGAGATTGGCACATTTAGCCCAATGGGCTCAGTTAGTGAATTCACATCAGATAGGTTCTATACTTTTGACCGGGTATAGAGAACCCTCCCAACTGGGGTTGTACGTTGGACTTCATGTTCCTCACATGGTTTATATCAATTGTAAGAAACTCCCCAGTATCAACTTTTACTTATATTAAGTATCATGATTTCACCGATTTCCATTTCATACATGTTTTAGCACTCATTACAACAAAGGATTTATGTTTTACAGCTTTAACTTATGCATTCTCAAATGCTTACACTTCTTTTAGATTTCAGCTGTGTTTTCATGATATTATTCATTTTATGATTTAAAATTAGGAAAAAGGGTCGAAAATACCTCTCTACTTTCATTTTTTAGTTAAGTTTGCCCTTAGTTATACTTTAGGGCTAAATATACCCCTACCATTATCAAAGTTAACAAAAATACCCTTATTTTTAACATATTTCCACCATGGCAAGGTAAAAGCTTACATGGCCTAACCGTTGGGTGAGGTAGACTCCACGCGGTATACCACCTCACCGCCAAATTTTTATTTCTTTTCCTTTTCTCTTTCTTCAACAAGAATAAAACTTTAAACAATAGTAGCTCCATTTTCTTGAATTTTCCCATGAATGGAGAGTGTTGATGTGTTTAAAAGTTTGCTTTCATCCAGTGGTTTATGTAATTAGGACCCTGTTGTGTTTGATATGCTAATTAAGGCTTTTTCTCTAGGTGAATATGGTGAAAGATGGATTCAGCACTTTTAGAAAGACGATGAAGTGTGAAAGATGAATTTAGATTCATGGAAAATTCAAGAAAATGGAACCAACTATAATTCAAAGTTTTCTTCTCGTTGAAGAAAGAGAAAAGGAAAAATAATAAAAATTTGAAAGAAAAAAATAATATTAAGAAATAAAAATTTGGTGGTGAGGTGGCATGTCGCGTGACGTTCACCTCACCCAATGGTCAGGCCATGTAAGGTTTTACCTTGTCACGGTGGAAATGTGTTAAAAATAGGAGTATTTTGTTAACTTTGATAACGGTAGGAGTATATTTAGCCCTAAAGTATAACTATGGGTAAACTTAGCTAATAAATAAAAATAGAGGGGTATTTTTGATCCTTTTCCCTTAAAGTTATTAGCATGATCGCGCATACTCAGTACATTCAATAGTACTAACCTCATACCTTTCTTTTGTGCCATATCTTATCATGATATAGATTCAGGTGCCGTTTTCGAACTCGTGGCTAGTTAGCTCAGTAAGATTTTCAGTTAGCTTGGTGAATCCTCACCATTCGAGGACTTTTTGAGTGATTTAGATTGCTTAGTTTATTTCAGCCTTTTATTTCAGATATTTTAGATTTAGTCGGTCTTGTCCCAACAACTCATCTTTATTAGTAGTAGAGGCTTTATCAGACATAGAAAGTTCAGCATGTTGGATATTTAGATATTTCATTCATTTGAAACAACTAATTTTTATTTTAGTTTGCTCATTTTACTATGCTTAAGCTTCCGCTCAATTATTTAAAATGAATGATGTTAGTATTATGTCAGTACCAAGGATTCGCTTAGGATCACTCATGATTTTAAGTACCGTATCTCATTCAGGGTATAGACTCGGATCATGACAGTAATGTATGGGATGTTGGGTTCTATAAAGAAATGAAAGGAAAATGTAGGGAAGAAATATGGAGGAAAAATAAAACTTGAATGGAAGAATCCTTTTGCTTTTGGTAGAAGCATTTTTCCCACATTGATGGTGGAAAGAAAATTTCTTGTGCTTAATTATAGAAGAACTCCTTCATGTTGTTAAAGGGCTGAGAAGAAGGCATGTCTTACGTGCTGTCATCGTTGTCGCTCACTTGGCCTACTTGACTTTGAATTTAGATTTGAAAATCGATTCAAAGATTAATTTCTTAGACAAAATTTGTTTGAATTTAATCATTATTTATATTCAAAAAAAAATTGATCCATTTTTGTGACCCAGTCTACTCTCTTTTGTGACCCGGTCCGGACCTTTCTCACAATTTGAAAGGGTGCAACCTTTCATATGAAGATTTGCACCTTTTCCAAATCAGTGCAACTTTTTCAAACTAGTGCATCTC
Source organism: Jaltomata sinuosa (assembly GCA_003996215.1). Lineage (NCBI taxonomy): Eukaryota > Viridiplantae > Streptophyta > Magnoliopsida > Solanales > Solanaceae > Jaltomata > Jaltomata sinuosa. The sequence goes on from QJPP01003563.1 coordinate 92,180, forward strand.
TTCTGAAGAGTCACATCTTTTTTGAATCATTGCTTTTTTCTGAAGCAGCAGTTCGTTGGCTATAAATATCTGCTGATTCCTCAGATATTCCTTTATATAAATTCTAGTGTGATTTACTGTTGTCGAGTGAGTTTGTTGTCACCAGTGTTTGAGGTACTGCTACTCTGGTGAATAAATTATTGTATACTAGGAGGATATATTTCATTACCTCGAGTACATAGAGGGGAATGATTTCCTCAAGGACACAATATTATGAATACAATGGGCTCGATTTAATATTCTTCATCTTTTACTTAATTTTTCTGCAAATTGTTTTGCTTATTGTTTTGCTGTTTAGCCTACTATTTTGCTATTTTGCATTCTGTTTTACTGTACGAATACAGATTAGATAAACAATCTTATGCTAAAAGACCAAAGTCATCTTGAGATTGAGAATTCACTCGAAACTCATCTGAAATCTCTCGGACACAAATCAAATATGCTACAAGACTGGAAATGATATTCAGACCTAATGGAATCATCAAAACACCGAATCGAGGTCATCTTGACAAGATGTTGACCGAAGTCAACTCTGAACTTAGAAATCTCTAAATTTCTAAACGGCTCAAAACTCATCCAAAAGACTCAGAAACTGAACCAAACCTTCAATTGGATCAAAAATTACCCTCCAAACCTAGTGAAACTATCAAAACTCGAAAACGACCTTTCTAACCTCGAATATTGACTTTGATCAACTCTCTTAAATTTTCAACTTCTAAAACTCAAAAACTCTTCAAAAACTCATCTGAATGTCTCAGGACCCGAACCAATAGTCATACTAACCCAAAAATCACGTTTGAAGCTGATGGCACTGACAAAATTTTGTTTCAAGCTCATCTTCAATAGATGTTGACTTTAATCAACTATATCAACTTTTCAAAATATTTTTTTTACATAATTCTCAACCAACCACCTCGAAAGCCATGTCATCCATCCCTGCAGATCATAAATACCATAAAACAACTACATAAAAGACCAAAATGTGCAAATATAAAAAAATCTCCATGAGGATTGTTACATGAAAAAATTATATATACAAAACGACTCATATTTATCAAACGTAGTAGGATATTTTCATTTATCAAATATAACAAGAGTTTTTTAAAATTATATACGTAATCACACTTCAAATCTCGCTCAAGTTCTTAGAATTTTGCTTACAATTTTATGTATAAAAATTATATAATTCGGTATGAAATATATATATAACTGTATATATATATATCATATAAAGTTCATGTCAAGGTTCAAGAAAAAACCACGCTATGAATCTCACTTAGGAAATCAAATTTCGCTCACAATTTCATGTAAAAAATTTGTATACAATATGTATATTATTGCATAAATTTTCTATAAATTTCATGTTGGTTTCTAGAAATTTAATACTACAACAAGATTGTATACAACTTTCATTCAAATTGATACAACTACAACAATATATAAATTTAAAATATAATTTTTATACAACTCATTTTACAATTATAATATAAATTTGATACAATTCAAATGTAACTTCGACCTTCAACGAACTAGGACTAAAATTTAGCTCAAAACTAGGCCAAATCTTATTTAAATAGCCCCAAATTTTAGATTCGAACTCCCTTTGATGTTTCAGTTCGTTTGAGATATCACCCACTCAAAAAAACGTTCAGTTGCGATAAATTATTCTTCCAAATTTGAATTTCGAGCTCAATTAATGACCGACAATGGAATGAACTCTTGCTAAGCTAAAAATATCTCCAAACCATTTATAATGGTAAAATCGTGGGTTGATAAAGATAAAATCTTGGTTGAAGTTGAGCGGAGGTGGAAATCGCAAGAGAGAAATTTTTGAAATCGATAAGAAAAGGAGATGAAGATGGTAAAGTGATGGATATATTCCCAAAAAGTTAGTCCCCAGGACCCCAACTATATATTTTTTCCAAATTTAAGCCCAAAATCTAGGTAAATTTTTTATGGGGTACCCAATTTTGGTTGTTCCATTAATAGTACCCGCTTTATGATTTATTTTGCATGAATACCCAATAATAAATAATTTCAAATAAAAGTGTATGCTCCTCTTCTTCCTCCCCCCCCCCCTCTCCTTCCTTCCTCTTTTTCTTCCTTTCTCTTCTTCTTCTTCTTCTTCTTCTTCCTCCTCTCCTCCTCCTCTTCTTCTTACAATAATATTTTCAAATTTATAGCAATTGAAATATAATATTTTGAAGAATTTTAAAATATAAAAGTCATGACTTTAAATCAAATGGATCTTGAAAACAATGTCAAATCACTATTATTGCAAAATGGTTTTATTAGGTTGTTATTCTTTTGATAAATTGAAGATTGATATTTTTTATTCATGATATATGAAACTTATATTTTAAATTTGAGCTTATTTAAAGTAGATTTTGGTGTTAGATTATTGAAATTCGCAGAATAAAAAATATTTGGCAAAAAATTCAGATACACATGACTAATACATGAAAAAATTAAATGGATGCTAAATGAGTTTGTTTGATTTGTTATTGTTTTGACAAATTAACGATTGATGTTTATTCTTTATGATATATGAAACTTATGTTTCAAATTTGAGCTTATTTGGAGTAAATTTGGATGTTGAATAGTGTGTTTGATTATTGAAATTCGAAAAAAATAAATTTATTGAATTATAAAATAAAAACTTACGGGTTCTTCATGAAGCAAAACATTAGGATGAACTGTAATTAAAATTACTGGTCAATATTAGTTGTCATGATATGTCGGATCAACCGCTTATAATCTAAACTAACTAGTTTTGTCTGTGAGAGAAAAGAGGTGAAAAATCTGAGAGTTCTATTTGTCATACATCTTTTAGTTATACACTGCACGTGTATTTTTATAGAAAACTATTCGAATTATAATAATTACTAAAATTATTATAGCTATCCTAATGGGCTTTAACAATCCCCCTCAATTATAGACCAAACTTTATTTTTAGGGACAAGGACACAAATGGCCAGTCTGCCAAAACAAATCCCAGTAATTAGCCATAGCCAAGTGATTAAAAATTCAACTTTCTAGCCAATTCGCTGGCGCTGAAGTCGCCATACATATTCTATACAACAATGATACAATTTCTATACACATCCTATATATAATAATTATACAGTTTTTATACACATCCTATACAGTTTCTATTGAAATCCTATACAAATACATATTATATACAATAACTATACAGTTTCTATACATATCCTATGTAGTTTCTATTGAAATCTTATACAGATACATTTTCTATACAATAATTATATAGTTTCGATATATATCTTATACAGTTTATATACACATCCTATAAAATATACATATTTTATAGGTTTATACAGTTTTTATACAATTATATTTAAGTATTTTAAAAAAAATAGCTGATTTTTTTTAGCCAAAAAGAATGTAGTGATTTTTTCTTTTTAAAAAAAGAATATTATTAAAAAGGCCGAAATGACCCAAATTAGGAAAAGGCAATTGTTTGGAATTAAAATGACCGACTGACCATTTAATGGGCCAAATCTAAAATGGCTATTTTTGGGGGAACTATTTTAGTCGACAGGTCATACCGTGTCTTTTTCCCTTATTTTTAACAATGATTCTTCACCAATATTAAAGTTTTTAAGTTGAGATCATGTAAGACGTTTGCAAAATTGTATTGTAGTGAATGAAAGGTATATGAAAGGCATCAAGTCGATCTTTATATTTTATTGTTGATCCATCACGCAAAAGGTAAAGCTTATCTAAAGATCAATCTAATTGTGGTGATTATATCCACAATATATGTTGTATATTTAAGAAATTAAAAACATTTAGCAATAACCTGAAAGGGACATTTACAAAATGAATAGAAGAAAACAGATTTTTCAGATCTCTTATGTGCAAAAATGAAAATCTCTTGTAAAAAGATCATAATTTTTTTTTTTTTGAAAGTGACCTACAAAATCATCCCTAGACAAATGAAGTGTTTTTTTCTTGCTTTTTATGATAGACTATTTGAATTTTTGAATTTAATGGCATGTAATAACTTTACATCTACATTAAAATTTCTGCAAAATCTAATTATTGTGATCATTAATTATTCAATATGCTATGTCGTATTCAAGCAAAAAGCCAGTTACATACACGCTATAACTTGCAAGGACAATAATACAAGTGAAAAGACATATGAAGTGCATCAAGCTATGGACATCATTTTTGGACACATCAATTCATGTACTATATTTTTTAACCTTAGGAAATAAGTGTACATTGAATTTCCAACCGAATGATAAAGTAAATGATTCAATATATCCTTCTAATTCAATTCACACATATACTCATGTAGTATATCTTTTAGTCTTAGGAAATAAGTGAAGGTTGAATTTCCAAGTAAATGATTCTATTCCTCCGATTCAATGTAAGTAAGCCTATTAGAGTTGGCATCAAGTTTAAAAAAGTGAATTTTTTTTATACTTGTGTTTGAACATGAAAATATGTTAGGCTTCAAAAATATTGTTGAGCTGGTTAGTTATTTAACCATCATTAATTAGGCAAGCAGACAACTGTCCTATAGGAGAAACTATAAGCCAAAAATGGAGAAAAAACCATAAGCAAAAATAATAATCGTGGTTTTTGCATTTTAGGGATGCTAATTAACCTTCTATAGTTCACTAAATTAAATTCGTAAATATTTTTTATGTACACTGCCCGTGTGTAAATCTGAAGAAAAAAGAAATACTCCAATTTTTGATAGTCTTTCAAGGTAGTACTCGTAAGTTTTGTTATAAATATACATGCCATTTGTGGCTTTAGACGAAAACTCTTAGCAAAATAAATGTCAACGAGTGAGAGTGCCTCCGAGCTTCTCCAAGCTCAAGCTCAAATTTGGAACCATATTTTCTCCTTCATAAGTTCTTCGGCATTAAGATGTGCAGTTCAATTGGACATCCCTGATGTTCTTTACAAACATGGTAAGCCTATGCATCTTTCCGATCTCTCTGCTGAACTTTCTCTCGTTCACCCTTCTAAGATTTCCTTTTTGCCAAATTTAATGCGATTTTTAGTTCATTCTGGTTTACTAGAGCAACATGATGATGATTACTATTCTCTTGCCCCTGCTGGTCGCTTTCTTGTGAAAAATGAGCCCTTGAATTTGAGGTCACTCGTGCTTCTCACCCATGATCCATTCATTCAAAAATCATGGTTGGAGTTAGGTAATTGGTACAAAAATGATTCTCCTACCGCGTTTCATACTGCTCATGGAAAATCTTTCTGGGATTATTTTGTGGAAGAACCAAGATTAGGTGATACTTTCAATGATACAATGGCTAGTGAGTCGAGATTGATTGTCAATGTGCTTATTACGGAGTGTAGACACATTTTTGAGGGCTTGACATCATTGGTGGACGTTGGAGGTGGCACTGGCACTGTGGCAATCGCCATAGCCAAAGCCTTTCCTTCCATAAAGTGCACCGTACTTGATCTTCCACGCGTTGTAGAAAACCTCAAGAGCAATACTGGGAACCTGGAGTTTGTTGGAGGAGACATGTTTGAAAAGATTCCTACTGCTAATGCAATTTTACTCAAGGTACAAACAGAGATATTTTAGAAAAACATTTATGAGCGGATTCAGATATTTATTCATTTTTGTTTAATCCATTTTGACCCGTCCATTTGTCACTCCTACACAACATCATCGTCATTACAATAATGATACTTTAAAGTTTCTTGTCCCTTTGTGAAAATGAAATTCCACACAAAATATCTTTAGAATTTTTAGCCATTAATAAGCTTAACCTCCACATTTAGCAATTGAATATATCACACTGCTTAGTAATTTCTAAATTTTACATGTTTTTCCTATCTGCTTGAATTTTTCATCATTGAACAGTGGATTATGCATGACTGGAACGACGAAGATTGTGTGAAGATACTGAAGAAATGCAAAGAGTCAATTCCAAGTAGGGATAAAGGAGGAAAATTGATCATCATTGACATTGTGCTAGAAGATCCAAAGCACAACACTGAATATGTTAGAGAACAACATAATATGGACTTGATGGTGATGGTTTGTTTTGCTGCAAAAGAGAGAACTAAGAAGGAATGGGAAAAGCTCTTCAATGAAGCTGGTTTCAATGAAAATTCAAAATAACTACCATTCCGGGTTCAAGATCTCTCATTGAAGTATACCCTTGAAAAAGTCTTGGGCTTGTAATGTGAATTTATGAAATGCATTGGATCATCTTAATTGTGTTGACTTCTTTTATTATCGATCTATTCTTGTCACGATCCAAATCCCACTGAGTCGTGATGACACCTAGTCCAACCTGTCAGGCGAACCAATCTTAAAGCAACCATCACAAAGGCAATATGACATAATAATGTCTAATCGATTAATCCAAATAATACAACAATCAAGTCAAATACATCGCGGAACTAACTGATTCCACCCGAAGGAACAAGTATCACAAGTCATGAGCTATCCAAGAATAGAATACAAGGCATAATACATAAACATGCCCTTTAACTTGGCTTCAACTCACATTTATGCTCTCCAATTTTGGATGTGCACAAGTAGGCACTTAAACTTGTATAAAGTTGAACAAGTAAGCACATGTGTCATACGTGGCATCCTATGTGACAATTCGTATCCCTACGTGGTGTCCTATGTGTATTATGCCACATTGGATATTATACTCTTCTTCTTCTTACACTTTATAAATTCTCGTGTGATTTACTGTTGTTGAGTGAGTTCGCTGTCTCTGGCGTTTGAGGTACCGCTAATCTGGTGAGTAAATCGTTCTACCCTGGAGAATATATTCCATTACCTCAGATACATAGAGGGGAATAGTTTCCTTAAGGACACACTGTGAATACAGTAAGCTCGATTTAATATTCGTCATCTTTTACTTAATTTTTCTACAAATTGTTTTGCTTAATGTTTTGCTGTTTTGTATTCTATTTTACTGTTCGAATACAAATTGAATAAGATGTGATACATATGTAAAGTCAATGCATTCATGAACATCCCAATCACATTAACCATATCAATCTACCATCACCACATTTCAATTCATTTAAACGTTCCATTTTAATTCACAAGAGTTAGAATTTCAACTTTCACTACAAATCATTATAATTCGATTTCAAATCCTCAAAAGAAGAGTAAATTCCATCATCTAGCATGCTCATAATTTTCTTAAGTTACATTTCACATAAAACATGCTCTCGAATCAAAGAAAGTACAACAAACAAATCAATGTATTAGTTAAACCCTTCACATAACACCGTCCCACATAGATGCTGGTCAGCTCACCTATACGGGATCCACATTTCCCTTTACTCCCAATTCCAATCAACTAACATATAAACACTTCAAAAAAAGAGTCAAAGAAAGCCTCAACTTGCCTTAACTAAAGTCCAAACGGTCAAATTAAAGCCTTTCCCTTCAATATAGCCTCTGAATGACCCCAATCTGATCAAAGATGTATTTTATATAAGTTTACAAAATTATAGACATTCATATTTCGAGCCCACATGGGCAAAATTGAAATTTTATCTGAAAATCATATTATCCATAACATAAGAAACTCAAATATGAAATTTTATTAAAAGCAGAGTTAAAATTCGACCTTCAAAACCTCAAAATACGGTTTCATAACTTTAGACTCAACATTCCCAAATTTCATATTCATACTCGATTTCAAACAATGAAATAATTGATAAATCAGAAATTTGATACCAAAATTGGTTTACTCATAACATAAGAACCTTAGATATGAAATTTCAACAAAAACTAAGTCCAAATCGACCTCCATTAAAGTACTTTACACCACCATTTAAAACTAACTCATTAATCCTCTCATATATCAATTAAGCTTCATATTGATCTATTTTAGTTGAAAATGGTGGTGTAAAGTACTTTAATTTCATATGTTTGGCACCTTTGGAGTACCTATCATTCTTGAAAAAGAATATTGTTGCAGTATTATCACAATAAATTTTCAGCGGCTTGGTAATGGTGTCGACAACCCCAAGTCCTGAAAAAGGCATACATTACAGTTTTTTATTCCGAAGAAGTTCTCTTTTCTTCTTAACCACCATAAGAGTTTAATGAATACATTACAATTTTTCCTTTTCACATTGATCATAATATGATAGTCGTTGGTCCAGTAAGCCCCCAATTGTCTAATCATTTAGGAGAAAATAGAATCATGATAAAATAAAGTTGTGGTCGGTTGATGGCATACTGAAATACCTGTAATAACCAAATTGAAGGCCTCTGCCTTTACCAAATAAAATTGGTTGACTATTCAATCGAGAAAAATAATAGTTGCAATCTCAATTCCAAAAAAAATAGAAAGTTCATTTGCTTACTTCCCTAACAATCTTCTCTAACCAATGTCCAGCTAGTGGAAAACCTTGTGGATCTCCGAATACTATGGAAGTTGTGATACAAGGAAAATTAGTGAATAGACTGTATACAGTAATCTCCACAATTGGGGTTGAGTTACGCTCAGGTGTCATGTCTTAACTTGGCATCAGAGTCAGGTCCATTCCCGTTTGTACTCCCGGTCCACGCTCCAATAGGGTCTGGGCGTGAAGGGGTGTTAGAGTGGGTTAAAATCCCACAATGTTGAGGAATGGACTGGTGGTTTGCTTATATGGACTTGGAAATCCTCCTCCAATGAGCTAGCTTTTGGGGTTGAGTTAGCCCAGGTGTCATATCTTTATAGTATCTTATACTCTCTGTGTAAATAAAATAGAGCATGCTCGAACACAAGTATTAGGTCTAGCGTTCCATTTGCATTCTCAATGCCAATAGACCATGTTGTGCTTCCCAGAACCTCGGTATAAAGTTCAGCACAAATCGGAGAAAGCTTACAAATGTTGGTGAAGATAAATTTTGTATCCTGTTAAGCCCGATTCAGTTGTATTCATCCCCCAAAACACAATTTTCGTTACCTCAATTGGATAGAAATGTGGTATGTGCAGCTTGACATCTTGTAGTAAATTAGATAGAAAAATACCCGAGGCAGAGGAGTGTAAAGCTTGTTCAATCTCACCTATACGAGCACCGCAAACACCCCCAAAAACTTTGACAATACTGGTGTAAGTAGGAACAAGTGTTCATCAAAGGTCCTAAGTAGGAGTTCCTGATAGATTGCACAAAATGTCAGAGAAGTTTCCATACTCCACGAGTTTAATTGATTTATCCTATGTTGCACGGACTCTTCACTTTTGATGCCACACCCGTGTCGGATTCTTAAAAAATACACTACTTTTGGAGATTCTGACACGCACCCATTGACATTTTTGAAGAGTCCGAGCAACATAAGATTTAGCTGCTTCCAAGGGTCAATTAATCTCGATAAGACCCAAGCTCATTTTCCCCAAATAGAAATAAAATTAGGCATTTTTTATCGTCGTTGTAGACTACAGAAAGTATGGCTTCACTGAAATCTCCTAACAAATATGCCCACTCAAATATCCTCGCGGCAATGCAATATAGTGATTTTGTTGGAGCCTCAACACAAAGTAATGAAAATTTAATCCTTGTAGGCTGAAACTAAACACGAAAAAGAAGAACCTCCAGGATGAAATACAAAGCTAGTGTCATCAGGTGGAGAACAAAGTGCATCAAGGACTTTATCAAGTTGTTGGTGTATAAGAGCACCGATGACACCATCGCGAGACAAACAAAATATGACTGATTCAAAAAATCGTGGACTCCCCGCTGAAATAGTCTCGATAAGTTGCTAATCTTTGATGTATGCATAGACGAACCAAGATCAAATGGGAAGTTGAATCCAACGATATCAGGTGGAAGTTGATGCAAATTTATAAGTTTAGCAGACATGGTGTTAATTTCAGTATCACTATAATAAGAATTTGTCGCATTAATCGGAGAGACATACTTGCCTTCAATGGTTTTGGGGGGAGTTTCATAGAGCACCTTGGCCGTTACTGTTTTCCAACACAGGAATCAAAGAAAATCACACGACTAAGCACCGTTGTCGCTTCTTCATTGGCATTATCCATAGCTGGTATTAATGGCAGCTTAATATTGACCAACTTAGTTTCACTTGAAAGAGATCTGATGCTGAACACTTTGGTTTACATAGTCGTTGAGATGTCCTCCTCCGATATCATGGCGACAACATCACGTGAAACATCCAATTTGGCTGAAGGAACTATCAACGAGTCAGTTGGTTCAATTTGTCGTGGCGTGGTGGATGAATCTCGTTGAGGATTTTCATCAAAACACTTTGTATTCGGCAATTGCATACTCGTCTATCTCTACTGGAACGACAACCACACATCCCATTATCGTTGTGAAGATGGTGAGGTTCTGAAAAATAAAGCAACAATTTCTCTGTGAAATGCTTCCAATCAAGAATTGTTTGTTGTGATATAGTCAATCGAACTAAATGAGTGCATTGGCTTCAAGGTAGTGGTAGGGGAGAGAGAACCAGTACTGCTCGGGAAAACCAAGAAAGATGAAGTATTGTTCGGCCTGAAAAATCTAGCTCTCTGCGTCGCTGAACCAATCTAGTACCACCAATGCCTTGGAGTTTGTAGGATGAAAGCACCAATATAACAAACGCTACTCCAACACTACAATATGAAACTTGGAATATATATTGATAGAACTAAAGCTATTATGAGAGATAAAAATGATCGAAGATAAGGGTAGAAATTCTAGAAGAAGGGGATGAGAGACAGAGAGACGGATACAGAGAATAGAGATGACTCAACAACATTTAATACTCATTTTTTCCTAACATACTAGTATTTAACTAGTATTCCTAACCTGGGCCCCACATATAGTTTGCCAATTTTCCAAAACTATCCTCCACTTGTGCCGAGTTCATAACAATCCCAAATTCATACGTTTCAAATCAAGGCTCCGTGTCTACTCAGGGAACTTGGGTTCAAACCCTGTATTTATCTTAAAAGATTCACTGAATATTAACAAATTCTAATTTAGAACTCAGTAACTTAAATGAATTAGAATCCCAAATCCATAAGTTTCAAATCCTTGCTCCGTGACTACTCAGGAGATCTTTACCAGGTTTTGTTGTTATTGTTTTTAATCACTAAATAGTCTCATTATCATAGGCGGGTCTAATATTTGAAGTTTACATGTTCCTAGACTTTGAGTTAATATGCATAATAATAACTTGGGCCGTAACTGAAACTGTGGATACGCCCTTGCTCATTATGCGATAGTCGGTTTGGGTAGCCATGTCAAACGAGGGTATTGTGATTCTTGTGAACAGAGTTTTTCAATTGCATTAAGATCAACAAAAAAGACAAATTTCTGTTGTTTGGGATACTTCTATTAGGTTGCTTGCTATTTCTAGTGATGGAAAGTTTAGAGCCCAATTTACGCTTCGTGACAAGGAGTACATACATATGGACTCTAAATTTGGAGCATCGAATTTGAAACGCCTTTGGATACAATTCATACGCTGAACAATGCAAAAGAGGGTCAAATTGAACCGATAGATCAAACAATTTACTTATTGAGCGAAAATGTCAATAGCCATATTTAGGCATAATTATGCGAACATAAAAGCACTGGAACATTCATTCATATTTAAATCTAACAGTGAGACACATATTTGTTGTTACGGGTTTTAGATTATTTGTGGCAGGGATGATGTAGTTCCCACTGTTTTGTTATCATTTCTCTGCTGTAATTTGCAAAAAAATAATAATTTTATCATCAAGCTAGTTGTGTTAATTTCATTACTTGTTCCTTTTTGTTGGTTGTAGATGGCATTGGTTGTTATATGTGGTCAACCATGTAGCGGGAAATCAACAGCTGCAGCTTGCTTAGCTGAAGCGCTTAGACAAACGGAACCAGAACCATCAGTTAGAGCTATCGATGAAACTTTGTTTCATCTTAGTAGCAACCAAAGCTATGCGAGAAGTGAGAAATGAACCAGTAGATCAAACAACTTATTTAGAGAAAATGTCAATAGTTAGGGATAATTAATATACTTTCAGTTTTGTAGAACATAAAAGCATTGGAACATCCGTTCATATTTAAATTCAACTTGAGACATATATTTGTTGTTACGGGTTTTAGATTACTTGTAGCAGGGACGATGTAGTTTACACTTTTTTGTTATCATTTTTCTGCTGTAATTTTGAAAAAAAAAAAAAAAACTTCCTTTGTAATTTTATCATGAAGCTACTTGGGTTAATTTCATGACTTGTTCCTTTTTGTTGTCTGTAGATGGCATCGGTTGTTATCTGTGGGCAACCATGTAGCGGGAAATCAATAGCTGCAGCTTGTTCAGCTGAAGCGCTTAGACAAACGGAACTAGAACCATCAGTTTGCACGATCCATGAAACTTTGTTTCATCTTAGTCACAACCAAAGCTATGCTAACATGACCGAGGAAAAGAATTTGAGGCGTATTGAGGTCTGAAGTTGACAGATCTTTGTCAGAGGACAGCATATTTATAGTGGATTCACTTAATAGCATCAAGGGCTACAGATATGAGTTATGGTGTTTGGCTAGTTCTCTTTTTAAGTAATCAACAACCATCCTTTTTGCACTATAAGCATCTGAAGGAGGGGGTGGCGCGCTCAAGCTTGTCTGTCTAGCAAGCTTGATGAAAGTTTGACGTAGCCTATGCAGCCCTGGCAGGCTGACAGATCTCGAAATATCTACCGTTGGTATTCCTAGACCAAGAGATACACCATCGAGAGGACCCCCAAGAGCGGGGACTGAGCTTCCACAGTAGCATTCATAATTTCTTGAGTCGCCTTGCCCATCTAATCCCTGCTGCTCTAGCCAAACACCATAACTCATATCTATAGCCCTTGATGCTATTAAGTGAATCCACTATAACTATACTGTCCTTTGACAAAGATCTGTCAACTTCAGACCTCAATACGCCCTCTTAAATTCTTTTCCTCTGTCATGTTTGCATAGCTTTGGTTGCGACTAAGATGAAACGAAGTTTCATTGTTCGTTCTAACTGATGGTTCTGGTTCTGTTTGTCTAAGTGCTTCAGCTAAACACGCTGCAGCTATTGATTTCCCGCTACATGGTTGACCACAGATAACAATCAATGCCATCTACAACCAACAAAAAGGAATATTTCAATTTTCATTTACCCAAGTACTTGATGATAAAATTACAATGAAAACTTTTATTTGCAAAATTAGGCAGAGAAATAATAACGAAACAGTATAAACTATATTGTCCCTGCAATAAATAACCCCGTAAAAACAAATATGTGTCTCAAGTTGAAGTTTCTTTCTTTGATGACCGTGGTGTCCTAGCTTTCGCGCACCTCGACTAATTCCATGAGATACCTACCACTTACCACCACTAACTCTGTCCACCAAGGCTATACCAGATGGGATAAATCACATAGGGTTTTTGTCTCCGTTGGGATTTAAACATGAGACCTCATGACTCTCAACCACTTCATTGACTACTAGGCCACACACTTGGGTGCCTCAAGTTGAATTTAAATATGAATGAATGTCTCCGATGCTTTTATGTTCTACAAAACTGAAAGCATAACTATCCCCAACTATTAACATTTTCTCTCAATAGGTTGTTTGACCAGAAGGTCACGGGTTCAAACCTTGTAAACATCCTCTAGCAGAAATGCAAGGTAAGGCTGCGTACAATAGACCCTTGTGGTCGGGCCCTTCCCCGGACCCTGCGCATAGCGGGAGCTTTAGTGCACAGGGCTGCCCTTTTTTAGGTTGTTTGATCTATTGGTTCATTTTGACCCTCTTTTGCATTATTGAACGTATGCATTGTATCCAAATGGCGTTTCAAAATCGATGCTCCAGATTTAGAGTCCAATATATACTCCTTATTACGAAGCGTGCATTGAGCTCTAAACTTTTCATCAGTAGAAATAGCAGACAACCTAATAAAAGTATTCCAAACGACATAAGTTTGTCTGTTTGCTCATTTTAATGCAATTGAAGCACTCTGTTCACAATAATCGATCGTTGCAATTAGTCGAGGCACACACAAGCTAGTCCGGACACAACGATTATAAAAAAAAGGAATTGACAATACCCTCGGTTGACATCTCTATCTAAGCCACCAATCACATAATGAGACTGTTCAGTCACTAAAAACAATAATAACACACACTGTAAAATTATAGCTTTTCAATTTTTTTAACATTGAAGCGTGCATTTCAGTTTGAATGAAGCACAGTGCAAAATGCAAACTTTAGAATTTGACAAAATAGAAGATTGGAATGCACTTCAAATAAATTAAAAAGGAGAGTGATTTCAAACTCACAAAGTGCAGAATATAATGAAGTAAAAATTAGTGATGGAATAGCAACAGTTAAGTGTAGCAACCTAAAAATCAAACAGTAAGAAGAGAAAAGAGGGAAGTAATGACACCACCGAAAACCACAGCGAAACCACATTCCCTAGACTCCCTAAGTAGATGTGGGGCCAGTATTTAAAACTTATAGGTTTGGAATTCTAATTCATTTAAGATACTGAGATCTAAATTAATAATTGTTAATATTCAATTGTTAGATTGGGTGAAAGTCCACATTGGTTGGGGAATGGATTGATGGTTTGCTTATATGAAGTTGGACAATCCTCTCCTCATGAACTTGCTTTTGAAGTTGAGTTAGACCCAAGATTCATTTCTTAACATGGTATCAGAATTATAGGCTCTTCGATCTTGTTTTAGCTCTATTTCAATAAACAAGGCCAATCGTCTTTTGGCTGTCTTACACAAAGAGGGTTGGATTTCCAACCAATCACTTTTAAGTGGTCATTTTGCATCACCGCCATCGTAGGAGGAGGCATATCATCCTTTCCGACCGAATCAGCCTTCACCGGCAACTGGGTGTGAAACGAGTGGCCTTCACGCGCCACCTAAACTTCTCACTTGTCTATCACGTGCCGGCGCATGGAGGCGCATGCTCTGGCAAAATTGGTCGGAGATTAAATTTCTGGTGCCGTACTGTCAGTTCCAGCGTACCCAAAATTTTCTCTGGTGTTGAAACACTGTTTGGATATAAACATTGTTTATATCCAATTAATATTGCTTTGTGGATGCTTGTTCTTCATTGTTGACTCCTTTGTTCTCTCTCGTTGCTGCTTTGTTTGGAATCTGGTATTTGACTCTCGACTATAATTATTTTGTTGGTATTGGATTGTATTTTGCTGGTTTTGATTGTGTTTGCTGGTTTTTGATATTTTGGATATTTGAGTTGGAAAATATACCTCAAACAGTTAGAAAGGAGGAAATATGGCTACAAATTAGAAGGGTAAGACAATCTTGGTTTTGCCGAATGAGTTTGCAGATTTCTCTCAGTATCGAGAATCTCTTAAAGAATTCACTTCCATTAGAAAGGAGAACCTCTTAATGGCAATCACAACCATACTCATATTAAGTGTTTTGCAGATGCTGACTGGGTTGGTTGCAAAATTAATAGAAGATCCATTACATGCTATTGTGTCTTTGTTGCATGCAAAATTAATAGAAGATCCATTACATGCTATTGTGTCTTTGTTGCAGGTAACTTAGTAGCATGGAGAAGTAAGAAGCAAAGTGTTGTATCTCGATCCAGTGCAGAATTTGAGTACAAAGCTATGTCACAGTCTATATGTGAAAGTATGTGGATACATCATCTTTTAACTGAAATTGGGTTGAAGCATCATATGCCAGCAAAACTGTCACAACCCAACCCATCGTGAGTGACACCCACCTAACCCCCGGATGAGCAAACTAATAGAGTTCAACCCTTTGCCTAGACTAACAGCCTAAAACCAATAACAGAAAATAAACTAGAAATCAAGTAAGCAAAAACTATAGCGTAATCATTAACCTGCGGAAAATCCCACCTAGGAACTGAAAGTCGTTGTACCAAACATCAATACCAAAATATGGGGATGCAACCCCCCAAAAAAATACGAAGTAGTTTTAAGTCCGAAACAAGTGGACTGAAACTCTAAAGATAACCCAAGATAGCTCGAATCAAGCAGCTCACCCTTGCAAGTCAGAAGTCGTCGGCACTAAAGGTGAGGTCGCGTATCAGCCGCCGGAAGATTTCCTGTACTCACCAAAAGACAAGTAAGTGCAGTATCAGTACATCACCACTGTGTACTGGTAGGATCATCAGCCAGTTTCCAAATAAACAATGTATAACAGTACAACAATATCAAGTATAAGGTATGGGAAACATGCATAAATAGCCACAGACACACTTAGACTACCAGTCTCTACTCAGCCTGCTCCCGCATGAATCCACCACCTAACTCTAAGCCACAACCGTCTACCATTAACTAAACCTTTCCGTCTAGCCTGGATCCACCCTGGGATTCCCTTCTAGACTACACACCTGTACCTTGAGTCAACCCGGCCTAAACCAAGACCAACACAAATGTCAATGAACAACCTGGCCTAAACCAAGACCAACACAACAGTTAACTAGAATTTCCTTGGCCTCTCAAGGACCATCAAACCAATAACACGTTTTAATAAGCAACCCGGTCCACTCACGGAACCAATATCAATCAATGCAATACCATAATAAAAATGCAATGATGCAACAAAAGTAAACTCGTACCAGGCGTGGTACCCGTGCCAACCAAGTGTTATACCCGTACCAGACGTGGTACCCGTGCCAACCATTTGTTATATCCATACCAGGCGTGGTACCCGAGCCAATCGAATGTCAATAATCCACAGTCAAATGCATGAACAAACAACTTGTAAACCAACAAGCAAATACCGTTCAAATCACAGACTGTA
Organism: Jaltomata sinuosa; assembly: GCA_003996215.1. Classification (NCBI taxonomy): domain Eukaryota; kingdom Viridiplantae; phylum Streptophyta; class Magnoliopsida; order Solanales; family Solanaceae; genus Jaltomata; species Jaltomata sinuosa. Next base: position 108,975 of record QJPP01003563.1, read on the forward strand.
AGGCAGGAAACTTAGACATTCTATACAACTTTCCTAAGCAATGTAATTCATACAATCACTTAGATATGAGTACAAAATATACAACATTCACAGGATTCGTAAGCCATCACCTACCTCGAATGATCCAAGCTCTATTCGACCCGAGCTTTCCCGTGTTCTGGATTCCTCTCACGTTCTTTGTCTAAAAACAACACACAGTACATACAATTAACACACAAGGCCTTCACATTATCCGAATTATACCAAATCCCCAAACCTCAGGCCACCCATGATCATCCCACCCTTTTCCCAGGCTTTTCCACCGTTAATTCTCCTAGTTCTATCATTTTTATGGATAAAAACAGGGAATTTGACAACCTATGATCATTTTAGCGTACTTTTATCAACACCCAAGAATGTACATGCTTGGAACCCCCTTCCTTCCCCGAATTCCACCATTCCTAGGTTATGCCAACCTTTCCCCAAATTCCTTCCTAGCAATTCTACCGCATAGGAAACGTAATACAAAGATTGGGGAACGAAAACCTTACCTTAGGGAAGAATTTTGACATAAAAAGGAAGAAAAACACCTGGAATCGCCTAGCCCTTCTCCCAAAACGAAATTGTAAAAAACATAAATGTTGAGGGTACTTGTCCCGCATGTCCTTATCAGTTTCCCAAGTGGCTTCCTCAACCGTACGATGCTTCCACTGAACCTTCACATATCAATCACCTTTGTCCTCAACCTCCGGACATCTCGAGTAAGAATCAAAATTGGTTCCTCCTCATAACGAAGATCCTTATCGAAAAGTATCTCATCCCACTTGATGATGTAATCCACATACCCATGGTATCGCTTAAGCATGGATACATGGAATACCGAATGGACGCCCGAAAAACTAGGTAGCAGTGCTAACTTGTAAGCCACTGGCCCCATAATTCCAAGAACTTCAAACGGACTGATGAACCGAGGGCTAAGCTTGCCCTTCTTACCAAACCGCATAACCCCTTTCATTGGTGATACTTTTAACAATACATGTTCACCAACCTAAAAGTCCATGTCCCGGACCTTGCGATCTGCATACCACTTCTGCCTGCTTTGAGCAGCCAACAACTTGGTTTGTATGCCCCTTACCTTTTCCTGTGCTTCCTTCACTAAGTTTATGCCCAGAAGCTTCACATTGCCTTCCTCCCATACAGAGCCTCGAATGGTGCCATATCAATACTGGAGTGGTAACTGTTATTGTACGAGAATTCACACAACGGTAGAAACTGGTCCCAATGACCCCCGAAGTCCATCACACATGCTCTCAGCATGTCCTCCAGTACCTGGATCTTCCTTTCCGACTGACCATCAGTCTGAGGATGGAAGGTTGTACTAAAGGTGAGTTGTGTACCCAACGTTTCATGTAACTTACACCAGAACTTAGAAGTAAACTGCGTACCCCTGTCTGAAATGATGGATAGTGGTACCCCATGCAGTCTCACAATCTCCTTCACGTAGATCTTAGCCAATTGCTGTGAATTGTAATCTACCCTGACCGGAATAAATTGAGCGGACTTGGTCAGCCTGTCAACAATGACCCAAATTGAGTCATACTTTTCTAATGTCTTGGGAAGACCCACCACGAAATCCATGTCTATCCTTTCCCACTTCCACTCTGGAAGTGGCATTCTCTGAAGTAGTCTTGTAGGTCTTTGATGTTCGTACTTTACCTACTGGAAGTTCTGACATTTGGACACAAAATCAACTATGTCCCTTTTCATCCTGGGCCACCAGTAACGTTGCCTCAAGTTCCTGTACATTTTGGTCACACCCAGATAAATTGAGTACCACGAACCATGAGCTTCTGCCAAGATTTCCTGTATCATATCATCCACCCGAGGAACACAAATCCTCTCCCTGAAATGCAACACTCCACCAAAGTCTAACATGACATCTCTGGACTCCCCATATATTACCTTACCTCGTTACTTACCCAGTTTCGAATCCTGAAACTGTTTTGCCTTTATTTCCTCTATGAAGGTGGCCTTGACCTCAATGCTGGCCAATAACCCACCTTGATCTGAAACGTCCATGTGCATGAACTTGGCCTCCAAAGCCCGAATCTCCTTAGCCAAAGGTCGTTTGGACGGCCCCAAACAAGCCAAGCTACCCATGCTAATAGTTTTCCGGCTCAATGCGTCTGCCACCACATTAGCCTTACCTGGATGGTACTGAATTGTCACATCATAATCCTTCAATAACTCTATCCACCTCCTCTGTCTCAGATTCAAATCTTTCTAAGTGAAAACGTGTTGCAGACTGCGATGATCTGTGAATACCTTACACTTGACACCATAAAGGTAGTGTCTCCAGATTTTCAATGCAAAAACCACCGCTGCCAACTCTAAATCGTGAGTTGGGTAATTCCTCTCATGCACCTTCAACTGCCTGAATGCATAGGCTATCACATTCCTATCCTGCATCAACACAGCACCTAAACCAAAATGTGAAGCATCAAAGTAAACAACAAAGTCTTTACCTTCAATCGGCAAGGACAAAATAGGGGTTGTGGTCAAATGTGTCTTGAGCTTTTGGAAGCTCTCCTCACACTTATGGACCACACGAACGGTACCTCATTTTGTGTCAGCCTGGTCAGGTGAGTAGCAATAGAAGAAAAATTCTTAACAAACCTCCGATAGTACCCCGTGAGCCCAACAGAACTCCTCACCTCGATCACAGAGCTAGGCCAGACCCAACTCTTGACTGCCTTAATTTTCTGGGGTCCACCATCACCCCTTTTTTCTGACACTACATGCCCCAAGAATGGCACAAAAGTCAACCAAAACTCGCACTTAGTGAATTTTGCATAAAGCTTTTGGTGCCTCAAGATATCCAGCACAATACGAAGATGATTAGCATGCTCCTCCCTATTCTTAGAGTAGATCAAAATAACATTGATGAACACGATAACGAAGGAATCCAAGTAAGACTTAAACACCCTATTCATCAAACTCATGAATGCTGCCGGCGCATTGGTCAAACCAAACGACATTACTAGAAACTCGTAATGCCCATACCGTGTTCGAAAAGCAGTCTTTAGAATATCCTCCGGCCGAATCCTTAACTGATGGTACCCCGACCTCAAGTCGATTTTTGAGAACATTGATGCACCCTGAAGCTGGTCAAACAAATCATCTATACGGGGTAGAGGGTACTTATTCCGGATGCTCACCTTGTTCAACTGCCTATAATCTATGCACATCCGCATACTACCATCTTTTTTCTTTACAAATAAGATCGGAGCACCCCAAGGCAAAGCACTGGGACGTATAAATCCCTTATCTAGGAGTTCCTGCAGCTGAGTCTTAAGTTCTCTTAACTCTGCCAGAGCCATACGATACAGAGGAATGGAAATGGGACGAGTACCTGGCTCCAAATCAATACAAAAATCTATGTCCCTGTCCGGAGGCATACCAAGCAAGTCCGCTGGAAACACCTCTAAAAATTCAGAAACTACTGGAACTGACTCAATAGGAGGAGACTCTACACTATCATCCAGGAGGTGAGCCAAAAAGGCTAGGCACCCCCTCCCCACTAGCTTCCTAGCCCGAACAAATGATATTATCTTAACTGGCTTAGGCCTGTACACACCTTCCCACTCTAGTCTATCCTTACCCAAAATTTTTAGAGCCACAGTCTTGGTGTTACAGTTCAACACAACATGATAATGAGATAGCCAGGTCATACCTAAGATAATATCAAAATCAGTCATATCCAGAATTACCAAATCTACCTAAGTATGTAACCCCGCAAAAACAACAGAATAGTCATGATATACATGTCACAACCACAGACTCTCCAACTGGGGTAGAAACATAGATGGGGGAATCAAGGATATCACAAAGTCAAATCCAGCCCCAAAGCAAAACTCACAGGCACATAAGAATAGGTAGAACCTGGGTCAAATAATGCCAAAGTCATTTTATCACAGACAAGAATAGTACCTGTGATCACCGCATCTGAGGCTTTTGCCTCAGCCCTCCCTAGAAAAGCATAGCAATGTGCCCGATCATCAATCCTGGCAACTTTTTGGGCCGGCTGTGCCGCACCCCTGCCTGTGCCGTCGTTCCCTCGGTCTTCCCGACCTCCCTGAAAATTACCTCGCCCACCCTGTGGACGACCCCTAGCATTGCCGCCTCTGTCTGCCGGAACCACTGCTCTAGTCTGCTGCTGACCCTGATTACCTATCTGCCTATGTGGACACTTCCTCTTAAAGTGGCCCAACTCACCACAATGGAAACAACCACGGTCAAGAGTAGGTCTGCTAGCTGATGTATAGGACGCTCCCTGGCCTCTAGGAGCTGAAGACTGAGCTCCCTGACAACCACCTATAGTAGCTGGCAGAGCTGACTTAATAGGACGGGCCGGATAATCCTGATGATGCTGGCCCTGGGAGTATGAACCACCATAGTTTCCCTCATTCCGGGGTTTCTTGGCTAAAGCCTTAGCCTGCCCCGCTTGCCTAACTCCTTCAATCTTCTTCACATAATCCACCACATCATTAAAGCCCTTTCCTGAAGAAGTCATATGCACCGACAGTACCTGTAGATCACTATTCAGACCCTTGACAAACAACCGAACCCGTTCCTCCTCGGAACCCAACATCTGTGTAGCAAAACTTAGGGAGGGTAGAATCCGGGGAAAAAGGGGGATTCTATGGGTAGAAGCTCTTGGGTGTTGCTAAATTTACTGTTTTATGATCATGTGACCTTAATTTCCTAATTTTATCCATAAAAATGGTAGAACTAGGAGAATTAATGGTGGAAAAGCCCGGGAAGAGGGTGGGATGATCATGGTTGGCCTGAGGTTTGGTATTTGGTGTAATCTGGGTAATGTACAGGCCTTGTGTATTAATTTAGTACTTGTATATTATTTTAGACTGAGAACAAGCAAGAACTTCGGCGAACGGGAAAGCTCTGATTGAGTAGAGCTTTGAATCATTTCGAGTTAGGTGATGGTTAACGATTCCTGTGAATGTTGTATGTTTGTGTACTCTTATCTAAGTATTTGTATGAGATGCATTGCTTAGGGAATTGTTTAGGAATGTCTAAGGGTCCTGTTTTTTAGTCTGGTGAATTGAACTGTGTGTTTGCTTGTTGGTTTACAAGTTGATTATTCATTATTGTGACTTGGATTGATTGACATTCGGTTGGCTCGGGTACCACGCCTGGTACGGGATAACACTAAAGGTTGGCTCGGGTACCACGCCTGGTACGGGATATACTAACGGTTGGCTCGGGTACCACGCCTGGTACGGGTTTACTTTACTGCAATTGTTGCATTGATATTGGTTGCATCATGGCATTTGGTATTGGTTCCATGAGTGGACCGGATTATGTTATTGAACTGTGATAGTTGCTTATGGTCCTTGAGTGGCCGGGAATGTGGTTATATCTGATTGAGTTGATCTTGGTGTAGACCGGGTTGTTCGTTTAACACTTAGGTGTTGGTTAGAGGGGATCCCAGGGTGGGACCGGGCTATATAAAAAGGATTGTTTACTGGTTATATTTGATTGTTAATCATAGTCATAGAAAGGTGGATTACATATGGGGACAAGTTAGGATGAGACTTGTAGTCTAGGGATGCCTCATGTCTTGTTGCATGTTTTTCCTGTACTTACACTTGATTTGTTGTACTGTTCATACACTGTTTTATTTGGAACTGGTTGATGATCCTACCAGTACACAGTGGTGGTGTACTGATACTGCACTTGCTTTTCTTTTTGTGAGTACAGAAAATCTTCCAGCGACTGACACGCGACCTCATTTGTAGTCCCAGCATTTTCAGACTTCGAGGGTGAGCTGCTTCGATCGAGCTGCCTTGAATCTATCTTTAGAGTTGTAGCCCACTTGTTTCGGGCTTAGACTATTTCCTTACTTTGGGGTTGCATCCCCGTATTCTAGACATTTGGTAGATTGTTTTGGTATTGCGACTTTCTGATTCTAGGGGGTATTTTCCGCAGGTTAAGTTAATGAAGTTGTTTCCTTATTATTGATTGCTAGTTTATTTTCTGCATATTGGTTTTGAGCTGCTAGAATGGTTAAGTTCGGGGAAGTGATGGTTCGCTCACCCGGGGGTTGGGTGAGTGCCACTCACGGCGGTCTGGGTCGTGACATTAATTGAGGTCAGTCAGGGGCACAGCTAAATAGAGTTTAAAATACAATAACTTTGGTTAAAAATTTCATGGATTTGTCTTAAATATTCATCGAATATTGACAAATTATTAATTTAGAACTTAGTATCTTAAATGAATTAGAATCTCGAATCCACAAGTTTCAAATTGTTGCTCCGTGTCTACCCGGGGTTCTTGCGAAGATTGTTTGTTGTGCTTTTTGGTGTTGTGTTTTTTGGTGTCGTATGTTTGCGTGGTATTGAGGCATTTTAATGGAGGTCAGCGGGTAGGGGAGGAGCTAGAATTGAGTTTACGAACCAATAATTTTGTCCAAACCTTATATTTGTCTTAAAAGATTCATTGAATATTAAAAAATTATTAATTTAGATCTCAATATCTTAAATGAATTAGAATCCCGAACCTATAAGTTTCAAATCATGGCTCGTCATCTACTCAGAAGTTCTTGCTAAGGTGGTTTCACTGTGGTTTTTGGTGTTGTATGTCTACGTAGCATTGAGGTGTTTTAATGGAGGTCGGGGTAGGGGCAGGGACAGAGCTAGAGTAGAGTTTATGATCCAATAACTTTGGTTCAACCCCTCTATTTGTCTTAAAAGATTCATTAAATATTGACAAATTATTAGTTTAGAACTTAGTATCTTAAATGAATTAGAATCTCGAATTTGTAAGTTTCAAATCGTGGCTCCGTGTCTACCCCGGGGTTATTGCTAAGATGGTTTGGTTGTGTTTTTTGGTGTTGTATGTCTGCGTGGTATTGAGGCGTTATAATGGAGGTCAGGGGGCAGGGGCGGATCTAGAGTTGAGTTTACGATCCAATAATTTTGTTCAAACCTTATATTTGTCTTAAAAGATTCACTGAATATTAACAAATTATAAATTTAGATCTCAATATCTTAAATGAATAGAATCCCGTACCTATAAGTTTCAAATCGTGGCTCGTCATATACTCAGAGGTTGTTGCTAAGGTGGTTTCGTTTTGGTTCTCGTGGTGTCATTACTTCCCTCTTTTCTCTTCTTACTGTTTGATTTTCAGGTTGCTACACAATTGTTTCTATTCCGTCACTAATTTTGACTTCATTAGATTCTGCATTTGTGAGTTTGAAGTGCATTCCAATCTTCTATTTTGTCAAATTCCAAAGTTTGCATTTTACAATGTGCTTCATTCCGACTGAAATGCACGCTTCATTGTCGATTCCTTTTCTTTATTATCATGGTGTCCGGGCTAGCTTGTGCGCGCCTGGACTAATTCCAACCGGTACCTGCTACCTCTCACCAACACAAGTATCAGATAACTCTGTCTTAGATAGATGGGAAGAAATCTCCTGGTGTTGAGAATTGAACCTTAGACTTCATTTTTCTCAACCCACTTCATTGACCACTAGGGTATTGTCGATTCTTGTGAACAGAGTTCTTCAATTGAATTAAAATGAGCAAAAAGACAAACTTTTGTCGTTTGGAATACTTTTATTAGGTTGCCTGCTATTTTTAGTGATGAAAAGTTTAGAGCTCAATGCACGCTTCGTGACAAGGAGTACATATTGCACTCTACATGTGGAGCATCGATTTTGGAACGCCATTTGGATACAATGCATGAATAATGCAAAAGAGGATCAAAATGAACCAATAGATCAAACAACTTATTGAGAGAAACTGTTAATAGTTGGGGATAATTATGCAATAGATCGATGAAACTTTCTTTCATCTTAGTCGCAACCAAAGCTACGCGAAGATGACTGAGGAAAAGAATTTAAGAGGCGTATTGAGGTCTGAAGTTGACAGATCTTTGTCAAAGGACAGTATAGTTATAGTGGATTCACTTAATAGCATCTAGGGCTATAGATATGAGATATGGTGTTTGGCTAGAGCAGCAGGGATTAGATATTGTGTTGTCCATTGTGACGTTGACGAGCAATCTTGTAGAACATGGAACGTAGAACGTCGTGAGAGAGGAGAACCGTCTTATGATGATAATATATGAAAGGCCAGATAGCAAAAATAGATGGGATTCTCCATTGTTCGAGTTATAGCCAGCTAAAGAAGGAATCGATAAATCATCTACAGCTATGGTTGATGCTGTTACCTATCTAACGAAAAAAGTAGACTCGAAAATGAGGGACGTTAAGATTTTACAGCCAACCATCGCGACACAAAGTGCACGTGGTTCTGAGGCAAATTTTTGTCCCTTTTTTAGTTATACGTGGAGGACTGTTCGTTTTGAGGGGTATAAGTGGGCTACTTGAGTAACGGCGAGGGTATTTTGGGACCAAAACGAGAGGGAGTACTGTTAATCTTGATTGAGTACTGTAAGACTATATGCATTTATAGTATAAAGAATGTTTGTGGTGTATAATTTAACATGTTACACCATTTTTTCCAGAATATTTTTATCCAAGATTACCATTAACAATTACTTGTAGTTAGCATTTAAATGTTCTTTCCACTGCCAATATATGGAAAAATCATATGAGCAATCAATGGCCACTGACACTTAGCAGCTTAGTAGCTATATCAGTGCATACTGTAACAGATGAAAATCGCGCGATTTTGCGCAAAAGAGTTGTATCAGTGCAGATTGTGTCAATGCTGACAGATATGTTCTGTAAATACAGTAGATACGTTTCGTAAGTTTTGAAACTATAACTACATTTCGTAAATACAATGTAAATGTTTGTCACATTGCGTAATTTTTTCCTAGAAAAAATAACTTGACCATAGTAAAGTGACAAAAAGTTTAGATTAAAGACGTTAAGTTTATATGAAAATATTTGTCATATCTAAATTAGTTTGGAACAGACACCAGATGCGAATGAAGTGTGTTTCAAGGAATAATTTTCCCCGGCTGTCCCTTTTTTGGACTTGTGAATCTTTTTCATCACAATCTACAAATATTTTTTGAGCAAATTGAAAATCTTAGGAGAAAACGTTAGATCACAATCTAAAATGGTGTCAGTAATTGCAAACGTCAAGGTTGAACAATATATGAACAAACATAGATCTAACAAAACAAGCACATCAAGCCTCCATATGTTCTACAATCATGAAACTACAACAACATACCCAGTATAATCCCACAAAATGAGGTCGGGAGAGGGTAGAGTGTACGCAGACCTTATCTCTACCTCAAAGGTAGAGAGGTTGTTTCCGGTAGACCCTCGACTCAAGGAAATAGCAGTCCAGAGGAGTAACATAAGCACAAAAAATATTAGATAGTAACAAAACATCTAGTAACAGGACGGTAACTACAACAAAATAAAATGAAACTGTTAAGCTAAGATTGTCAATCATTCTATAAATATAGCCATCTGTTGTTCATAATGAACATACTACATTGAAGTCCAAGAGATGAAACTCAAGCACCTAATTGTTCCTACTAGCTAGATATCTTCACAGAACAAAGCAAGTGAAGTATAAGAACTTTTGTCAAGTGAACTCGGAGACTGGTGTAACAACTCAATCCCTTGTTTTGAGCATTTGTATTACAGGGATGAGCAGACAACCTTCGCGTCGAGTAGAGCTTAGAGGATACTAGCACCACGGCAGAACAGACGGTCTTTCTTGCTATGGTATATCTGAAATAGTTGGTGGCAGTATCGAATAGCTAATCTCTTGCACTTTTGGTGCTTTTTTAGACTTACCTCCGACATTGTTCTTCTGAGCTTGTTTTCGGGATCCCCATTAATCAGATACTTCCCTAAATCTGTAATACTGAAGGAAAAAAACATGCAAAAACAGATTACAAAGTGAATATCGAATGAACATACTAGAAAAAACACAGTTATCATTGTAGCTAATTTTTGTCTTTCCCATCTTTGCATCAATTTTGATTCGTAAGTGTTGTTGTTACTGACAAAGTTAAAAAGGCACATTGTTGTACTAACATGTGAAAAATGAACAACGTTTTACCATTTCGTTACAAAATCTACTCTAAAGTCATGGAAAGAAACATAGCAGCCATGATTCTCTATATCGGTAAGATATTGGAAACTTAATATTTTCAGGTATTAACTCCACCTTTGAGAGCTCACTCACATTGCGGTCCCAAGTCCGCATAAATGAGGAGAGTTGTCGAGGGTCAATCGCAAATAGCCTCTCTACCCCATAAATGTAGGGGTAAGGTTGCTTACGTTTTACCCTCCCCAAACCCCACTTATGGGATTACACTGGGGTGGTTGTTGTAATATCATTGCCAACAATAAGTTTTCATTTCACAAACCAAAGAAATAATTTTATTACCAACAAAGGAAAAAGTTGTCGAGAGACTGGTATAACTATGCATACCTCATTTCGTCAATCTGACTCATCCAATCTAAGGATTTGTTTTCAGAAATTTGTTGACGATACAGGGCACATAGCGCATTCCAACAAAGTTGAGGATCTTTTTCAAATTCTGAACAAAGATCATCTTCAGACAACCATTTTCCACCTTTTTTAATGAACATCTCCATTTTTCTGGTACTGCATGAATCATTGTCTGAATCTGAATCCTTATCATTACTAAACACATTAGGCTTGTCAGATCTTCTGGGAGGAAGTTCAGAGTGGTTTTTAACTCCAACTTTGTCTTCACATCCTCTTATGAAAGCCAAGTTTTTCTCTGGCCATGGAACAACACGTGCAATTTTGGAACTACGCTCAGGATTTGTGGAGTTGTCACCAACAAAAGACCTATTCCCACCATTAACTGATTCTTGAATCAGTACTGTCTTTTGTCTACCAAATGAAGAATCATCACTATTTTCACCCTCATTCGTGCTTCTTTTTCTCTTCTGTGTCGAATTAGAGGAGTCTTGCACATACACTTCCCTATTCTGGGGACAGCATGTTAAATTCACACCCAAACCACAACGGTTTGAAGCACAAGCCATTTCATTTGTGGTCATTTCATCATCACTGTCGCTAATTATAATAACAGGCGAAGATTCTGGTTTGTCCGAGGCTGCATTCAAGTTATTCTTAAGGCAGTCTACTGCTTTACATGCCAATGAATATCTAGTAGGATCTCCACGTTCTGAAGCCAAGTTGATTGGAAGAGGATCTGCAAGAAAGCATATGCACATATTAAGTTTACCCCTTTTTAAGTTGATGTAAGAAACATATATTTCCAATAAAAATAAGAGATCCACCAATATAAGTGGCACAACTGATGAAAATGTATAATTTCCTTTTCCTAGAAGTAATCATCGCGTGCAGCACTTTATCTGACTCCATATTAGTTGATTCATTGAATGCCAGAAATAACTAAAAAAAGGTTTTACATGTGCTCTAAAAGTCAGATATACCTGCTTCCTCAGAACGATCACTTTCCTTTTGTTTGTTGGAATTGCTTTCTACTCGAGCAGAGTCGCATGCAGAAGGTGCGCAGTGAAAACTCTGGTCACCGGGGCAATTCTTTTTGGTTGGAACCAAGTTTATGTTATCAATTCCTATAATAAAACCCCAAGTCAGTCCTCAACTTTGAATAGGAAAATAAGAAAAAAGGAATATCTGAAACAAGTGCCCATCTACATACAATGATCACATCGGCACCTACCACGTTACCAGTCCACACTAAAACTCTGGACCTCTACCAAACAAAACATACAACATTTATTCATAGATTAGCAGTATTTAAGCCATCTTGCCGGGGTAAGCAATATTACTTGGAGTATGGTTGGTGGGGTGTTTCTTTTCTCTTTTATTATGCTAATTTTTAGTGTAACGTGAAAATCCACAGAAAATATCATACCTATGTCACAACCGTTCAACAGGACAACAATAACTACAATGCCTCGGTCCCAAAAAGTTGGGATCGAGCTATATGAATCCTCACTAACCATGTGTCTCCATTTAAATTCATCCCCACCAACATTAAGGCAAATGAAAGATCCACATAATATAAACTGTTATTAACAAAAAAGTCACCTAAATCACATAACCATTATACCCTTGTGACTTGATTGACCACTGCTATTTCCCGCTGAAGTGCAAACCGATTTTGGGTCATGTGAAAAATTCACCTCGTGCGAATCAATTACCCCATCTTTGCCTTGAGAAGATTCCAAGTTGTTACTCTTCAAGTTAACTCCAGTTGCACCAGAAGCTTGAAGTGTTGTTTCCACCTCCATATCTATAGCCAATTTTCACATAAACACGCAACATCAAGATAAAGTTTTTTCCTCATTTCCTCTTCCAAATGATAAACTCTACCATCTTATTCCTTGAATCTCTCTCCTAAGTCCCAACTTCGTCCTCAGCTTTACTTAAAATGGTATTATATTATCGGTTAACTCTATTTAATACTAGCATAGATTTCTTACCTACGTATCCTTCCAAAACACAGGTTGTGAACCACAAATATAAGTCACACAACTGATGAAAATGTATAATTTGCTTTTCCTAGAATCAATCATCACGTGCATAACGTTATCCGACTCGAAATTAGTTGATTAATTGAATGCCACAAATAGTTAAAACAGGTTTTGCAAATGCAGTAAAATCAGTATACATTTAGGTCTGTTTTTTTTATACCATTAACTCTTATCGAAACAATACAATACGATACATTATGAAACGATAGGCAACAACCATCAAAACAAGCTGTAAGGAGAAAAAACCAAGTTCCTTGAAAATAAGGAAAATGACTTCCTTAATAAAAATAGGGAAAACAAGTGGCGTTGTCTCCTCTCACTCTCGCAACCACCCATCCCAACCCCCAACCCCACCCACTCCCACCCCCCTGCCCACCTCCCACCACCTCCACTTCCCTGCCCACCTCCACCCCCACCCCCACAATACCGAACACAACCTTAGGTCTGTTTTTTTACCATTAACTCTTGTCAAAATAATACAATACGATATATTATGAAACGATAGGTAACAACCATCAAAACAAGCTGTAAGGAGCGAAAAAACAAACAAGAACAAAACTGCAATACCTTCATTTCTTGATTTGCCACTGCAATTTTCAGCTGAGTTAAACTGCTGCACCTCATGAAAATCATCATTTTTTCCTATATCTTCCTCCATAAGAGATACTCTACGACTCAACTCATTGAATTTCTCCTCATAATAAGCCTCTTTTTCATTTTTCTCATTCTTTAACTCATCAATCCTCTCATATAACAACTGGGTTTTCTCCTTATAACCCTCAACACACTCTGCTATTATGTTCATATACCTTTCTTCAATCCTCCTTTTTTCTTCCTCAAAACTTTTGTTCACATTTTCTAGCTCAATCTTGATTTTTTTTTAGAAAACTAAGCTCCTTGAAGGAAAATAAGTGGCATCATCTCCTCCGACTCTCACAACCATCCATCCCAACCCCCTATCTCATCCAACCCCAACCCCCTGCCCACCCCCCACCACCTCCATTTCCCTGCTCACCCCCACTACAGCCACCCCCACCCCCACAATAGCAAACACACCCTTAGGTCTGTTTTTTCTAACCATTAACTTTTATCAAAACAGTACAATACGATACATTATGAAAACGACAGGTAACAACAATCAAAACAAGCTGTAAGGAGCAAAAACACAAACAAAAAAAATTGACCCAAATCCACATAACTGCAATACCTTCATTTCTTGATTTGCCACTGCAATTTTCAGCTGATTTAACCTCATGAAAATCATCAATTTTTCCTGTATCTTCCTCCAAAAGTAAAACTCTACCACTCAACTCATTAAATTTCTCCTCATAATAAGCCTCATTTTCACTTTTCTCATTCTTTAACTCATCAATCCTCTCATATAACAACTGAGTTTTCTCCTTATAACCCTCACTACACTCTGCTATTATCTTCATATACCTTTCTTCAATCCTCATTTTTTCCTCCTCAAAATTTTTGTTCACATTTTCTAGCTCAATCTTGAAATTTTCTTCACAACCCATTAACATTCCTTGCACAAAAGACAAATCTTTGTCTTCAAATGAGGATTTTTTCTTCAAGAATGAAAGTATTTCTGGGATTGATGGGTTCATCATGAAAGAGGTGAAAATGGGTACTGCTTGAAACAAACAAAAAAGAGGAAAATCAAATACTTATGAGGATTTCAATGATACTTTTTTTTTGTTGTTGAAAATGGGAGAGGGTTTTGTGAGAAGAAAAGTACAGAGAGAATTGCAGCAGGTTTATGTTGTTTTCAGGAGAAATTTATAGGAAATTTTGAAAGAAGAAAAGTTTACTTATTTCAGGAGAATTGCAGAAGTTTTTTTCTTTCTTTTTGACTACTATAAGAGTTTGATGTATATAGTATAGTTTTTTTTTCACATTGATCGTAGTGTTGATTAAGCAAGCCTCTATCGTCTAGTAGTTTAGAAGAAAATAGAGTTATAATTAAATAAAATTGTAGCATGTAGATGGCATACTGGAATACCTATAATAAGTGTATTGAAGGCCTCTGTCTTTACCAAATAAAATTGGTTGATTATTCAATCGAGAAAGTAATAATTGCAATCTCAATTTCACATAAAATAGAAAGCTCATTTACATTCTCACATGTAGCTTTCTGCATCTTAGACATTTTAACGCCCTCAACACATTTATCTTTGATAAAAAAAAGATCTTATTTGAGAACTCTTTCTTTTTATGTGTACAACAAGAGGAGATGGAAAGATACAATAATTAACCCGATTTGATGACTCGTTTATAGAGTTTTCTAACCTAAAATATTGTGTAAAGTGTCTCTAGCTCGATGATCAGTCAATGAAATTATTCTGGTGTTAAGTTTAACTTAATGTATGTCAGAATCTTGAACATAAAAATCTTACAAGAGATGTTATAGAAAACATACCTAATGTCGAAGACATTATCGCACAGAAGAGAGAGTGGAAGCGTTAGTTACATAATTGATTTCTACCTCCTTGCCCTAACCTTATGTTACCACAGTCGCCAGTGATGAAAAAGGGGTAGAGAGTATGTAGTAACTCTAATGGATGAAGGGAAGACCAATTTATAGAAGTTAATTAATTAAGATTTAATCAGGTACGTCCATTAAAAACTCTGAAGCAAATGAGCTTCAAATAGTGTTTTGATTGCACCATTATATCCGTATCGTAATTTCAGAACCATTGCAAAAAGAATCACCGTATTTCAAGTTCATATGAGAAAGTTATGACTATTTCACCTTGACAAGTTATTGTTGGTACTGGTGCAACCATAAAAGCGGCTATTGATACAATTGTGAAGGCCGCAAGAGCGGGTTTGGTCCGCAAATGTGAGGTTTACAAATACGGATATTGGTCCACAAATGTGGCTATCGCGACAATAAAAATTTTGATTGCGTTTCATTTGGTATTTTTAACATTTTGGAAGCAAGAAAACTCTATTGATGCGCATTTTATGTGTTTTTCTCGTATGATCAAGGAGTACGTGATTACGACTTAGTTTTGATCATTTTGCAATAATACTCATTAATTTTGTGCTTAAATTCTAGATTATGAATGTGGAATTGTGATTTTAGTTCTAGGTGTAATAAGTATGATCTTTGGGCGATGTTGGAGGCAACTTTCGAGTTCTTTTTATCACGAGGGTAAGAATTTAATTTTCTAATTGATATTTTCTTATGAATTTGTCGATTGTTTTATCATTTTGATCGCGTATTAGCATTGATATTGGAGATTTTTGGCCAAAAATTAAGAAATTATATTTTAATAATTTGAGGATCGATTTGAACTCCATTTTTTTATGAAATTTTAGATTTTGGTTCCTTATCTTATGGCTATACTAATTTTTTTACAAAAAATATTATTTTGCCCTTGGAGGCTCGGAATTGAATTTTGGGTTAATTTTTAGGCCCAAGATAGAAATGTAGCAATAGGAGTATCGATAGAATCATAATCACTCATAGATCATGTTCTTGATAGATTGAGAGTATTTTGGGGCTCTTTGAAAAGAAAAGATGCATTTGTGAAGGCTTATAACGTGTTTGTCGATATTCGAGGTCGGTTATGACTTACTTTATTAGATTTAGCTTCGGTAATAACTTGTTATATAAAGCATGTTATGAATTTGACAAAATGATGAGTTTTAGAGTAATGGGTGAATTATATTGATGAATATGAAAACCCGAAAAAGGGAGTTCTAGCCGATAAATGACCTGAAATTTGAAGTTCGTAATGCATTCGTTGAAACTAAGATTGGGCTTTAGCTAATAGATGTTTAAGACATGAAATTCCATTGTTGTTGAGTTTCACCAAGTTTTCGGGCATTTATCATATAAGAGAGGTTATTTTGTTAAGATGGACACCATATTGAAAGCAAGTTGCTTAGTTGATAAAATGTGGCCTAAGGGTGTTGTGTTGAAAGTATATCCATGATATGGAAAGGCTTTTGGCCTACAATTATTTTGATGAGGAAGACATTCATAATTATATTTATTGCATTTGAATCTTTTATTTATTTTTATGATCATGCATGCATATTCATTCTCATGAATCACAAATTGATACTACGGAAACTTGAGGTTGATTTCGGATACTTTATTTTGTGTGGTACCGAGGTATTTTCAGGTTGTGGGCCTGAGATCATTTGTCGGACGAGTTTGAAATCATATGATGGACGAGTATATGGACCTCGCGAGTTTCAAATGGGTCCTACCTCACATCATAGAGTCTATGGAGGAGTTGTATACCAGTAGGATCATTGGTCACTGCATTACATGCATTGCATTCAATACTTTTATTATTGTTATGCCTTGTATTATTTCTTATTGACTGTTATTATCGAACTGCTGGAATATTTTTTGAGTGTAGGATTTATAGCATTTTTTGTACGGTATAATTATTACCTCTAGTTTGATCGACCTATGATGCATATTGAGTACGCGTGATTTTATACTCATACTATACTTATTGCATCTTTTTTATGCAGATCCTAGTATTAACGGGCCGAGTTAATTTATGGTTTGAGGCAATACTTCTTCGAGAGTTTGGGTGAGCTACTTGGCATTTAGAGCGACGCTAGACTCCCTCTTTATTTTCTGTCTTTATTATTTTGAACAGAGTTGTAATATTTTTGAGAAGATTGTTTTCAATTAGTTGCTCTTGTACTGGTGATACTAGATCCTGAGTGTATTTTATTATTTCCTCATTTTTATTTTATTTATGAAGTTTGAATTTTGAAGCTTACTTCTATTATTTTCATTACTTTCGCATATTGACTTGATGTTTGATTGGAGTGAATGGTTGATTTACCTACCAACGAATTAGTGTAGAGAGTTTTGGATTACCATCATGACCTTGAATTTTACATCATGAGATAAGATCAAAGAAAGCCATTCACAAAGACTATATTTATAGATGCTATGTGCAGAGAGTTTAAATCGAAGTGATTAAATTTATATTATGCATACTTGAAGTCGCTCTAGACAAACAAAAGAAAGAGAAAATGACGCTTTTAATTCCTAAATTGTCGTATTATTTTAGTTTTGGTCGGTGTGATATTCGATTGAGCACTTTTGATCTTTAATTAAATAATGTGTGCGATTTTGATACGATGACTAACAGATCTAATCAAATTAAACGGAATGATAGCGGTTAGTAAGAGCACTTTCGACATTCAAGAAATTATGTCTTTTGCAATATACAATTGTCAGAAAAATCACTACTTTTACATACCCTAATCCTGTACATATTTAGGCTCTCACAAAAGTCCTCGATAATTCTTGTTCAATTACAGTGATGATTTTGCGTTTTAAAAATGGATTACCCTTCACCATATTATGAAATTATGTTCTAAAACTAGATTACGCTTCACCCCACTGTGTTTGAAGTTATCATTCCGTTTAATTTTATTAGATTTGTTAGTCATCGGATCAAAATAACACGCATTATTAAATTGAAGATCGAAACTGCTTAGTCAAATATCACAAGAACCAAAACTGAAATAACGTGATAACTCAAGGACTAAAACGTCATTCTTCCTAAAAGAAATAACAAAGGCTGATTATTTGATGTCTCCTTTCCAACGTGATTCCTTTTATTTTCTCAATTTCAATATTTTTTATCCAATCACTTTATCTTCATGTTGCTTTATTATTACATACTAAAAACATAATATTAAGCATAAATATATATAATTTGTAGTCAAATAAAGATTAAAAAAATATTACAATGTGAGATGAAATATGTGCGACATAGTATTATATATTTAGTATATTTATAATTTTTATTTTGTTTAAATCCAAGAAACTTAATTAATTAATCTAAAATACTATTTGATCTTAATTCTTTTTAAATTCAAGCCAATTATTAAATAGTTATTTGAAATTAGTTCAATTTGTGCAAAAAAAATAATTCAATTTAAAGCAAATTTGAAAAAGGGACAAGGACAAAGATATCACTTGAATGTAAAATATTTTCACCGAATGGCCATGTAATTTATATTCCAAATTGTAGCCATTTTGGCCTTTGGCTGCTTCAACCTTTTCGCTTTGCCTTTTTTTTTTCTTTTTTTTGTTGCTTTGTTTTTTTTTAAAAAAAAAAAAAGAAACTGCTCTTTTATTTATTTTTTTTAAAAAAAACTTCTCTTAATAAAAAAAATTCAAAAAAATTGCTCTTTTACTATTATTTTTTTTTAAATTGTTCTTTTAATTTATTTTTTTTAAAAAATTGCTCTTTTTTTAAAAGAAAAGAAATACTCTTTTATTTTTTTAAACAATTAAATATAATTTTATAGTTTTTTTTAACTCAATAGGGTGGATATAGTTAATGATACAATTTTATACAACAATGATATATTTTCTATACGGATACATATTCTATACATAATGATACAATATCTATACATCATATGCAGATACACATTCTAAACAATAATTGTACAATTTCTATACATATTCTATACAATAATTATATAATTTTTATACATATTTTATACAATTTCTATATAAATCTTATACATACACATTTTATACAACAATTATATAGTTTCTATACAATTGTATTTGATTGTTAAAAAAAAAGAATAATGATACATTTTCTATACGCGTCCTATAAAATATACATATTTTATACAATAATTATATAATTTTTATACAATTGAATTTAATTATTTTAAAAAAAATCAATTTTTTAGCTAAAAAAATACAGCAAAAAAAACATAAATAGAATATTTTAAAAATGGGCCAAATGGCCGAAATAGCTCAAATTTGAAAATGGCCATTTTTGGAAATTTAAAAGGCCCATTGGCCATTTTATTAGATAAATTTAAAAAGGCTAATTTAAATGGCATGTGTTTGTCATAGTGGACAGCCCATGTCCTTTTCGGAGAAGGACAAAACCTCCAGGCTCAAAATAATGCCACACAAATGACCAAAGAATTGAAATTTCTATTATTAGCCACTTCGCTGGCTTATTCTTTTAATTGGCGGTTGATCTCTTTTTTTTCTATTTGTTACCTTTTTTTATTTTTTGGCGACTGATGCTTTTTATTTTTTGTTGATTTGTTGTTATAAAAAAAGCTGCTCTCCTATTTTATTTTATTTTATTTTAATTCCACCAAAAAATTAATCACATACAATTTTATAGTTTTTTTAATAATCAAATACAAATTTATAATATTGTAATTGTTATTCTCTTTTTTATCAATCACATACAAAAAGAGTGTATTTTTATTTGTTCTAAAAAAATAACATATTTTATACAAAAAGATATTTTATACAACAATGATATAGTTTTTATACACATCTTATACAGATACATATTCTATACAACAATGATATAATTTTTATACAATAATTATACATATATATATATTTTACAAACAATAATACAATTTCAATACACATGTTATACATATTATATTCTATATAATAATTATACATTTTTTATACACATTTATACAATAATTATACATATATATATATTTTACAAACAATAATACAATTTCTATACACATGTTATACATATTATATTCTATATAATAATTATTATATATTAATATTTATCATATACTATATAATAAATAAAAAAATAAAAAGGATCAACAAAAAAAGCCAACAAAAAAATTATACAAAGGAGCAACGAAAAAAATAATAAATAAAATAAAATAAAAAAAACAGCATAAAGAAAAGAAAGAAGAAAAGCAAATGAGAAAGTCAACAAAAGCTGCGCAAAAATTGGGTTTAATAATTCGAATTTGAGTCATTTACATCAATTGCTAAAATTGAAAATAAAATGACCAAAAGGTTTCATTTTGTCTAATAGGTCAAACATGGGTCATTTCTTTTGAAAATGGTCAGTCCATATCCTTTTTCATATTTTTTTTACATATCATTGTATAATATTCGGTAATATGTGTATATATATATATGACAAGAAAATATAATCACATTTAGTAGATCGATCAAATGAATATCTTGCCCTAAATTAAAGCATCATTCCTCCCTATTTCTCTCTCTACAAACCAGCCTTACCGCAGTCTAACATCACTTTAGATAAAAACAGAATGAATTATCTCTTTTTTTCATCGTTTCTTCTTCCTCCTCTCTTCTGGTGCATCACACATTTCTTTCATATCACCAAATTCGCAAAATTTCATCTATCTGAACTAAGTAAAACATGAACAAATTTAATATAAAATATATATAATTTAAGCCTGAATAAAAATTGCATTAGAACTCATTAATATTTGATAAAATTTAACAAAGATATATGATAAACATCAAAGTTTTTCTCCTATTTTTTTGAAAGCAGAAATTATAAATCAATAAATTATTCACGCGCAATCAATATATATAGTAACATATCTGTATGCATTCACTGGCTCGTTGTCGGTGAAAAATTTAGATCCGAAACAAATATATTTTTGCACATTCCTCCGGTTCAGTAACATTCAGATCAGAAGCGCTAGAGAAAGGAATGCAAGAATAAAAGTTTTTTCCTTCCTTTTCTGTTCGCTGATCTCAATGCAACTGAACCTGCAAGAAAAGGCAATGAGTATTGCTTACCGGATCTAAACCTACCACCGACAATGAAAAAGTGAATGGGTGAATATATATTACAATCACATACGTCTGTGTGATATGAAATAACCAAATGAATTTGTGGAAAGATTCTTAGATCGACCCTTAATTTATAGCTAATCAGAAAAACTTTAGTTTAATGTGTAAGATTTACAAAATCAAACTGTGTATAGAATAACAGCAAGTGAATTTTTATAGAAAATTATTAATTGGTAACTTAATAAAAAAATATAACTAACTTACTATGAAATGTTAAATTACAAGCACAATCTTTGTAATAGTTGATGTGGCGTGCTTGGATTGGCCATGATTATGGTGTCTAGGTTGCTGAATGCCTTTGATGAATTGGGCCAAATTTTGGGCTTTAAATTTTAGTAAATCTCACATTTAAATCGTAGCCGTTATTTACACAAATCTTTTTCATAGGAAAAAGGACATGGGTTATCCACTATGACAAACAAATGCCATTTAAATTAGGGACAAGGACAAAAATATCATTTGAATGTAAAATATTTTCATCAAATGACCATGATTGTAGCCATTTTGGCCTTTTGCTGCTTCAACCTTTTCGCTTTGCCTTTTTTTATTTTTTATTTTTCCTTGTTTTGTTGCTTTATTTTTTCTAAAAAAAAAATAAAATGCTCTTTTATTTATTTTTTGAAAAAACTGTTCTTAATATTTTTTTTCAAAAAATTGCTCTTTTATTATTATTTTTTAAAAAATTGTTCTTTTAATATATTTATTTTTAAAAAGAATTGCTCTTTTTTTTAAAAGAAAAAAAAATTATTCTTTTATTTTTTAAACAATTAAATATGATTTTGTAGTTTTTCTTAACTCAATAGGGTGGATATAGTTTATGATACAATTTTATATAAAAATGATATATTTTTTATACGGATACATATTCTATACAATAATGATACAATATCTATACACATCATATGCAGATACACATTCTAAACAATAATTATACAATTTATATATACATTCTATACAATAATTATACAGTTTTTATACACATCCTATACAGTTTCTATATAAATCTTATACATACACATTTTATACAACAACTATATAGTTTATATACAATTGTATTTGATTGTTAAAAAAAAATGATACATTTTCTATATGCATCCTATAAAATATACATATTTTATACGATAATTATATAATTTTTATACAACTGAATTTAATTATTTTAAAAAAGTCAATTTTTTTAGCTAAAAAATACAGCAAAAAAAAAACATAAATAATTATTTTAAAAATGGGCCAAAATGGCCAAAATGTGCTGAAATAGCTCAAATTTGGAAATGGTCATTTTTGAAAATTTAAAAGGCCGACTGACCATTTTATGTGATAAATTTAAAAAAGCTAATTTAAATGGCATTTGTTTGTAATAGTGGACAGCCCATGTCCTTTTCTCTATGAAAAGGATTTGTGTAAATAACGGCTACGATTTAAATGTGAGATTTACTAAGATTGAAAGCCCAAATTTTGGCCCAATTCATCAAAGGCATTCAACAATCTAGACACCATAATCATGGCCAATCCAAGCGCGCCAGATCAACTATCACAAAGATTATGCTTGTAATTTAACATTTCATAGCAAGTTAGTTACGTTTTTTATTAAGTTACCAATTAATAATTTTCTATAAAAATTCACTTGCTATTATTCTATACACAATTTGATTTTGTAAATCTTACGCATTAAACTAATTTTTTTTGATCAGCTATAAATTAAGGGTCGGTCTAAGAATCTTTCCACAAATTCATTTGGTTATTTCATATCACACAGACGTATGTGATTGTAATATATATTCACCCATTCACTTTTTCATTGTCGGTGGTAGGTTTAGATCCGATAAGCAATATTCATTGCTTTTTCTTACAGGTTCAGTTGCATTGAGATCAGCGAGCAGAAAAGGAAGGAAAAAACTTTTATTCTTGCATTCCTTTCTCTAGCGCTTCTGATCTGAATGCTACTAAACTAGGAAAATGTGCAGGAATATATTTGTTCCGGATCTAAATTTTTCACCGATAACGAGCCAGTGAATGCATATAAATATATTACTATATATATTAATTACGCGTGAACAATTTATTGATTTATAATTCCTGCTTTCCAGAAAAATTAGGAGAAAAACTTTGATGTTTATCATATATCTTTGTTAAATTTTATCAAATATTGATGAGTTCTAATGCAATTTTTATTCAGACTTAAGTTATATATTTTTTATATTAAATTTGTTCATGTTTTATCTTAGTGCAGATAGATGAAATTTTGCGGATTTGGTGATACAAAAGAAATGAGTGATGCACCAAATGAGAGGAGGAAGAAGAAACGATGAAAAAAAAGAGATGATTCATTATGTTTTTATCTAAAGTGATGTTAGACTGCTCTAAGGCTGGTTTGTAGAAAGAGAAATAGGGATGAAGGATGATACTTTAATTTAGGGCAAGGTATTTATTTGATCGATCCACTAAATGTGATTATATTTTTTAGCCATATATATATATATATATATTATCGAATATTATATAATGATAAACAAAAAAAAATATAGAAAAGGATATGGGCTGGTCATTTTCAAAAGAAATGACCCATGTTTGACCTATTGGACAAAATGAAACCTTTCGGTCATTTTATTTTTATTTTTAGCAATTGATGTAGTAGATGACCCAAATTCGAATTATTAAATCCAATTTTCGTGCAGCTTTTGTTGACTTTTTCAACTGCTTTTCTTCTTTCTATTCTTTACACTGATTTATTTATTTTATTTATTTATTTTTTCGTTGCTCCTTTGTATAATTTTTTTGCTGCCTTTTTTTTGTTGCTCTTTTTTTTTATTTATTATATAAAGTATATGATAAATATTAATATATAATATGCTAATCTTATTTTCTTGGCAAGTCCTAATTAAGTTATACTTTTACAATTAAATACAATTATATAGAAATTATATAGTTGTAGTATAGAATAGGTATTTGTATAAGATTTATATAGAAAATGTATAGAAATTGTATAATTATTATATAAAATAATATATATATATATATATATATATATATAAATATATAAATATATATATATAACATATGTATAGAAATTGTATTATTGTTTGTAAACAACTCAGACTTCATCAAGACACCCCAGACTTAATAAACAACCGTATGCACAACTATATACCCTATAATAAACAAAAATAACAAATAAAAGTAAAAGCAGGAAAGTATGACTAAGAGTCAAATAAACACACCAGACTTAATCAACAACCGTATTCCCCGGCAACGGCGCCACTTTTTGATAACGCCCAAACTACACCTCCAATTAGGAAGCGTAAGCGGTCGTAGTCAAATATAGAACCCAACTAGGTTGGGGTCGAATCCCACAGAGAATATGGTGCAAATTCAAGTCTTTAGTGAATTAGTTGACTAATGGTCAATAATTTCCGGTAAAAAGGGGGGTTTTGTGTGAACAAAAGCAACAATAACAATGTATGAGAATTAATCAATAGGAGAATAAACTAGGAAAGTGTTTACCATGGCGTTGGTAACAATGTCGATTCTAGGTTTAACCGGGTTCTTTCTATATGTGTGTCACGATGTGATTGAATTAATGGTATCGTCTAAACGTTTCTCAACCAAATAGACAAATTTCCTTTTCTATTCTCTCGACCTCGAAAAGATGTGCTTTTAGATTTCAATCCTAAACATCAAGTAGATTAATCTAGTTACAACATTAATCATAAGACGAGAGTTGGTAGTCTCGAATCCTCGTTGTTAATCAAGTTTTCCCGGTTTTAATCTCTTTACTCAAGCAAATTAAACCTAGGCATGTTCTAATGTTTGCAACCACTAGAAAACGTTACATAACGAATGATTAACAACGTGACAACATACATATTTAACCCGTCGCTACCCGGAATCTATCTTGCTACGTTTGCCATGGCTCCCACAACCCTAGTTGTGGGAGTTTAGTTAATCATGCTATAAAGAAAAGAGAAGAGAATTGTATTCATAATAAAGAGAAGAGATTCTTACAATATAGTGAAAACAATCTTCAATAATCCAAGAACAAGAAAAACCAAGATCCCAAGAACTAATCAAGAACACGAATTCAAGAAGAGAAAAACGTGTTTCTTGCTCTCAAAGTTTCGCTCAAATCTCCTAAAACTATTGTAAAAAAAATGTGTAAAAACTATTAGAAAAGCAACATGTAAAATAAACCTAACATAGGGTATTTATAGGAGTCTAGGAAACAAATCCCAAAAACGTTCGGATTCCGCGTCGCGCTTCTGCCTTAACTTGACGGTTTGGGTGACGGACCGTCACAAGCTTGACGGGCCGTCACTTGAACCGTCACTGCTAAACAGTGAGTTTTCAGGAGAATTTTCAGGTAAGTCGTCCACCAGGTGACGACTTACAAGTTTATATGCGTTTTATGATGAATTTTCAGGTAAGTCGTCCACCAGGTGACGACTTACATGTATATAGGGTAAAAACTGCATTCGAGGAGTGCGTTTCATCTTGGTGGCTTGGGTGACGGTCCGTCACGAGCTTGACGGTCCGTCACTCGGACCGTCACTCTTATCCAGAACGTCTTTTTGCTCGTATTTCCTTCCGTTTCCATGTTTGTTCCTATTTCCTGAAAATACACCATAAACACATCAAAAACGACGACGGTTGCTTGAAAACGTACGATTGTTCTTAGTTTAAAGGAGTCGAAAGTGCCGTAAAATGGCGGCACATCAACACCCTCAACTTAAGACGTTCGCTTGTCCTCAAGCAACATAACATAAAAGAAAACAATACGACGACTCAACTAAGAAAACAAACTCGTGTCTCTAGCAACTCATGGTCATTCAACATCTTATTCAATTTTAAATCAAGCTCCCTCGTAGCACACAAATGTATGAAACACTAACTTGCAAGGATCCAAACATGTCATTCCGATATGATAGAACATTCTACATACATATGCGCAGCTATCCTAACAATCAATAGACAATACAGAAATCTTGGTGCCCTCACCACAAAGAAATCCAACACACAAGATTTGGGACTAGGTAAGACACTCACACTCACAAACGACTTCAAACAATGCACATGCGATACCATAAGCTTGCCCTTACTATTCTATTTTAGTTCTTCAGAAAGCCGCTCAGGATCACTACAGGACTTGTTTTGGCTTGTAATGAGGCTTCAGGTGCAGGTATGATACATTTAGGGGTTAGTGACTAAGCCCTCCTTGGAACCATTGACATCATATTACCACATAACTTTACTTTGTTCATCCTTTTTCACCCTTTTTTATTTCCTTGTTTCTCGCTACAAATGCGGCCTCTTTATTTTGACAATTCTTTTTATTTCTTTTTCGATCTTTTTCATCTCTTCTTTTTTTTTTCTTTCTTTTCTTAGGCACACACCCGAATTTTCATTCTACTCACAACCAATTTTCTCCATCCTCTTTTTCTTATCATTCACCTCTATAGTAGCCACCCTCAACTTAGGCTGATTGCCTAAGTTGAGGTGCACGATGTCCTAGGGAGGACCAGGGCCAAAACAAGGTTTACCTCTATAGTAGCCACCCTCAACTTAGGCTGATTGCCTGAGTCAAGGTGTACGATGTCCAAGGAAGGACCAGGGCCAAAATAGGGATTCAAAGTTAAACAGGAACGGTGACAGGTTATTGAAAGAGCAAGGTCAATTTTGGCTCAAACAGGGATCAAAGGGAGTATTTGTATTTGGACGGTCTTATCGGTTAAGTGGACTGCACACAAAAAAGGCCTGTGATCCTTTCCTAAGCAACCAACTTCAAACTTTAACAAAATAGACCGGGCAAGTTCTAGATGCATGCACAGAGTAAGAATTTATGACAATAATCTCACACACTCTTGGCACCAAGAACCTATATCGCTACCAACTATCAAACAACCGCTCGGCTTAAGCATACTCATTCTAATCATAATCACACAATGACATTCAAGGATCCAGACAGTCAATCGTTTCAACATAAGTACAAAACCAGAAAATTTTTTAAAGGGGCCTCGTTTTAGTTAACAAAAACGCCATGCTCATCACTATAGACACTAAAAAATTTAAAATAACAACCTAAACATGCCGGTTCTACTAGATAGCACACCGGAGGGAAAAGAAACACGGCAACAAAAATCCTCGGTGGTGACTCACAGGTTTCCCCACGAATTAATTAGACTATAATACAACAACAATTTATGGGTTGCCTCCCATACAGCGCCTGATTTAACGTCGCGGCACGACGCAGGTGTCTTGATTACTCAGACTTCATCAAGACACCCCAGACTTAATAAACAACCG
The DNA here is from genome assembly GCA_003996215.1 of Jaltomata sinuosa. NCBI lineage: Eukaryota > Viridiplantae > Streptophyta > Magnoliopsida > Solanales > Solanaceae > Jaltomata > Jaltomata sinuosa. The sequence goes on from QJPP01003563.1 coordinate 136,410, forward strand.
TATGCACAACTATATACCCTATAATAAACAAAAATAACAAATAAAAGTAAAAGCAGGAAAGTATGACTAAGAGTCAAATAAACACACCAGACTTAATCAACAACCGTATTCCCCGGCAACGGCGCCACTTTTTGATAACGCCCAAACTACACCTCCAATTAGGAAGCGTAAGCGGTCGTAGTCAAATATAGAACCCAACTAGGTTGGGGTCGAATCCCACAGAGAATATGGTGCAAATTCAAGTCTTTAGTGAATTAGTTGACTAATGGTCAATAATTTCCGGTAAAAAGGGGGGTTTTGTGTGAACAAAAGCAACAATAACAATGTATGAGAATTAATCAATAGGAGAATAAACTAGGAAAGTGTTTACCATGGCGTTGGTAACAATGTCGATTCTAGGTTTAACCGGGTTCTTTCTATATGTGTGTCACGATGTGATTGAATTAATGGTATCGTCTAAACGTTTCTCAACCAAATAGACAAATTTCCTTTTCTATTCTCTCGACCTCGAAAAGATGTGCTTTTAGATTTCAATCCTAAACATCAAGTAGATTAATCTAGTTACAACATTAATCATAAGACGAGAGTTGGTAGTCTCGAATCCTCGTTGTTAATCAAGTTTTCCCGGTTTTAATCTCTTTACTCAAGCAAATTAAACCTAGGCATGTTCTAATGTTTGCAACCACTAGAAAACGTTACATAACGAATGATTAACAACGTGACAACATACATATTTAACCCGTCGCTACCCGGAATCTATCTTGCTACGTTTGCCATGGCTCCCACAACCCTAGTTGTGGGAGTTTAGTTAATCATGCTATAAAGAAAAGAGAAGAGAATTGTATTCATAATAAAGAGAAGAGATTCTTACAATATAGTGAAAACAATCTTCAATAATCCAAGAACAAGAAAAACCAAGATCCCAAGAACTAATCAAGAACACGAATTCAAGAAGAGAAAAACGTGTTTCTTGATCTCCAAGTTTCGCTCAAATCTCCTAAAACTATTGTAAAAAAAATGTGTAAAACTATTAGAAAAGCAACATGTAAAATAAACCTAACATAGGGTATTTATAGGAGTCTAGGAAACAAATCCCAAAAACGTTCGGATTCCGCGTCGCGCTTCTGCCTTAACTTGACGGTTTGGGTGACGGACCGTCACAAGCTTGACGGGCCGTCACTTGAACCGTCACTGCTAAACAGTGAGTTTTCAGGAGAATTTCCAGGTAAGTCGTCCACCAGGTGACGACTTACAAGTTTATATGCGTTTTATGATGAATTTTCAGGTAAGTCGTCCACCAGGTGACGACTTACATGTATATAGGGTAAAACCTGCATTCGAGGAGTGCGTTTCATCTTGGTGGCTTGGGTGACGGTCCATCACGAGCTTGACGGTCCGTCACTCGGACCGTCACTCTTATCCAGAACGTCTTTTTGCTCGTATTTCCTTTCGTTTCCATGTTTGTTCCTATTTCCTGAAAATACACCATAAACACATCAAAAACGACGACGGTTGCTTGAAAACGTACGATTGTTCTTAGTTTAAAGGAGTCGAAAGTGCCGTAAAATGGCGGCACATCACATTGATTAAAATTTTCTCATATTACCCTTGTAATTAATTATTTTTAAAAGTGTTCACATGTTTTTGTAAAATTCCAAAGAAGTTTCTTAAGGGGTGAATTAATAAAACTACCTTCTTATTTATGACTTCTTAACATATATGTAAAAAAGAAAGTGACCACTTAATATGAGATGGAGAGAGTATCATTTTATAAACTCTTACTCTTCCATATATTTTACTTGTTCATGTTTGACTTGACATATTTTTTAAGAAGTAATAAATAAAAAAGTAATTTTACTATATCATTCTTTGACTATAATAAATTCAATACCTTGAAAAATATATTGGGGACTAGTTAATAAGTAGTAACAAGGATAAATAAGACACAAAATAATAAATTATCTTTAAAAAATTTCAAATTAAATAAGTAAAATTGAATAACTATTTTTAATATACTGAACAAATAAAGATAGACGGTGAGAGTAAATATTAAAAAGCTAAAGTGGAATTGAAATTAAGCCAAATGTCAAAATTCTATCAATCAAAGATATTTTAGTAAACTTTGCTGGCAAACAAAATATAGTAAGTCCAAAAAAGTTTAAAATTGCAAATCAAATACTCTATCTGTTTCAATTCATTTATCCTAGTTTTATTTTTAGCAACTCTTTAATTTTAATTTTTTACATAACATATTTAATATCATAAAAATAAATGACGTTTTAATATATTTGACATATCTTCAATTTAAGACTACAAACTTCAAAAGTTTTTCTTATTTTTTAAATTTTGTGTCAAATTAAAATAGGACAAATAAATTGAAACGGAAAGGAGTATCTCCATTGGCAAATAAAGTAGTTGTTCTTTTATATAAAGGGAGGGTATAAAGATGATCTTATTGCACACACAATATATTCAATATACCACCATTTTTATGTAAAGAAATTAAAGTTTTTTATATTATATGGCTCCAATAATAATTCAACCATCGATTAGTGTGAAAACACTTTCTGAATCACCAAATCTTAAATCTATCCCTTCTAATTATGTTAACTCTGCTATCTATCCCTCTGATTCCCCTGAATCTGAGCCACATGATCATTCAAATTCAATCCCCACCGTTGATTTTTCCTTACTCACCTCTACTGATCATCATCAACGGTCTGAAGCTATCAACAATCTCAACAAAGCTTGCCAAGAATGGGGATTTTTCATGGTATGCTAGAATATGTTCTTATATATATTTTTTGTTATATGTCACATCTGCGATTTATCGAAAACATGACCCTAAATAAAAAGATATATATGGAGATCGAGGATTAAGGTAGAAAATTAGTAGATAATCGAGCGTGGTCTAGTTTTTTCATCAGTATTATTATTATTAGTACTCTCCTACAATCGTATTCTTTAATTTTACTATTACTAGTTCTTTTTTTTGTGTTGCTTCGGTTACTATACTATTGGTTGTTGCAATTATTCTTTTCCTCATTATTTTTTTATATTTTTGCTTCACTACTGTATCTCCTTTTCTTACTGATTTTGTTATGCTTGACTTGATCGGAGGGTCTATTTGAAACAGTCGCTCTACTTTCACAAAGGTATAGGAGTAAGGTTGCGCGCACACTATCCTCTCTAGACTCCACTAGTATATTAGTTATGTTGTTATTGTTGTTCAAGAATATTTCTAGGCGGAATATATCTACAATCTTTTAAACTTTCAGTATATTTCATTTAAACACTTGAATTATGACATGTTTTCATTAAACACCCCCGAACACATCATAGAGTATTTTTATTTGTATTTTTATTTTTGCGCGTATTTTCAGGCATCTATATTTTTAATAATATGAGTATTGGTGTAGGTGGTGAACCATGGGATACCAGAAAATTTGATGAAGGAAGTAATTAATGGGACTCAAGGATTTTTCAACATGAGTGAGGAAGAGAAGAAAGAGTTTGAAGGGAAACATGTGTTGGATCCTATAAGGTGTGGGACTAGCTTCAATACATCTAAGGAGAAAGCCTTCTTTTGGAGGGACTATCTTAAGGTCTTTGTACATCCTAAATTTCACTCTCCAAACAAACCCCAAGGATACAGGTAGTCTTCTTCTATCAAACATTTTTTCCAATAGATTTAACTTTTAAGTTATATCGTGGGGCAGAATAAGGAGAGGAGCTGAAAGTCACTTGATTGTAAGGAGAAAGTCCAGTTGTTTAGCGAGGCTTACAAGCTGATTAAAATGATTTCTAAATACTTTTTGTTTTATTTACGTATTTTAGTAAATATTCGAAATGTTTATAAGCTAAAATCAATCATAAATTGATCATCTTCAACTTATGATTGTTCATCTTATTAAAGCATTTTTAGTTTGATCAATTTTTTTTTTACTATTTTATCCTTGATATCTTTTTCTAATCCTCAAAATACCTTTTCTAAATAGAATTTCGTACTTCCTCTTCACCCCATATCCGTATCTTTCCTTCTTTACTTTACAAAAATATTTTTAAATTTATAAAAAAAATTTAAAACTTTTAAAGGTATTTTAGTCATTTTAATAAAAGAGTAGTCTATCAGCACTTTTTTAAAACTAAACAAATCAATTACTTATTTCTAGTTTCATCTTTTTATCCAAACACATAATTTCAACACTTAAAAGAAAATATTTTTCAACATTTAAAACTTATCTGCTATTAAAATCAACCAATCCAAACAGGCTCTTGACTTAGTTTGACCTACTATAACATATTACTTATCCTATTAATATTTTTCAACATTTTAAGCTTATCAGTTATTACAATCAACCAATCCAAACATGCTCTTGGCATAATTTGATCAATTATAACATGTTACATTGTTACTTACTTCCTCCGTCCCAATTTATGTTGCACCTTTCGAATTTTGAGATTCAAAAAAATCTATTTCTGACCATAATTTTTTCATATATCTTTTAAATATTTTGAGTTGTCAATTATTATGACTTATAGTACTTTTTACATAATTTTCAAATATATAAATTTTATGTCAAAAATCTTGAGGATTCCATGTTCAATAACTCACGATCAAACTTAAATTGTTTGACTCTCGAAATTTGAAGTGTGCCGCATAAATTGAAACAAAAAAGTATCATTTTTATCCAAATACATAACTACTTCATTTTATTTTATTTTATTTGTTTTATAGTGATATTATGTGGGAGTATTGTGAGAAAACTCGACAAGTAGCAAAAGAATTACTTGGAGGAATATCAGAAGGTTTAGGACTTGAAGAATTTTATTTGGAAAAAGCTCTAGATATGAAGTCAGGATTTCAGATTTTCATTGCAAATTATTACCCAATTTGTCCTCAGCCAGAACTTGCACTTGGAATGCCACCTCATTCAGATCATGGCCTTTTAACTCTTATTATCCAAAACCAAGTTGGTGGATTACAAGTTCAACATCAAGGCAAGTGGATACATGTCAATGCACCACCTAATTCTCTCTTGGTCAATACCGGTGACCATCTAGAGGTAATTCAGTTGGTTGACTATCTGAACTTTTATCTTGTTGGTGAGGGTTCGATTTCTCACCTTGTAGTTAATCCCCTTAAAAAGAAAAGATATAGGGAAAAGGGTCAAAAATACCCCTCTACTTTTTAAAATTGGCTACATTTACCCTCCGCCATACTATATGGCTAAATATACCCTTCTCATCACCAAAGTTTTCCCTTGTATCCCTCAATTGGATGGAAATACACAATTCAACAAAAATCCAAATTTAAAAAAAAATAAAATCCTAATCTATAATCCGCTCGCCTGCCCCGACCCACAACTAAATTTTTTTAACTGTAAAATCCTATTTATTCAAGCTCTTTAACGTTGACTGTCACACACTTAATCAAATAGTGCATTAAAAAAATGCACTCAATAGATTTTTAGTCCAAATAAATTAGGGGAAGAGAAATTTCTTAATATATTTACAATAATAATAAATATGTCTCGGTTCAAACTAAAATTGAATTAGCTATAATATATTTACAAATTTGAAAAAATTGAGGCAATTTAAAATTTTGATAAGTTTGATTTTTGCGACATTATTTAATTATTAGACTTGTGCCCTTAAACTTTTCAAAAAATTTGTGGTCTAAAAAATATCATAAATATTTGTGTGAATATAAATCATCTCATTGAGATAAAACAAGAAACTGAAAGTTAAACTATTTTTTAATATAAAAAATGTTATTATTTGAAAGAAACTAAAAAGAAAAACACATCACATAAACTGAAACACATAATATAATATAATATTAATCATATTTTGGACATAAAATTTGCTTCATTTAGGGAGAATACGAGGGGTAGATGAGATTTGGGGTATTTTTTAATTGTGGGTTGGGGCGGGCGGGTTATAGATTAGGATTATTTTTCAATTCGGGTTATTTTTGTTGAATTGGGTATTTTCATTCAATTGAGGGGTACAAGTGAAAACTTTGGTGATGAGAGGGGTATATTTAGCCATATAGTATGACGGAGGGTAAATGTAGCCAATTTTTGAAAGTAGAGGGGTATTTTTGACCCTTTTCCCAAAGATATATGCATTGACGACTACATATACACTAGTATATACTCCCTAGGTCATCCTTACTAAAAATAAATATTTCATAATATTTGTTATTTTAGAAAATCAAGACATAATTAGTTGTTTGTTTCCGCCATTACCCTTAGTCATCAATATGAAGAGATATTAATATAGTGCAAGAGATAGAAGTATTCAATAGAGAGGAGTAATAAATAAGGGTAATTTAGTCAAATTATTCTATAATTAATTCTTTTCTTAAGGGGCGTGCAAATAAAAAATGTGACAAGTATTTACTACTCCCTCTGTCCAACTTTACTTGTCCACTATTGACTTTGTACACTTTTTAAGAAACTATAAATAGAAATGTAATTTTACCATATCACTCTTTGAATATAATAAATACAATGTCTTAAAAAATGTAATAGAAAAATGACTATAATTAATGATAAGGGTAAATTTGGAACTACGTGTAAAATTATCTCTTGATTTCATAATTGGACAAGTATTGTTGGACATCTATTTTTAGTATAGTGGACAAGTAAAGATGGACGGAGGGAGTATTTAGGAACGGAGGGAGTAACTTTAATCCTTATTTACACGATCAGTCTAAATAATGTTTACACTATCAGGTCATATTTACCTATGGTAGGCTATAGCATGTAACAAAAATCATTATAACTAATTACCTATTATAATAAGTTAAACTCTACTAATAATCTAAAAATATTCAAATTCATATAACATTTAATTGGTAATTATGTGTTTTTTTTTTCTATTGCTTGGTAGATTTTTAGCAATGGGAAATACAAGAGCAATGTACACAGAGTAATGGTGAACAACATAAGTCCAAGAATATCAGTAGCTGTTGCACATGGACCATCACTAGAAGCAATTGTAAGCCCTGCTTCTTCACCATTGGTACAAAGTGAAAGTAATCCTCCAGCTTATGTTCCAATGAAGTACAAGGATTACATGGAGATGCAGCAGAGTAATCAACTTCACCAAAAATCCATTTTGGAACATGTCAAAATTCACAGGAATTAAATTTTCTTTTTTCTAATAATGGGAAATATTCATGTAATAATATCAGAATCTGAATGGACTGATGCTTTCTTTTTCTCTCGAAAGAAAACTAGATTTTGTTATAGAAGGGAGTCTTGGAGCAACGGTAAAGTTATTTCTGCGTGACTTATAGATCACGAGTTCTCATGTTGCATCCCTCCTTTGAAAGGGGACCTTTGGAGTAACTGGTAAATTTACAGCCATGTGACCAAAAGGTCACGAGTTCAAGCCTTGGGAACAGCCTCTTGCAGAAATACAAGGTACGGCTGCATACAATAGATCCTTGTGGTCGGACCCTTCTCCGGATCCTGCTCATTGCGGGAACTTTAGTGCACAGAGCTGCCCTATAGCTCACGATCTCATTCGGACATTAAAACTGACATTAAGGTAGGTTGTGTACATCACGCCTCTTGATGATGCGACACTTTTCCAAACCTTGTGTGAATACGGAATGCTTTATGCACCGAGCTCTGCTTTAATAAATGGTAACTTCGATATATCTTTATGGTCAATGTTAGTTATGGAGCTACAAGCCCATTTACGAATTTGGCCGAATCTGATAACTTTAATTTGACTTAGAACTTATATTTGTATTTAAAAATTTACGGAACATGTATAAATAGGTTACTCAACATCCAATAAGTTGCACTTTCCTAATATCAGAAGTCATAAATTTAAACTTCTAGCTCCGCCTCTGATCGATGCATATTATCATAAATGAATTCAAAATCCAGAGTAACCAAGTTCGAAATTCATTTTGTTGGTAATGCAATGATGATAGAAGTTTTGGAAGCAAATTCGAAATTTTAAGACGACGGGTATATTATTATGAATAGGTGAATTTGGGATATAAATTTAATAGATTTAACTTTTTTGTTCTTATCATTGAATTCATTACATTTTTTAAATTATTCAAATTTAATTATTATTTCTGAAAATTGTACATTTTTAAATATATATAGCTATATTTCATGTTGACGATGTTGGGATAGTTGAATTCATTGGCTATCTCCTACATCATCCACCACACGTAATTAAGTCTACTAATAATACTCCCATAAATTAGTACTATACATAATTTATGGAGAGGAATATGGATTCACGTGAACTCAAGAAACTCCCATAAATACGCCCTCGATCAGTTTGCCATCAAACAATATAAAATATATTCTATACAAACATGCATATTAAAGTAAGAAATATAACACTCGTAGTCATAAGCTAGCAACCTTTGCTCTCTTTAGTGAATGGTATCCCATAGGATTGATAGTTTTCAGCATGGCTTGCACATCACTAGTAAAAAATTACTATTTTTTTTACTGAAATTTCTTATTAAAAAATATTTAGTGGTTATTCCTCAGATATTTTAATTGAATCAGTAAGAAAAGAAAAAAAATATATTTTTCACACGAAAAATTTAGAAAGCTTCCCGGTATTTCAATGAGAATCTATTTCTCACCACGTGTTTTTCCAGTGAGCTAGTTCGATGAAAATAGAGTAAAAAATTATATTTTATAACACAAATTTTTCATTGATTCGCGATGAAAAAAATCTCTATTTTTAGCGGTGCATGAAGCAACTAACTTCATTTTAAACTTGATTAATCCATTAGCATTATATACTTACTAATTATTTCCTAGACAAAAATATGTATATATCTTAGATTCTTTTGGGTATATATCTAATTCGAGTAAAAAATGAGACTGAATATATCGATAGCTTTTAAATTTGTCAATAAATTTTATTTAGATATTTAAATTATTACTTGTTCTAATTGAGCACTTAAAAATATGATAAAGTATTCCAATATAATTTAACACTTTTGGCTCATACTTTGAAAAAGTTTATGCATGTGTTCTCAAGCGTCATTATATAAAGAGAAAATGCATCAAGACCCCCTAAAGTTGATCGACATTTGAAAGTAGACGCCTAAAGTTTGCGGGGGACCTATTACCCACGAAACTATTTTTAACCATAATAAATGCACTCTTTTGACTCATTTTCAAAGCATGTGTAACCTCACATTTGAGGGGTGCGTGAATGAGTAAAAATTCACCCCCAGACCAATGTTTTAGTGTCACGTGACATTATTAATTTGAAACTTCTCTTTTTATTAAATAGACCCACTTTCCATCTTCTCCAAACCTCCATTGATAGCCATTGGAGAGCTTTTCATCTACAACCAAAAAACATTTCTCTCCCTCCTCAATGAAATCAGATCCAAAATAGTGTTTGATTCAGTAATTTTTTTCTCCTCCTAATTTTTTTTCAATGGTGATATCATCCAAGCTGACGAACTCAGCTACATTCTGGGTAACCATTACTGAAGCTGAGCAAACTAGAACAAACTACAAAACCGATGGTATTTTTTCCTTAGTAATTATAAGAACCAGCTAGTAAATCAATTTCTTCCAGTCAAATCAATGGTGCTTTTTCGAGAGAAGGTCCGACTACAATCACCCAGTGACAGTTTTTTAACTCGAGAAATTTTGACGAGAATAGCTAGAACCTTAAAAAAAATTAAAAAAAAGGTTGATGGTTATCGTAGGAGCTGTGATGATGGTGGTTACATTTAAGAAACTTTTGGGAAGATTGAGGTGAAGAAGAAAGAGAGAAAAGAAAAGAAAAACAAAGAATAGAAATCAAATAGCAAAAACATAAAAATAAAAAAGATTTAAAATTAATATGACACGTGACAAATGATGATTGGTGCGTGGTTTGCACATAGTTTTTTACAACTGGGAATGAACGAGAAATGAGGTACATATGATACTTTAAAATGATCCCATGGGATAATAGGACTTCCACAAATTTTAGGTGTCTACTTTCAAATGTCAACCAACTTTAGGGGGGTCTTGATGCATTTTCTCTTATATAAATAAGTTAAACACATAAAACATGTCTCATGTGTTCTCAAGCGTCATTATATAAATAAGTTAAACACATAAAATATGTCTCACTCTTTAATTGTAGATATCGGCATCAGTTGGAACAAACTTGAGATTTTACAACTTATTGAAACTAATGTGTATAACCAAAGGAGTTGAGTTATTTTAAGTTATTATCTTATTTACGTAATGAACGCTTAATAACACGCACAAAAGCTTTTTCAAATTTTTTGAGCTAGAAGTGTCTAACATGAACATTTTATCAAGTGTTAAGATGTTCAATCAAAATAACAACTCATAATTTGAGTGTCTATATAAAATTTACTAACAAGTTTAAGATGTTGTCGCTATATTCAACCAAAAAAATAATGAATTCAATAAGGTGGATCTTGGTGGGAGCGGGTACCCTAGAACTCAATAGCTTTTATATAGTATTTATATTAAAAAATTTATTAAATTTATAAAAAATATTTGTCGGAAACTCAATAATAAATAGTCAGTAGAAATGTAACTTGCTTCTGGGGTACATATAGTAATTTTTGTTTAATTTGAAATCCCTGAAAGTTCATCAACTTCAAATCCTAGATTCGCCTTCGATATCCCACCTAATTACAATCTGAAATCATTCATATATCAAAGTCATAATACATAAATATGCTCTTTAACTTGGTTTCAATTCACATTTTTGCCCTCCAACTTTGAATATGCACAAGTAGGTACTTAAACTTGTATAAAGTTGAACAAGTAGACACACGCATCCTACGTGGCATAATACACGTAGGACGCCACGTAGGGATGCGAGTTGCCACATAGGACGCCACGTATAACGCATGTGTTTACTTGTTCAATTTTATACAAGTTTAAGTGCCTACTTGTACACAACCAAAATTGAAGAACATAAATGTGAACTGAGACCAAATTAAAAGGCACATTTATGTATTATGCCTATATCAAAAGGTGGATCAAAATACATGCATTTGTCAATAAAAAGGTACAGTAACATCACTTTCATGCTTAGCTATTCTATCTTCTAGCTCACTTCCTTTGAATTTGAATAATAAAGTGGGATCTATATATGTCTCAAATATGTCCAAGTTTCTTGTGGCTTTTTCATTTCCACAATCTCTTTTGAGATTTATATCTTCATTGTCCATTTACTGGGAAACAGCTATATATTCCCATTGGATTTTTGTACTTGTCCAGTTGCAACTATTATGAAGCTATCCTGCTGGCTGCATCACAGCTACAATTGTAATGTAGTTCATTCATACAAATAAAATCTCCTTCAAAGACTAATTAAGTTAGCGTTTGGTCATAAATTTTCAAATATTTTTGGGAAATCAATTTTAGGTGAAGTTTTAACATGTGTTTGATCATAAATTAGTGTTTTGGAGAAACATATTTCACTATTTTTCTTAAAAAAAATATGAAAATATTTTTTATATATATAAGTTCTAAAAACTATTAAAAATACTCGTAAGTTTGACACAAAAATTATCATTTTTATAATGAACTAGATAATATATTATCCAAAAATCATAACACGGTATTTAATAAAACTACTAATAATATAATTATCAGCTATTACAATTTGTCAAATTACAATTAGTTATGAAGATCCATCGATGCAAATAAATAAATAATAATGGTAGTAACTAGCTATTCTTTAATAAAATCTTTTCATATTCTATAAATAATCTCTTTAATAAGTATGTGTTTAATGAGGGGTTGGGCAGATAGAATTGTAGTTGGAGTCATAATTGATGGACTCTTTTATAAAATATAAAAGTTTGGGGAACATTTTAAGATTTTACAAGAACCCCAAAATTGGATTTTGCCCAGAAACCACTTTTTACTAGATTTTAGGATCTTAATTATTATTATTTTTGCCAAAATTTGACAAATTTTATGATCGAACAAATTTTGCCAGAATTGTTCTCAAAAACTACTTAGAAATATCTATGATCAAACAGGTTGCTAATCAATTGACTGCCAATTTAGACCAAATAAAATAGTTTAATTACTTTAATGAAATAAAATAAAAGTTAGAGTGATTATATCATGAGTACATATATATTAAACTATCGAATTACTTCGAATAAATATTGCAAAATCACAAATCCGCAAGGATCGAACATTTTAATGTCAATTTTTTTGACATTTAAGTTGATATCAATAAAAGATTTACGACATATATTTACAATATTTATGAAAAAGTATTGATGGAAGAGGTACATATCAAACATTGATGGTAAATTTACTTTTATAAACTCTTGAATGAAGAGGGAACATAATATTGCATTTTGGGGATTTAGAGCACTCTGGGAGTCGTAGTGATTATAGTTAGATATGCTAGGAATATCAAGTTTGAGGAAGTTATGGAGGTTATCCGTCAGATGAGAAAGGGGAGGGTTACCATGCCAGATGAGATGTGGAAATAAGGATTGATACACAAGTCAGCTTCAAGAAAGAAAGTTTCAAGTATTTGGGGTCTATAACAAGGAAATTGAGAGATTAATGATGATGTTACACATCATATTGTGGTGGAGTGGATGAAATAGAAGCTTGAATCCAGTGTCTTGTGTGATAAGAATGTATCATCAAGCCTCAAAAGGTAAATTTTATAAAGTGGTGGTCAATCAACTATATATTGTGTGGAACAGAGTGTTGCCTAGTCAAGAACTCGCATATTTAGAAGATGAGCATAGCGGAAATGAGGGTGTTGAAATGAATGTTTTGGCATACTAGGAGAGATAGAATCAAGAATAAAGCTATTCGAGACAAGGTCGGAGTGGCCTCTGTGATGGAAAAGATGAGGGAGGAGAGACTGAGATGGTTCAACATGTGAAGAGAAGATGCACGGATGCCCCAGTGAGTAGGTGTGAGAGTTTGACTATTTGAGTATCATGAGAGGTAGAGGCAGATCGAAAAGTCTTGGGAAAGAAATGATTAGACAGGACATGACGCACTTGCAGCTTACCGAGGACATGACCCTAGATAGGAAGACATGAAGGTCGAGAATTAGGCCGTATGTAGAAAGTAATTAGTAGGTAGTCGAGCGTTGTCTAGTTCTCTTGTTAGTATTTATTTTTTTCTTTGCTTCAGTTATCATATAATTTATTGTTCCTACTTGTTTTCTTCTTAGTTATGTTTAGCATGGCTCCTTCACTATTGTATTTGCTTTACATACTTGATTTTTGATATGCTTATTCGAGTCGAGGATTTATCGAAAACAACTTCTCCATCTTCACAATGTAGAGATAAGGTTGCGTACACACCATCTTCCTCAAACTCTATTTGTGAAATTACACTGAATATATTATTATTATTGTTGTCAGTAAAAATATTACGACGTTTATTTACAATATTTATGAAATTTCTAACATATAAAGTATAATCTAATATCGATAAATGAACAGTGGCAATAATTATTTATTTTCCATGATCTTGATAATTTGAACAGTATAGCTGTCTGCAGCTAGTTGGCCACTTATCTGAATTATTTGTACTACATCTTATGATAAAAGTTGGCCAGGTTTGTTTTTTTGCAGCAGAGAAGACGCACCTGTCCAATGTACTCGAAGCTTAATTTCATTAGAGAGTGAAAAGTTTGACAAAGTAACGAGTTAAATGAGAGCTGGCTAGAACTAAGAGTGCTTGGAGGCTAAAGGTGTACCTAAGACTTATATTAGGCAATTAAGAATATGCACAATGGAGCTAAGTTCCTAGTGAGGATAGTGAAAGGAGACTCGATAATCACTTTCCAATCGTGGTGAGGTTACACCAAGGATCAACCTTAGCCCATTTCTATTTGTCTTGGTAATGGATGTACTAACGTAACATATATAAGGGAGGCGTCATGGTGTATAATATTTGTCGATGACATAATTTTGATTGACAAGACACGTGACAGAGTTAATTTGGAGACAGACCCTGAAGTCTAAAAGGTTTAAGTTAATCAGGACTAAGATAGAATACTTGAAGTGAAAATTCAGTGACGTATAACCCACGTGGAAGATGTGGAAATAAGGATTAATACACAAATCATCCCCAAGAAAGAAAGTTTCAAGTATCTAGAGTCTATAATCCAAGAAAATATAGAGATTGTTGACAATGATGTTACCCATCGTATTGGAGCGAGAGTGGATGAAATGGAACCTTGCATCCGGCATCATGTGTGATAAGAATGTATCATCAAGCCTTAAAAGTAAGTTTTATAAAGTGGTGGTCAAATTAGCTATATGTTATATGGGGCAGAGTGTTGGCTAGTCAAGAACTCGTATGTCCAGAAGACGAGGTAGCAAAAATGAGGATGTTGAGATGGATGTGTGGGCATACTAGGAGATACAGGATCAAGAATGAAGCTATTCGTGATAAGGCCGGAGTAACGTCCGTGGTGGAAAAGATGAAGGAGGGGAGATTGAGATGGTTCGGACATATGAAAAAAAGATACACGGATGCTCCAATGAGGAGGGGCAAGAGGTTGATTATAGGGGTCCGCCAAACCCCATCACCACGAGAGGTGAAAGCCTGGGTGAATCGTATTAACATTTAAAAAAAAAGAGGTTGATTATAGTGGGTATCATGAGAGGTAGAAGTGGATCGAAAAATTCTTGGAGAGAGGTGATTAGACAGTACATGACACACTTGCAGCTTATCGAGGACATGATCCTAGATTGGAAGACATGAAGGTTGAGGATTAGGTAAAATGTTAGTTGGTAGTCGAGCGTTGTCTAGTGATCTCTTATCAGTATTTAATTTGTTATTTTCTTTGCTTCAGCTATCTTGTTTTCTTCTTAGTTGTTTATAATATGGCTTCTTCACTATTGTATTTGTTTTACATACTTGATATTTGATAAGCTCATTCGAGTCGAGAATTTATCGGAAATAACCTCTCCATCTTCACAAGGTAGAGATAAGGTTGCGTATACACCACCCTCCCCAAACTCCACTTGTGAAATTACACTGAGTATATTATTGTTGTTGTTGACAGTAAAAAATTTCAATGTTTATTTATAATATTTATGATAACATATAAAACTAATATCGATAAATGAACAGTGACAATAATTATTTATATTCCATGATCTTGATAGTTTGAACAGTATAGCTCTCTGTTAGCTAGTTGGCCACTTACATGAATTATTTGTACTACTTCTTATGATAAAAGTTGGCCAGGTTTGTTTCTTTGCAGCAGAGAAGACGCACCTGTCCAAGCTTTCATTAGATCGATTAAAAAGTTGACCAAGTAACGAGTTAGTAGGCGTTTAACCATGAAAATAAAAAATATATTCATTTTATTTGAAATTTTTGAAGTTGAAATTGGAGTTGGAGTTGTGTTTGGCCATAGTATTTGGAGTTAATATTTAGAATTCAAATGTATTTTTTTTAAAAATCAAAAAAGTTTTTTGAACATGTAATATAATTTAAATGGGGTTATTTTATGAAAATAAAAAATTTAGATTTTTTTTGAAAAAAAATTAATCAAAAAATGAATCCAAATAAAGTGATTCAACAAGTTGTATTAGTATTTTTATGATCAAACAAGAATTCTGAAATAAAGTAAATATATATTTCTGAATAAAGTGAATAATAATAATGGTCAAACGGGTCCTAGAAATGAAAGCTGGCTAGAGCTAATTAAGACAAGTCAATAAGCTTTTCTGTCAATGAAAAGCTACTCTTGATGTGATATAATCTAGAAATACATATTTGAATGATTAAGAAAACGGCCCTTCTATTCTATCCCACGCGGGTCAGTGACAATATTTTATAATTGTTTCATTAGAATAAAAGGTCGCAAGAAAATAGAGTATATCGTCTCACCATATTAGGAAACCTTTTCTTTATAGTCGCAACTATTATCATATCTTACGATATACTTCCAATGGCTGATAAAATCAGTTTCAACACCCAAATCTCCGGTAGAATCCGCCTAGCCACAAAATCGGACGTGCCACACCTCCACAAACTCATGTATCAAATGGCGAAATATCACAATTATACTAAGGTTTTCAATGCCACTGAGGCTTCCGTTTCTACAAATCTTTTCAAATCCGATAATCCTTGCCCTCCTTTCTACTCCGTGACCACGTTCCTTCTCGAAGTCTCACCCGATGCTTTTCCTCAAGAAAAAACTAAAAATCTCATTTTCGACCCGATTGTGAAAACCATCAATCTTGATTCATCTATACTAGACTCAGAATTAGAACTGTTCAGAACCAACAACATATCCAGTGTAATCTCACAAGCAGGGTTAGGAAAGGATAATGTGTACGCAGCCTTACCCCTATCTTCTAAAGGTAGAGAGGTTATTTTCAATAGACCCTCGGCTCAAGAACTGTTCAAAGCCAATGAAGATAATAACGTCTTCGTAGCTGGCTACGTTCTTTTTTACCCTAGCTATTCGGGGTACTTTGAGAAACCAGGTTTCTTTATTGAAAACATGTATGTTAGGGAGTGTTATAGAAAGTGTGGATTTGGGAAAATGTTGTTTTCTGCAGTTGCATCTCAGGCAGTTAAAATGGGGTTTAGTAAAGTAGATTGGCTTACGGTTGGGTGGAATAATAATGCAATTGATTTTTATCTTGGAATGGGGGCTTATATTATGCAAGATGTCAAACGTTTTAGGCTTTCTGGTGAAGGGCTTGATGCATTTGCTACAAATGATGAGGATGTATGTAAAGAGTTTTGCTAGTAATTGGATACTAGGAGCATACATAGGTTGGATTGGTTCGGATTTTTCAACTGCTAAAACTTAACGGGGTTGAAGCATCTTCTTAGAATCACTAAGAAAGTAGGAAAGGATTAGATACCCCAGTAGTTCTAGCCGTAAACGACTACGTTGTGCGTATCGATCCATACAATATTGTAGCTAACGTGTTAAGTATCCCTCCTAGGGAGTGTGTTCGCAAGAATAAAACTCAAAGAAATCGACGGGGGCCCACACAAGTGGTGGAGCATGTGGTTTAATTCGCTAGGTTGGATTGATTTGGATTTTTCAATTAGCAAATTAATCAATTGTGTCAGTTGGAAAAATTACATAACATGGCAAACATCCGTGCCTAATTACGGTCCATAGCAATAGTTTATTTCAATTACGTTCCGCAGCTTATGTTTTAAAGCTATTGCAATTTATATTTGTATGTCGTTCTCTCAATCAACACTCAATTGTATTTGTATGCCTGTATTTGTATTTGTATGTCGAGATTCCACAAAATATACAATGCAGATTTATATTTGTATGCTTGTATTTGTATTTGTACGTCTAGATTCCACAAAATATACAATACAGATTGTATATTATCTCAATCAACACTCAACTCTATTTGTATTTGTATGCCGAGATTATACAATTGTTATTGAAAATATTGCTACGGATTATAATTAGGCAAAGTGTAACTATGGAAGCGTGATTAAGTTCCTACTAGTTGCTGTTTATGAAAATTTCTCTTATTATATCTATAAGCCAAACCAATAAAAGTCTAGTTTATCATTTCGATTTTTTGGATTTTTTGTATGATTCAATGTGAAGCATCTTACGAAAGATTTTATTTGATTTTTGTGAAGTATGAGGTAAATGCCACATTATTTCATACAATCTACCTAATCCAGTTTATTGTTACCAATTACGCACAAAACTATCAATTACAACGCCATAAAAAGGTTTTGAGATAAAATTGCAAGCCCAAACATGATGTTAAATTGTTAAGAAACAAAAACTATGAAAAATTTAAAGAAATATTCACAAAGTAGATTACAATAAATATTTTTACCATAGTGGATACTAAGGTTGATGGACCTTATTATGATCATCGAGAATTCAAAATCACCATAGTGGATACTAAGGTTGATGGACCTTATTATGATCATCGAGAATTCAAAATCTAGAGATGTACGAGTAGTATCGAACTTCAATTTCTTTTTTCCACAATATGTACGAATGAATTCATAACTCGTCTAAATTCATCTCTCACCACGAGTATCGCATTCAAGATACGCAATTATTATATCAAACAACATATACTTGTTATGGTATTTTTCTGGTACTAATGTTTTACTCAAACTCGACGTTTTCATATCAAACTACGTTGATATGTTATTGTTAAGGGATAAATTAAGGTAGAAGTATACATTAACTAGCATGACTTAGTAATAAAATTGATTAAATATAATATAAGTTTTGATTAATTATTATAGTATTTATTTTGAATACATAACTAAATAAAAATATGCTCTAGCTAGTAGCTTAAAATTTTAAATGAGATGGTCACACATTTCAACCTAATATCAAAACAGACATAGTTCAAAATTGGAATTGATCGATAGATTTCTCAAAATAAACAAAAATAAAATGAAAGATGAAACAAAGTTCAAATTTTACCGCCACCTAGATTCAAACCGTCAATAAATCAAATTACTTGTTCTATCTCAAATAGTAAAACAAATTCTAACTAAAACATAAAAGTCAAAGTAATTTCAACATGAAATTAATTCCCTAAACTTCTAGAATAAATTCTGCAACAAGGCTAATGGAATTCATATTTCCATAAGTCAAGCATTACTTGCCAATAATTAATATCACATTCTTCAATAGTGCTGCAAAAAAACAAACATAAAATGTAATTATAAATATGCAATAAAGGAAAAAAAATTAAAAAGTGTTTTACTTGTTTTTCCAAACTTTTACCCTCTTTTTTTTTGTCAACTTCATTGTTTTTGGTGTTCTTGATTAAGTTAACCTGAAAAGAAATATTAAAAAGTTTACTCTGATAATTTATAGAATTCAAAATTTAGCAGATTATATAGTACAAGATACAACCAAAAACATAAAACTTATGCTTGCTCCAGAATACCACACTTCCATAATGACATCACCTTTAGTAAGCTAGCGTTCGGAGAAAAAGGTTTGAAAATCTATGATCAAACGGGAGCTAAATCTTCTCTCACAAATCACAAAGATACCATCTAGCAACAGACACATAAATTCTTAAAATGTTAACAGACAAGTGAACATTTTTAAATTGAAAAGTAACTAGAATTGTCCATACTTCAATAAAACAATGACAAAACTTTCCCCAAATCAAATCAAACCAAAGCTGAAGTGGCAAATTCAAAGCTTATTTTTTCTCAAGAGGTGTGGGCTTGCTTACGTTGCCAGTCCCAAACTCGGATAATGAGGAGGGTTACGATAGGCTGACAGTTAACGTGAAACTTATCAATTCGTGACTATGACAAGTGAAGGTGTTAAAAGGGGATGAGGTTGACCTAAAATCATATAGACATAGCTAAAAATAGGGCATAACACAAAAAGATCCACATAGGTAATAGCTACTGGTTGAGGATAGGTTTTAGACTCGTATGAAGCTTTTATTATTATTATTAGAATTATTTTTATATATCTATTTTAACATATTTTTCACTTTTATTTTATTTATTATGATCATGATATGACATGAGCTTAAATGAAGAAATGAGGATTCATATAGCCGATTCTAACTTGTTTGGACAAGGCATAGTTATTGTTGTTGTTGTTGTAGTTCATAGATTTATTTAGGATTTCGGGCTGGAAGATCTCTCGTAATAAATATGCTAGAACAAATTCAGTAGTCCTTTTCTTTCATAATCTTTTGCAGCATTTCCTTTTTTTCTTAATACCATTTTCCATACTTTTAAGTGTACTACTACTAGAATAGACTTTTGGAGAAAAGAATGTGTTTTCTCTTCTCTTTTGTGCATTATGAGGTTGAGTTTTCATTCAGTCTTTGATCAACTTTTCTTAATTATTCTCACTTTCTAGTCTTAAGATACCAAAAGGGGAGCCTTGGAGCAACGGTAAAATTGTTTTCGTGTGACCTTATAGGTCACGGGTTCGAGCCGTGGTAGCAGTCACTAATGCTTGCATCTACATCACACCCCTTGGGGCGCGACCCTCCCTGGACCCTACGTGAACGCAGGATGCTTTGTGCACCAGAAGGCACTTTCAAGTCTTAAGATACCAAATTTCCTCTGCTTTTTGCACTCTCTGATGAAGAAAAACCCAATGGCATGCTCACAACTTTTTAGTTTTTGCCATAGGAATCCACAAGACTATCATCTTTTTGCTACTTCTATTCATTTCAGGTCTGACACATGTTAGATTCATGGCTGAAGGTAGGAGAATTTTCAAGCCACAAACTGGAATTACTCAGAGAGAAAATGAAGAAGAGATGTTAAAGGTGAGATCTTTAATAGGTTCAAGGACACCAAGATGTGAAGGAAGATGCAGAAACTGTGGTCCATGTGAGGCAGTTCAAATCCCAATCGAATACAACAAAAACAACATATATATCCTTACCTCTACCTTGTGAAGGTAGAGAGGTTTTTTCCGGTAGATCCTCGGCTCAAGTAAACCATGTATATCAAAATCAAGTATGAAAAAAAAAAGTACAGTAGTGAAGAAGCCATCTTTTTTTTCCCCACATCCCCAGGCGGATCCATAGTGTTTCCACTTACCCTCCAGTGTGACTCGAACTCTCAACCTACTAGTTAATGATGGAGGTACTCAACCACTTGAGCAAGCCTCACTTGTCGTGAAGAAGACATCAGTTGAATGCATTCCCAAAATTCTTAGCATATTCATGAGGTGATTGACATATCCAATTACAAGCCAATGTGTTGGAAGCTAAGTTGCGCGTACTCTTCACTTTCAATACCGCACCCGTGTCGGATTCTCCAAAAATACACTACTTTTGGAGAATCCGACACGCACAAGCTGACATTTTCGAAGAGTTCGGGCAGCATAGGTTGGAAGTGTAAACGTGGGAGAAAATTAGTTCACTTCAACTGTATATATACATGAACATCAAGTTAATTAGCTACGAAATTTTGCTACATATCCAATATATTAACAACTAAACTCCCAACTGTTCTGAATGCAGGTATGAAGCTGCTGCAATTCTTAGAAATGCATGCTTTAAAGGAAAAAAACAACAATATACCCAGTGTAATCCCACGAGATCACAACACCTGGGAAATTAAACTCAAACTTCAACGATAACTAATTACAATATGTATGAACTCACTTACTTGTTTGAACAGCTGAAACCGGTGATGATGATTGTTGGTGGTCTTCAATTGAGTTATGGGAAAGCTATCACAAAGAGGAAGATTGTTATAATTAGAAGAAAAATAAATGGCAAAACAAACTTAAGGAGCAACGAAATGTGAACGAGCACAAAACTATTTACTTGTTCATCTATTTTTTCTTCCATATCTTCTTTTGCTTCAGCCAACCTTTTCTCCATATCAATTTGGATAGCTAAGGTAGCTTTTTGAACTTCCATCTCGATATCAAAATCTCGTTGCTCTGCTTGGGATCGTTTTTATACTGGGCCATAAACTAAACTTGGAGCTGGTCTTTTCCCTAGAGTTCGAACAATCCTATGAGTGTCTGGTCCCTTTACTTGTGAACACACATCATCTAACATGTTTTGCATTTCACCACCTCTATCTAATTGATCAACAGACGTTGATAAAGATGATTTCTCACCATGAAAAATCCAACGAGTGTAACTTTTCAGAAATCCATCAACCACGATATGTTCAACAATCAAATCTTTCGAGACATTTCCTATTACGACATTTTAGGCATGGACACAAGATTGCAGAGGCATGAGGCCTAGCTAATGAAGCAAAATGAAGAAAGTTTTTGGCTCCATTCTCATATAAAGGGTCAAGCCTGTTCAATATGTTTATCCAACTCTTATCCATTGAAGAGTATAACCTATACATATAGCAAAAAAGAATCAACTAAAAGAAGTTCTAACAATATTGATAAAATAGATATACATATGCAAAATACTCAGAGGAAAAAACCAGGATAGTCCCCAAGTATGGGTATAGAAATATTTTAATCCCTTATATACGCTACTACAACAACAATAACAACATACCCAGTATATTCTCACAAAGTGAGGTCTGGGGAGGGTAGAGTGTACACAGTCCGTACCACTAACTCAGAGGTGAGGTAGAGAGGCTGTTTTCGATAGACCCTCGGCTCAAGACACAAACAGGCTAGAAACGTCCCTCAGCTTTGGTCCAAACTAACAACAGCATCTGTTAACAAGTCACTTCAAGAACACGTGATTCCTTATCTTCCAAAATCCCTAGAAGCTGTACACATTTTTTTCCGGCTACTGAAGTTGCACATATTCACTTCTAAAAGTTTCACTTTTAAAGTATATTTATGAAGAACTGCAAAAATAACTAAAGGTTCACTTCAAAAAAAGATGTTCTAAATCGAGAAATATAGCTAAAGTTTCATTACACCAGATTTTGAATACACATGTTCCTTTCACAACAAACTACAATTTAGATGCTATATTCAGTTTTCAAGAAAATGACTTGTAGCCAAAGTGTATTCAACAGAAAAAAATTACTTCAGAAAATGCTTCAGTAAAAAAAAAAAGTAGCCAAAAACAGCTTCGGCAAATCACCAGCAGCTTAGCAGATGGTGCCGTTAGTTTGTGGCTTTTCACTTTAATTTTAACTATGTTGCTCGAACTCTCTAAAAATGTTGTCATACCCATGTCTTACACCAGTCTCCTCACTAGGTTAATAAGTTATGTGGTAGATCGCTCCGGCATGAATCCAAACTGGTTCTCGGAGATAGACTCACGCCTCCTCATCCTCATATCCACCACCCTCTTCCGCACTTTCATGCGTGGTTTAGTATCTTGATGCCCCTATAGTTGCAATTTTCAATATCAGCCTTGGTCTTATACAATGGAATAATTGTACTCCGCATCCATTCTTCGTGCATTTTTACTGTCTTAAAGATGACATTAAACAACCTAGTCAGCCACTCCAAACCATGCCCTGCCTATGCTCTTGCAGAACTCCTCTTGAATTTCGTTTGGCTCGGTGCTCTTCCTTTGCTCATCCTACGGATAACACCCTTAATCTCCTCAACCTTTATACACCTACAATACCCAAAACTCTCAGCGGATTTTTCAAAAATGCACTACTTTTGGAGTATCCAACACAACCCCGTAGACATTTTTGAAGAGTCTGAGCAACATAGAGTTTAAGTAACACTGTTATAGCTTGGATCAAGTTATCGACTTTTGCAAACTTAAGAGATTTTTAATATTTCTATTGCCATACTTAAGGGACTATCCTAGTTTTATCCTCCACAATACTCAGAAACTAGAAAGAATTTACAACACAGTTAACTAATGAATAAGGAGATATTGTTGATTATAACTATAAGAAAAATATCCAGATTAAATAAGAATCTGAAATTAATATCGCAAACTAGTTTACCTTATTGCCCAATATTTTTTAAAGATTTTATCATAGCTAAGCAATATCAAACTACTAGAGACCTAAGTTGCGTGGACTCTTCAATTTCGATGTTGCACCCGTGTCGAATTCTCCAAAAATATACTAATTTTGAAGTATCTGGCATGCACCCTTTGACATTTTTGAAGAGTCCAAGTAACATATCTAGAGATCCAAATGATAAAATTATCTAACAATGATAGTGTAGTATAATGAGTGAATTCGACTTTTGCAAAATTAATATCAAATTGATATTTGATTGAACTTTATTTAGATATATTTTAGACTGCAAACAAATATAAAGAGCCTAAATAACTATGAAAGAAGAAACCTGGTAAATAATTGCAGGACACAAAAATGATACTTTTAAAATTTCTTACACAACCAAGAATTAGATCTCCATACTTCAAAAAAAAAAGGCACTCCGATGTACAAAGCATCCCGCGTTAGCGGGTTTGGCAAAAGGCCACACCCCAAGGGCGAGACATATGTAGATAGTCGAGCCGAAAAAAAACTTATGATCTATAGGTCACACAGAAACAACTTTATCGTTACTCCAATGTCTCCGTTCAAGATGTACATACTATTAAACGAAATAAAAAGCATATAAGATAATTGGTAAAGACGTAAATTGGAGGAATAGACTCACCTAAAGCACAGCCAAAACCTGCTGAAAAAAATACTAAAAATTTATCAATTTGTTTGAAAATTTTACTAATTGATAAAGGAAACTGTGATTTTGAAATTGAAAGGAGGGAAGCTGTAAAATATTTGAAGCAAAAAAAATAAAAAGAAGGGAAGCCCAATAATCTTATCTGTAATACTCCTTTTTTTGCTCATAATTTGTGGAGAGCAAAATGCATTATGTATTTTAATTTTGACATAATTAAATAGATTATTTCAATCAAAAATTGGTTTTGTAATACACTTAATAATTTTATTTTCTAGTTTTGTGTTATTTTCATAAGTAATCTTCATTATTACACAAAACTGATCTGAAAACGTAATTATTTTTTATTCATTTTGTAATTGGGTGAGAGATTTTAATTTCACCATATTTAATTTTCAAATTCTTTGAATGAATATATAATTAATATCATGTATCCGCTAATTTTAAATTATAGTGTTAATTAAATACAAAGAATGGTTTAACAATTAAAAAGATGCAATCGAATCTTCCTGTATTAGTTGTAAAACATCGGTAGTTATAATACTGTGACATTTGAAAAAAAGATCACAATAATTTTGAAATTTTGTGCAAATATCATTGGTTTTATAACATGTACATAGTTATCGACTAATAATATATCATACCATTTGAAATAAAAGTCACAATAATTTGATATTTTGTGCAAATGTCATTGTTTTTATAATATTTGATGTAAAATTTTGGTAATTACCGATTAATAATATGACCTATGAATAAAAGTCACAATAATTTTGACATTTGTATTTTTTTTAATCTAAATGTCAAGAAATTCTTTTTTTTTCGACGTTTATTGCTACTTGACTACTTGAGTAGGCGTAAGTGTACATATATCTAATTTTGGGATTCTCCTTTAAATCACAGCCTAAGTTCATAATTTTTGTAAGTTTAGTCATTCTTTGTGTGATGTTTGGCATATATATATATATTGTTTGTGCAAACATATGGCTAAACTTTAGACATATGTATTTGAAGTTTGACCGGTTATGATCAAAATTCAAATATACATGTCTAAAATTTGAACCAATAATATCTGAAGTTTCAAACATATATATTTGAAAACTACAAGTAATTTTTCTAAAATTTAAACTACCAATATTTATTTCTTCCAATATTTACAAGCTTTTTCAATAGGGATAATAGTTAAACGTGCTCTTTAACTTAGACTCAGCTGATATCTATGTCTTCTACTTTGGTTGTGCATAAGTAGACATCTAAATTTGCATAAAATTGAACAAGTAAACACACATGTCCTACGTGGTAATTCGCGTGAGACGCCACGTAGAACATATGTATCTACTTGTTCAATATTATACAGATTTAAGTATCTACTTGTGCACCCCAAAGTTGAAGGGTATAGATACCAACTGAGGTCAAATTAAAGGTACGCTTATGTATTAACTTTGATTGGGCTAAAACGGCCCGTTTTGACAATTTTAAATGGGGAAAAGGACACTCCATGGCCACTCGGCTAAACAAATTCCACCAAAATAGTCATTTCAAACTTAACCCATTATATGGCCTTTCGACCAATTTAATTCCACCATATGACCATTTTTAATTTTGTATAAAAATTGTATAGGATGCGTTTTTAGAAATTATATAATTATTGTATAAAATATGTATATGTATAGGATGTATATAGAAATTGTATCATTGTTATATATAATATGTATCTGTATAGGATGTGTATAGAAATTGTGTCGTTGTTGTATAGAAAATGTATATACAATGTGTATAAAAATTGTATCATTATTGTATAGAATATGTATAACGATACTAGCGTTGATGAATTAGCTAGAGAGTAGGTTTAATCTCTTGGTCATTTGGTGAAATTTGTTTCGACCGACTTCCTTCCCCCTTTTAAATTTACCATCTACCCGACCAAAATTTGTGCTTAAGAGAAATACAACACACAAGTTGGACAAGGAAAAATAAAATGGTAAAGGAGAGAGACAAATGGAAAAGATATATGGCAAGAAAAAAAATGGAGGAAACAAAGATTTCCTCTAAAATGTCCTTCCAACCACACCCACACACACAATTCAACCACACCCACACACACAATTCAACCTATTTTTTTCCTTCCATATATGGGGTTTTATTTAAGTTTTTTCCTAAATTCAGAACCTCAACAAAGAGAGAGAATATATCTCAGTACCCTATCATCCACATTCTCCCACCCTTTATCTTTCTTGATGGAAAACTTCAAAGATTTGATTTTTTTGATGTGGGTTTGAGTTTTCTTGGAATTTTGAGACTTTTTCTCCTTGGTGGGTATGTGTGTTGCTACTGAATAGAGATGAAAAGGTCTATAGAGGGTTTTGTTGAGGAAGAATCCAATAAGGCAAAGCTTAAGCAGAAAAATCTGTTAAACAAGTTATTAGAACTGCAAAAGGTTTGAACTTTTCTTGATTTTTATGTTTTTGTTGAATCCCTAATTAGTTTGACTTAGATTATCTTGTTGTTGTTTTAACTAGTTCCTTTTTTTCTACTAATCCCAATTGTGGAATTATCTAATTTGAGTTTGGTATTTATTGTGCTGAGTACTCAATAGGGCGTATTAGTAATGCTGATTATTAGTTATGTTGGGATTATGTCTTATCCACTGTTTGATTGGGTGTATTAAGGATGGTTCGGTCTTTAACAGTTTAACCAGGCTTATCCATGTATTAATAGCCCTTGTATTGATAATACCGTGATTTGGTATGTATTGGTTATACACCCTATAATACTGAATATGTTAAAAATCCTACCAAACAAAGGATTAAATAATACCATGACTAATACATGTATTTGATTCTCTAATACATCCTACCAAACGGCCACTAAGTGTTGTTTAGTGTTGATTAGGATTATGAATTGCTTTTTTTCCCTGTGATTATACACTGTTTGTAGATGAAATTGTGTATACAAAATGATATTTCTGGATGTTAGTTGTGTGATGATGGTCTGGCAATTGTGTATAGGATTTTGTCTCCAAGAAGAGGAAGTTGCAGGCTGCAAAGCTGAGGAGAGATAATATCTTGGGTGAAATCCTGTATGATCATAATTTTCTCAATCCCAAACTAGTTAGGTTCTGCTATATGAATCCTCTATAACCATTTCGTTCTGTTTGGGCCCGTTTCATTCCAATACTTAATATTTTGTCTTTTAGGTGCATAAGGAGTTTTCAAGAACCGGAGATTCTTTATATCTCACACTAATATGCATATACAACGACTAAACCTTAATCTCGACTAATTGGTATACTTTTCTTTTCTCTTAAATGATGTAAAGGAAAAAAAGAATGAAAAGAATAGAAGAAGAAAGAAGAATACAACAACAACATATCCAGTGTAATCTCACAAGTGGGGCTTCGAGAAGATAGAGTGTACGCAGACCTTGCCCCTACCTCAATAGAGATAGAGAGGTTGTTTCTGATAGACCATCGACTTAAATAAAGTATCTCAAAGCAGTTTGAAAAAGGGGATACAAAAATGAAAGCAGTAACAACAATTGAAATAATGCGAAACAGAGAGCAGTACACAACACATACAGTAGAAGAAAGAAGAGTAATGACCTAATATCACACTTATTATATTTCAGATTCTTAAAGAAAAGGCGTAGGTACTTGTTGAAAAGCCAATCTTCCAATGTCGAGAGTGAAAGAGATATTTCACATTCGAAGCACTTCGATGCTGAGAGTGATGTCCCTAAAGAAGAAAGATCCAATAGTGGCTATGATGCATCAGTAGAAACAGCTTGTCCTGCCTTTACCTCAAAGTTCAATTCGGTAACGTACTACAGTTAAGATATGTCAAAGATTTGAATATTCACTGCTTTAAGAGTGATCTAAGTTTAATTAATTATTCATGTTACAGGAACATGAAGTAGGATATGGAGAACTGTTAGCAGGCGGGGACGTGTTAAGAATGGAGTGTATGCCAAATAATTACCTGATTGATGACAATAATAGAGTTGGAAAGAAGAAACTCTCTTGGCATGGTCAAGTGACATTGAAGGTCTAAAATTCTGATATATCTTTGTTTTAGGAGATTGATCTCCATAAGAAAGTGGATAATCCATTGTTCATCTTAGTGATATCTTACTTTTGATTCCCTTTTTCGCGTTCCTTTGTTGCCTTGGTTAAACACTTTAACTTGGAATTTGCAATATATGAAGTTGTCTAATCTTTTTCTAGGCATGATTTATCATGTATTAATCATTTGCTTATAATTTGCAGTCCTGTAGTTTGATGATAGTGGATTGTGTTTTCAAGTGTCTACGAGGTGACATGGTACCTTTGCTTCATAAGCAGAGGCGGACTTAGGATTCTTATTAATGGGATTCAAAGTACATACTAAAGTGGTGCTAATGCGATTAGACCGATAAACCTTACACAAATTTGAAGCTCCTTGAAACATTACTTGTGTAGTTGTGTGGAGGGGATTTAATAACATGCATTATAAGCATATGTTTAGTTCTTAATTGTAATTCCCCATATAAACAAAGAAACTTCTTGATGGAGGGGATTCGTTTTCCTAGATCTGCCCATGTTTATATGTAGTTATGTATAAAATTTCCAAAGAATTGTAAATCACTAATGCTGTTTAAAATGGCTGATTGAAAAGCATTTTAACCTGATTCACATGCTAAAGCAAATATAATTTTAGTTTTGTGTTGCTTAGAAAGATATGCTCATAACCTTCCTCTGCCCTTGTATACTTAAGAGCTTTTGTAGCTTTGACACACAGCGTGAGCTACGCGTCTAGCTGTGTGCCTGAGAACATGGGAACAGCAGAGTAGTTCATAGCAATCTAGGAGTTCATAGCTATCTCATCTACTCATTTTTCCACTTTTAAAAGCACTAGTTTGATTGGCATATAGTTTTTAGAGTAGTGTTGACGGCTTAGTGGTCAATGAAGTGGGTGCAAAGTACAAACCTTGGAGATTAGAATTCAAATCCCAACAAAGAGAAAAACAAAATAGGCGATTGCTTCTCATCTGCCAAAACCTTGGTGGACAGTGTTATCTAGTAACTGCGCTGGTGGGGATAGCAGCTACACAATGGAATAGTTGAGGTGCAGGAAAGCAAGCTCGAGTACCACCTTTGCTAAAAAAATGTAAATTTGAAACCAAAAGTTAGTTATGAAGGTTACCTTTTGAGATTTGAGAATGAATATGTTTAAGTTGTATGATTTGAAAAAGTAATAAAAGGTGAGGGAAGAAAAGTCTTGAATATCTTCCTTCTTGGATCATCCCAAAATGTATTAGCTTACCTTGTATGGGAACTTTTTATCCTCATGTTCTTTACCTATCAAAAGAGGATAGAAGTTCCAATTCCAGGTAAATGAGCACCATTTTTTTTCTTGATGACCATGCTGTCCGAACTAGCTTTCGCGCACCTTGACTAATCCCACGGGATACCTGCCACCTCCCACCAGCAATAGGTACCAGGTAACTCTGTTGCGCAAAGCTAGAACAAATGAGAAGAATCACCTAGTGTTTTTTGTCGGTAAATGAGCACCATTTTGCGAAGCCCTGGACGAGAAAGCTCAAGACAGAGGAATTAGTAATTTTAACAGAAATTCATTTTACTTGTATGTTTTCGTCTAGCCTTACTTTTAGTTGACTATCCAACTTTTGTTCCTTGCAAACACATCTGCTAATGAGGACTGATCTTTATAGCATCAACAACTGTGCATCAATCCCAAACAAGTTGGAAGTTGCTATATGAATCTTCACCGTCCATGTTGCTTCATTTAAGCTCATCTATCTGTTTGTAGGATTCATCATACATTGACTAGTTTTATGGTGGATGTCAAATTACCGCAATCTTTCTCATTTTGAGTAATTCTCCCACATCGGCATCTAAGAGAAAAGTGGAGCAAAAACAGTAATATTAATAATGGGCTGAGCTAACAGGAGAACACACTTACCTGGACGGGGTCAATGGGCGATCAATAAGACTCATGGCCTAGGCTGGTGACCTCCATTGCACTTTGGAGGGATGCCTGCCTAAGGTCGGCCCAAGTGGCCGAGCCTATGTCATAATTTGTGGTAGCGGGGGCCTGCGTTCGCGCGGCCCCTACCCAAACCTGTGTCCAAAATTTTCTTATCCATTAAGAAATTGATGAGAGAAATACATCTTGGCCATTTCTACATACGTGACAAAGTAGAAGAACAACTTCTAAATGTTGGAAACATTTACTGATAATCTTTGTGGCAAAAGAAATTATCATTGTGAGTGAGCCAGAGATGCCATAAACAAAATGGTAATAAAACAACAGTTGGTAACCCTCATATTCCTAGAGAAGTTTCAGGTAGAGCATCACAAAAACAACAATTTGATATAACATTTAGCCCAACAAAATATTGAGGCGAATAGATATTGTGTATCCAACTAAATTGAGCGGACATGTACAACAAAATTGAGCGAACATATACAATGAGTTGGTGTATCACTAATACAAAGTGAATTGCTATATCACTGATACAATGTGAAGTTCAAAAAGTTGTATCGGTGATACAATGCGAATTTCAAAAAGTTGTATCAGTGATACACTGTGAATTTCAGAGCAATTGTTATAAATCATAAGTAGACAGACTATAACTACTAATAATAATTATGATCCAAACTGTAACTATTTATGAAATTTTCCTAGACAATTACAATAGTTGATAAAAGAACTGGTCTAGTGGATAAACTACTTGTCCTAAGTTGTTTCATTATATTTCATTTAGACGTAGATTTATGCTATTCATATGTAGAATGTTAACTGCCTTTAACAAGAATGTCGATATGTCCGAGTGGTTAAGGAGAGAGACTTGAAATCTGTTGGGCTTCGCCCGCGCAGGTTCGAACCCTGCTGTCGACGTTTGTTTTTTTTTTTTTTGAAAATTAAAGATGCAATAAATAGACAAGAAATTAAATAATAAAATAAGATAACAAGGATACAACAACAACAATATTTCATGTTCCATATTTTTTTTGAGTATTTTTAATAGATTTAGAATTTATGGGCATAAATCATGTTCCATATTTTTTTTTTTAAAAAAGAGTGAAAATATGTATCACAAAAACTATGGTCAAACTTCAATCCCAAAACTGATTTCTCAAAAATATTTGAGAATTTATGGCCATACGCTAGCTTACAAGTTACAGTCTGAAAAGGGTGGTGTGTATGTGCAGCTCATACATTAAGAGGGTGGTGTGTACGTAGCTCCTACATTGGCGAATGAATCAATTCAAGAACAATTCAAAGAGAAATACAAGGAATAATCCGTAAAACCTTACCAAACGAGGTAAATCTTTTATCATTCAAAAATTTAACTTACCTATTAAATGGAAGAGATATATATTTATACTAGGGCTATAGAGACCTAATATTACGTAAAGGTGTGCATCAGTCGATTCGATTAATTTTGTGTATTATTGATTCGGTTTATCAATTTTATTATTTAACGGTTTGATTTTTAGTTTAACCGATAAGAAAATGTTTCAATTTTTTTTTTCTCTCTTATTTTTATCTGTTTATATATACTCTACCTTCATGCATAAAAGACTGCTCAAATTACAACCAAAAACAAATTCAAATACGTTATTACTAAAATATATTTATTTTCTTTTTAATTAAATATCAAATTTGAATATAATAGCAGTCAATCAAGTATCTGGATATATATGTACTCTGGATGTTGCACTGTTCAAATTCACGCTTTGTCTGAAGAGGATTTGCACTGTCAAGAGAGAGACAAAGAATTAGAAAGAAATCTTAAAAAGACATGTGTTTTTTTAACTATTGTTGATGTGACTAGTGACACCAACAAAAAGGTTTTCACCTTAGCTAAGGGGGGTTAAATGAGTGGGTTGAAATGAATTTGGATGGGTTAAAATAGATTTACTTATGAGCGTTTTTTTTTTAATTTTCTACCCGGTGTTCGGTATCTATATTGAAGCCCGATTATATTTGAATTCGCACCGAAAGTCTCACAGATGAGGTAAAGCGCTCCCTAACAAAGGTGACTCCGTACTTAGGGAGACTCAAACCCACCTAATTCTTATTGAGTTTTGATTTCTTGTTTGTTCTTTTATAATTTTTTAATATCTAGTAAAACTATTTTTTTTCTTTATTATAATTTATAACTATAGTCTATATATACCATGTCAAATATGAAAATGACTTTTTACAAATCTTTTTACAAGATTTTTCATAGGCTAATTATTTGGGCTACATATCAGACCAATTTTTCATGGGCTAAAATGGGTTGCGCGGAAGATGAGCATAAAATTGTAAGTTTTGCCCTTCAAGTGAGAGGAATAAACAATTTTTTTCTCAACAATAAGCATAAGCATATTTTGCTTCCACAAGTTGCTATTATCAACCCGAATCCCAAACATAACCATTTAATCCGATGCTAAATTGCTTTATCAATACTGATCTAGGCTCATTCATAACGAAACCCATGAAGTTCATCTAAGTCTTGGAGTCCTAGCCACAATGGAGTTCTTTAAACACTAGGATTTTCAACGCACGGATCATAGGTACTCAAATCAAATAACATTCACTTCTATATGTGTCAAGAAATGAGTTGATTAAATTCTTGATCATGATGGTACACTGTCTCACATTGGTTGAGGTAATAAGTTATCGCCTCCGATCCTTATACGATTTTGAATAATTTTTACCTCATAAACTAACTTTTGAGACCGATTTGGATCTAAAGTATTTTATTAACATAGCATCAGAATCGAACCTATCCATATTATTTACCAATGTTGCCCCCTCCCCCATATATAAGTGCATAATATTATTTGTATAACATCTTTATAAATTGAGACTTTAATATCACAAAAATCAAGTATTGCTTTCTTCATTTATTCCAAATGGTTCTTCATTCCAGGAATTGTCATGCTATAGAATGATGATTTTTTTTAAAAGAAAGATGAGTACTAATTATTGTTTGAGTAATATTGGGGCACATGTAGAAAAGAATCAAGTTGTGCTAGATGATTGAATATATATGTGAATGTTGCACTGTTTACATTCACGCTTTGTCTAAAGAGGATTTGTACTAGCAAAGAAGGTCAAATGAATTAGAAAAAATCTTTAAAAAGACACGTTTTTTACTATTGTTGGTGTGACTAGTGACACCATCAAGAGGTTTTTCACCTAGTTTAGGGGTGTCAAACTAGGGGTTGAATCACTAAAATAGATTTCATTTTCTATATTCAAATTAATTAGTAATGCTTCAAAAATCATCCTCGTTAAGATAATATAAGACTTCATTTAAAAATAATTTAGGACTTAAATTGACATATATTTAAAACTAAACGGCTAGATTTAATATTTTTGTATTCAAAATTAGTCTAGAATCCGACATGACATAAAAAATAAAAAATTAATATGACATGTCATGCCAACTAGGATTTTTTTAGTTATAATTGGATGATTTTATAAGAAAAAAATTCAAAAATAATTTTAATGGAATTTTTTCAATACTTGAATGACCATTTAGGGAAGAAAGATTCAAAACTGACTTTAGTGGAATCTCTCAATACTTAGATGACCATATAAGGGAAGAAAAATTCAAAAGTGACTTTAGTGGGATCTTCTCAATATTTGAGTGACCATATAGGAAATTAACTCAGATTATCATGCATTGCATTCACTTATTATCTTTCGGTCGATTATCAAAGGCAAATTCAAAATTTCAAAAGAATACCTGTATTATTATATGAAAATGGATTCAAAATTTATATTTGACGAATATAGCTTTTAGATTCTTACTATTAACTCATTACACTTTTCAAAACATAAATATAAAATAAAATTATTTTTATAATTTCAATAATTTTCACATATAAATATCTTACTACATGTCAAAATCCAAAAATATTGAGATTAGTTGATATATAATGTTCATGTGTCACACTTAGAGGAGGTCGACGAGAACAATCTCGTACAAAATGATAAGAAAGAAAGAAAAGAAACAATCACAGAAGGAAAAAGACAAATGAAAAGAGAAAAAAAACAATCAAATAAGAAAAAATACAAATGTAAAGAAAAAAGAAGACAAATAATAAAAAAAAAGGTACGACAATGATAATAATATAGAGTTTGAAAGAATGAATAGTTCTTACACATATCCATATCTAATTGGAGAAAATTTTGAGTTGATATCTCAACATATAAATAGGCATCTCATCCTTAATCATCCATCATCCATCATCCATCATCCACTTTCTAATTATAACATTTGTTTGGATGGTTGTTACTTATTATTTCATAACATTTTATATTATATTGTACTTCATTATTTGGATGAATATAAGGTTTAAATAGATTGTATCATTTTTTCATTATTTATAATGTCACACATAAGAATAAACTCATAATAATATTATAAAGAAAATATAAGCTAAGGTACGAGGTAAAGTTATTATACAAAATATAGGATAAAAGATATAATAAAATTATTAAATAATAAGTAAAGACAAAATAAGGCAAACAAATAAGGTAATGACGCGATCATGTTAAATCAATCGTTACATAAAATGAGATTTTTCTTCATTATATAATGACAAATTTAACAATATATAATACGATAAAAAATTAAATATCAATCAAAATAAATATTATATTTAAAGTAACAATACGATATCCAAACAACATATAGAATAAGCAAAAATTACCGTTTTAAACTTTTCAAAGACAGCTTTCGCAATACCTTTTTCTTAGAATGTATCGTAAGCCTCGAATAAGATTTGCTCCATATGTTCATTGATAGAGCCAAAAATAAATAAATGAAAAAGTCAAAAGGATTCAATATCATATTTTAAAAAAATATTTTTTAATTATTAATTATTGTAACTTATAGTATTTTTATGTAGTTCTTAAATATGAAAATTTTATTTCACAAAAAATTGAAGATTCTAGGTCTAAATTTCACACAAAAGAATTAGTTAGTTTGATCATCACACAAGACACATAAATTGAAACGGATGGATCACTATTTAATGTTGAGTGTAGGTAAAAAGCCGTAGAGCCTGTTTGGATTGACTTTCGGCTTTTGACTTATTTTTATCATTTTACCATGGAATCAAGTTTTTATTTACACAAACACCATAAAACTGCTTAAAAATAATTTTAATTAAAACAAATATTTAAAATAAGTCAATCCAAATAAACTTTTAGTGTTGAAAAACTTCATTATGTGTCTCACACAACTAACATTAGTCGTGTGAAACTTCTTTTTGTCTCACAATTTGGTGGACCCTAATCTCGAGTCAATTAACCTGTGAGACAAAGAGAAGCATCACACAACTAGGTGTAAGATGTACTATGGATAAGTCTTAATTAATGGTTTGTTACTCCTTTTTTTCTCCGATTAAAAGTGTAAAACTTTGAATATGAAAAAGTTTGTTGTTCATCTCTTTTGAAAAATGAAAATATATATTTGTATTACATTTTTTTTGGGTTAAAAAGAAAAAATGAACGTTGAGTTAGCCCAGATTAATCGACTCTTTTTTTTTAATTAAATTATAAAATTTTAAGCATGAAAAAATCTATTGTCCTATCTCTTTTTTGCGGAATAAAAGTTGGGTTCGTTAATTAGTTCCCTAGTAATATTATTTTGGAGTTAATTCTCTAAATAATTACTCAAGTTTTGAGATTCTTTTTCAAAAATTATTTTTGTTTTATCTAGTACAATAATAAAATAAGAGAGTATAATGTGACATAGCATCCAATTAGGGGAGAGAAGAATGTTTTAGGTGTCAAGTATATTTTAAGAAAAATAGGAATAATTGGGTTATATTGTAGTCCTAAAGGAAATAAAAGTAATATTTTAAGGCAATTTTCCAAACACGAATGATCATTCAGGAAATTTATTCCACAAGACACATAAATTAAAACAAATGGAGCACTTTTTAGTGTTGAGTGTAGGTAAAAGGCCTCAGTGTTGAAAAAACTTCATTATCTGTCTCATACAACTGAGAACTGACATTAATTGTGTGAAACTTCTTTTTGTCTCACAATTTGGTGGAACCTAATCTCGAGTCAATTAACATGCGAGACAAAGAGAAGCGTCACAACTAGTTGTAAGATGTATTATGGATAAGTCTTAATTAATGATGTGCTTGAGAGAATCTATCTATATATAATTACTTGTTGCCCCCCCCCATCCCCATCTCTCCTCTTGTATTCTTTTGCTTAAATAATACACAAGGTAGGAGTCCGGGTCAAATCCCTCCAACACCACGGGAGGTGAAAGCCTGGGTGGATGGATTCTATCAAAAAAAAAAAGTACTATGAATAAGTGTTAATGAATGGTGTGCTTGGGAGAATCTATATATAGTCACTTGTTGAGGCTCCAAAACACATCAATAATCAAAATGGTGTCAATATTGAGCAATGTGGGGATGCTAATAATACCTATGGCCATATCTCCACCTAATAGCCATAGGTTTCCCTCTTTGATCAGTCAACGAAAGCCATCACCAAAAGCCTGCCTCTCTACAACCGCCGATGATGGCATGAAAAATAGTAGGCGTTCAGGGAATTATGGGCCTCCTATGTGGGATTTTCAATATATTCAGTCCATTCACAATGATTATGCGGTACATATATCTGCTTATTCTTGTCATTCAATCATATGCATAAAATATACTCTCTCCGTTTCAATTTGTCTGTTTTATTTTTGTAAATGTGTTGTATAGGGAGAGAAGTATACGAAGCGTTTTAATGAACTAAAGAAGGAAATGAAGAAGAATTTGATGATGATAGTTGAGGGATCACAAGAATTAGAAAAGTTGGAGCTCGTTGATAATTTACAAAGGCTTGGAGTGAGTTATCATTTCAAAGATGAAATCATGCAAATTTTGAGAAGCATAAACCAACACACTCCAAGAGAGTCATTATACTCCACAGCTCTAAAATTTAGACTCTTGAGACAACATGGTTTTCATATCTCTCAAGGTGTGCTACCTTCTTTTATGCAAAACTAATTTCCATTCCTTATGCTTTGTCATGTTTTTTTTTTTATAGTATTTGCTTTTTTATTTATGTTATTTCTTCTTTCGAACTGCTTTGATATGTTTTTTTATCGAGCTGAGGATTTATCAGAAATAACCTCTTTACTTCCAAGATAGGTGTACGTACCGTCTGCATACA
Source organism: Jaltomata sinuosa (assembly GCA_003996215.1). NCBI lineage: Eukaryota > Viridiplantae > Streptophyta > Magnoliopsida > Solanales > Solanaceae > Jaltomata > Jaltomata sinuosa. The sequence continues at coordinate 173,660 of QJPP01003563.1, forward strand.
CCTATCCTCCTCACATTCTACTTAGTGAGATTATACTGGATATGTTGCTGATATAATTTCATGAATTCCTCCTTTTATTACATGCATGCTCTAGATCTGACAAATTGACTAAGTCTTTCTTCTTGTCTTTTGATTAGACATGTTGAATGATTTCAAGGACGAGAATGGAAATTTGAAGCAACAAATTAGTATTTGTAACGACATAAGAGGTCTGTTACAATTATACGAAGCTTCATTTCTCTCTACGAAAACTGATCATGAAACCACTACGTTTACAATGTCACATCTAAAGAATTATTTGAATAATAATCAACATGGTCATGAAGACAATGATGTGACATTGGCATTAGTCCACCATGCCCTGGAACTTCCTTTGCATTGGATGATGTTGAGAGTTGAGACGATTTGGTACCTAAACATTTATGAGAAAATGCCAAATTCTAATCCTCTTTTGCTCGAGCTTGCTAAGTTGGACTTCAATATTGTTCAAGCAACACACCAACAAGATTTAAGAAATCTATCAAGGTGAGATATGTATAAATTATACTCCCTCCGTCCCACTTTATATGACTTAGTTTGACTTGGTACGAATTTTAAGAAAGAAAGAAAGGAAGACTTTTGAAACTTGTGATCTAAAATAAGTCTTAGATGTTGTGTGACTATAAATCATTTTATTAATGGTAAAATGGGCATTTTAAAGTTCAATTGTTACTAAATGTAGAAATGTGTCATTCTTTTTAGGACTGACCGAAACGGAAAGTGAGTCATATAAAGTGGGACAGATGGAGTATTCAACTAGAATATGATAGTGTAAAAGTTTTTTACATGACTATCAAGATCATTTGAAATTTATTCCCTCCGTTTCAATTTCTTTCACTTTCATAAATTCTGTGTCAAGTCAAAACACAACCAAATTGAAACGGAGGGAGTAACTGAAGAAAGAAATGGGGAAATTTCCTGTATATTTCATAATTCAAGAATACATGTATTTATACAAGTATGTAAAGCCTGAAGTATTAAAGGAAAAAATAATCTATACAGATTTTGTACTATACTAGGAAACTAAATATCATAACAGATCTTTTACTATACTAGGAAACTAAATATCATAAACAAATCTTGTACTATACTAGGTAACTAGTGCAAATATTTACAGCTATATTAGAACCTGGTTATTTTGGGCTGAAGGCAATTGGGCAGTGTCTTCTTCTAAATTGGCCGAATACTTTCCTCGGGAGTTGGCCCATATGAACTTGGCCCATGTGAGTGCCAAACATAGCACTCCGTACACATGAAAGAGCACTTGTCCGGATATTTCTCCTCTTTCATCTTCACTATGCTCGAAGGAGTTTTGCGTTTCTTCTCATCGGCAAATCTTGCTGAAAAGCTTGGGTTCTGATTCTCAACATACTTATAGTGAAATTACCGAATTAGAACCCTGAAAAATACACAATGATTCCATTTGGACATACAATATGTTTTGCTTTTGCAACCTTTTCTTCAAGTTATTAAATGCATGTCCAACCTTTTTTTTTCATGTAAATAAGGTGGTGGAAGAGCTCATGCCTAGCAAAAAAATTGCCATTTGCAAGGGATAGAATTGTTGAAGCTTTCTTATGGATAGTAGGGACAATATTTGAGCCTCAACACAGCTACACTAGAAGAATGTTGACAAAGGTGACTGCTTTACTTACTGCCATTGATGATATTTATGATGTCTATGGCACACTTGATGAGTTGGAACTCTTCACTCATGCTGTTGAAAGGTCTGTAACTTTAGCCTTTACCAATATAAAGTGGTACATATATACCCTTACTGTCTAACAAATAATGCATATTTGTTTCAGGATGGAGGTAAAAGTAATAGATCAACTTCCAGATTATATGAAAGTATGTTACCTTGCACTCTTCAACAATATCACCGAAATTGCGTACGAAGTTCTCAAAGAGCAAGGGATCAACGTCGTACCCTACCTTACAAAATCAGTAAAAAAAACTTAGTTTTACATTGAATCTGTTCCCTTGTTTTAATCTCTAATTTCTACATAGGAGAAAAGGACAAATATACCCTTCAGCTTTGCGACTTAGAGCGAATACATCCTTTGTTAAAAAAAATGGTGTATACATACCCCATCAGAAATCTATGATTTCCCATCAAGGTTCAATTGTGAATTGGCAAAAAGGTTAAGGGTTCGTAATTTAGTAAGCATCATTACTATACGATAAATGAGACTGCAGTTATTACCCGGATCTAAATGGTACGTATTTACCATTTGTTAGATGGTGAGGGTATGTATGCATCATTTTTTTACAAGGAATTCCCTCTGAAACCTAAAAGTTTAGGGGTATATTTGTCACTTTTCACTTCTCTCTCTATATATACACATATATTTTATACATGCTTTTAATTAGTGGGCAGATTTATGCAAGGCTTACCTAAGAGAAGCAAGATGGTACTACAATGGATATAGGCCAAGTCTGGAAGAATACATGGATAATGCATGGATGTCAATTGGAGTGCCAGTAATATTAGTCAATGCATTCTTCTGTGTCACAAATCCAATTACAAAAGAGGCATTAGAATCCTTAAGCAATTATCCTGACATAATTCATTTTTCTGCTACAATTGTTCGTCTTGCCGATGATTTGGGGACATCATCGGTACGTTTTTAACCCTTATATACTCTGTTCGTCTCAAAATATTTGTCATTTTCTTTTATTATTTACATGCCTCTTGTGATGACATTTATAATTAGGAGGGATATTTGGCTATATTATTCCCTATAGTCCATTAAAAATGAATCGTTGACACTTTTTTATGGTTCAAAATAAATAAATTTTTCAAAGCTTAAGAATGTGTTAATTGTTTTTCCAGAATTACCCTTCTTTTTAGATGTGGTTTTCAACTATTTTTAAATCTCAAATAATGATTATCTCTACTTTTAAGAAGAGTTTGGAAAGAATCAAAAGGATAATATTGACAAATTATCCTTTTATTAATGTCTTTAAATATTTTTCTTAAGGGGTGTGTCGGCCGTCGGGTATGTCAGACCTAAATAATTCATTTGTACTCCCTCCTTTCCAAAGTAAGTGATGTTTTTAGCTTGTGCACACCCTTTTAGAAACTACTCATTCCTAGAAAACATATAAGGAGTGTGTTTTTACTAACTTACCTCTGATTAAATGCCTTGAAGAAAGAAATACTCTCTCCGTTCTTTTTTAGTTGTCATGTTGCGCTTCTCTAGAGTCAATTTGACTAATTTTCAAAGCTCAATTAGATTAGATTAATTTAATATTTTAAAATTAAAATTTTGATATTCAAAAACTATATGAAAAGTACTACAAGTTGTATTTTTTCTCATATCAATATGATGAAAAAATACTTGTTAAAATATTGGTCAAAATTCATATTGTTTGACTCTCAAAAAGGAAACTATGACAACTAAAAAGGACTGGAGAGAGTAATTCTTTAATGGTGTAAAACTCCATGTATTAAAATAAGGGTAATTTTGGAATAATAAGACCAATTTCTTCTTGAAACTCTAAAACACTACTTATTTTGAAATAAAATAAAAAAAGTTAAAATACCATTTCTTTTGAAACAAAGAGAATACTGGACTAGAGGGAATATAGATTAGTGCAAGTTGTTTTACCTTTTATTTTTTTGAAGCAACCAATTCCATTTTATTATAGACAATTACATGTAGTTGTTCTTATTTCAGAATGAAATGAAAAGAGGTGATGTTCCCAAGTCAATTCAATGTTACATGAATGATCATAAGGGTGCTTCTGAAGAAGATGCAAGAAAACACATCAATTTTTTGATAAAGGAGACATGGAAATTGATCAACACAGCTCAACAAAATAATTCATTATTCTCTGAAACATTCATTGGATGTGCAATAAATATTGCAAGAGCAGGACAAACCATTTTTCAGTATGGAGATGGTCATGGAATTCAAAATTCTAAGATTAAAAATCGCATTTCTGAATTATTTTTTGAGCCCATGATCAAAATTTCAATTCCATAAAAGTCCTACCATTTGGGTTTTACATATGTATGTCTTATTCTAAGTGCTTTAATTAGGTTTCATGCATTTCTTATGAAACTAGAAAGAAAAAAATTGCGCAATGTGTGTAAAAATATCTGTGGAAGGTCGAGAATAATAGTACTTTACGATTTTTTGTTTGGAAAAATTACTTGGATGAATACTTTTTAATAAATAATTACCATTTTTAGCGATACTTTTTATTTATTATCATATATAACAATACATAGCAATACTATGATAAATCTGCACTATGTATTAAAGGTGAATTATGCATTAAAAGAGAACCATCCTTCTTACGCACAAACAAAACTGGAGCACCCCAAGGAGATATACTAGGCTTGATGAAACCCTTATCAAGAAGATTCTTCAATTCTTTAAGTTCCGCTGGAGCCATTCTATAGGGAGGAATAGAGATAGGATGCGTATCTGGAATGAGGTCTATCCCAAAGTCGATCTCCCGCTCAGGAGGGACTCCAGGCAAATCCTCGGGAAACACCTCAGGAAACTCACTCACAACAGGAACTGACTAAAGAGAAGGGATCTCGGACTCCGTGTCCATAACCCGAACAATGTGATACACATAACCCTTAGAGATCATCTTCCTAGCCTTAAGATAAGATATGAAATGACCCTTCGAGGACAGAGGACTACCTTGCCATTCTAGGACAGGTTCATTTGGAAATCTGAAACTAACGACTCGGGTACGACAATCAACCGAAGCATAACAAGCATGCAACCAATCCATACCAAGAATAATATAAAAATCAGTTGTCACGCCCCAAGCCTATGCCCTAGACGTAACACGGGACCTGAGACCACAAGTGATCCCAAGATAATCCTTCTTGCTGGCATGATTCATGAGCAACTAAATAGAAATAGATAAATTGAAGAATATTATGCGGAAGCTGAAACCTATGATGAGATCTTAAAGAATACTATAATAAACTGAAGTTTTATAAACTGAAATACAACTCTTTTGAAAAACTAATACAATTAACTGACTGACTGCCTATGAAGCCTCTAATAACATTGATTATGGTTAGCCGGGACATGACCCCCAACTGGATTTGATCAATGTATAAATAACTGAAATAACTGTATAGCTACTAACTGACTGGAGTTCCCGAATAAGGAGAACTCATCCCCTGCTGACTGGAAGCTGCGATCTGTCTGAGCATGATCCTGGGAGCTAGCATTGTAACCTACATCATAAAATGATGTAGCACAAGGAAGGTATGCGGTCAGTACTTTGAATGTACTGAGCATGTGAGATATGCACTTACATGGACACTTTTGGGAAACTTTATGACTTTCTATTCCGTGTCAACCGCTATCGTGACCTCCGCTATAGCGAAAGTCAATATAGATCAATACCGCTATAGCGGACGATTCCACTATGACGATACCGCTATAGCGGAGCGTGGACCACTATAGCAAAATGGCGGGATCGGAAAATTCAAAAACGGGTTATATAATTTCATTCTCTCCCATTCAGCCTCAAAAACAGACGAGGGTTACTCCAAGAACTCTCCTAGGCTGCTCCAAGACTTAAGAGTCATGGGGAGGAGTAATTCTGAGAAAAAGGACGCGAAATCATGAATTTTGGGCCTGTCATCCATCAGGGAACGTCTTTATGAAGACAAAAATTGCATTATGCAGCTGCTTGGCGCCCAAGTAGGCTAGATTTTCTTTCATTGAGTAAATTTGACCTGCTTTCATTCATATTGTTATATAGACGGAAAGGAGAAATCATGTCTAGGCCTTCGAACACAGAGTATGGAGGAGCATTATATGGTTTGATTGATTTATTGATTTGGGATTGATAATGTCAGGGAGATGTGTTTGTATTACGGGTTGTTTTAATTGCATTGTTGTATTCTTTAGATGGTTCCATGAGTGGATCGGGTTGTATTCTTGAATTGTGAATTTTGCATTCGGTCCATGAGAGGACGAGTGATTTTACATAAATGTGAGGTTGGTCCTGGGGTGGACCGGGAATTGCATGTTAACACTAGGTGTTGGCGTAGGGATCCTTGATCAGTACAGAAAGGATAAAAAGGGTATTGTTACTTGCTCACTGTTTAAGTTGGTTGTTGAACCTGTTTCATGTGGTTGATAGGTTTAAAAAGAAGACAGAGAGTCTGAAATTATATTGTTACGAGTCTAATTGTTACTTATTATTCTTCACTTGTTGGGTTTCTGAGAGGGCCGAAAGTTATTATTATTTTACATATAATCCTTGAAGAGCCGGGTTAGTGTGCTCAAGTGACAAGGTCGTTCTTCTGTGAACCGAGGTCACATGTTATTGACATATACGATGTCCTAGGGATCCTTCTTTGATACGGGTTATGTAAAAAGAATATGTGTTATTGTCTCTAAGAATTTTCAATGTCAGTTAGACCTGTTACGTGCGGTTGATAAGCTAAGGAGGAGACTTGTAGTCTAGTTATAATATTGATTGTGGTTACTTGTCGAGTATGGCACTGGGGGTCATTGGGACGGTTTATACTAGTAGGTGGCGGTACGACGGTTATGATCTACGTCACTAAGTAGTGGGGTTTACTCCGGGTTATTGAGTCATAGTGATTGACTGAGGTAAGAAAATGATAGTTCAAACGTGGACATAAATATCGGGTAATGCCAAGTGTGACTTGGGAAGTCTATGTGTCAAGGTGACTTGGAAAGTCGAGGTGACAAGTGTGACTTGGGGAGTCTAAGGGTCTAGGTGACTTGGGAAGTTTAAGAGATAGGCAGGTTTGGGTTGATATTGGATTTTGGTAAGGTGAATGTTGACGGGTTGAAGTATTTAACTTATGTATTTTCCTTGACTTCTTATATGATGGTATGAGTGGATTCAGGTCGACCGATGATGCCTACTAGTACGTGTGTTTGTACTGATTCTACTCTTGCTATACCTTTTTGGTATAGTCTGGTTGCAGGGTTGGTGATGTTTCATAGGTACACGATGATGGCAATCTCCAGCAGCTCCTACTTCTTATTTCTATGGTGAGTTGTGTCTTCTTTCATTTTTGTATCACTTTTGTAGTAGCTCTTGTCCCGACTTAGACTCGTAAATAGTTTATTTCCTTGAATATTGTAAATGATTTTCTTGTATTAAAAAGGTTTATTCTTATGGTTTTATTTCTTTTTCTGCATTACCTGTTGAATCGGATGGTAAGGGTTCTCCTATTAAGGTGGATTAGAGTAGGTGCCCGCACGGCCCGATAGTTGAATTGTGACAGCAAATCTCTGATTTCATCATTCAAATTTCTCTTACTGTTCTCTTTCTCATTTTTTTTTTATATTTTATATTTTGTATTTTTTTTTATCAAACAACACATTTTATATAAATTTATCATTTGTATTTGGATGGTTTAGCCGTGAATATATGTAATTTATCATTTGTATTTGTATACAAATAAGTATATGCATTATTTGTATTTGCTTGAGTCTATCATATACAAATATGCAATGTGTTATTTGATACAAATGTATCGTTTGTATTTGTATGTCACATTTATCATTTGTATTTGTATGGTTCAAGTTGTATAAACATGAATCCTTTGATATAAATGTATTATTTGTATTTGTATGATTCAATTTGTATCAAAAAATTCAATTTGTATCAATAAATATAAATACAAGTATTCATAGAAAGAGAATCAACCGTTCCTTTTCAATTATTTAAAAATATAAATGATATAATCAACTACAAATACAAATACAAAATAAATAAAATAATCAAAAAATATATAAATAATGCAGTCAACTATAAATACAACTGATAATTGATGCGAATACAAATACAAAAATAAAACTTAAGCCACCCCAATCACTGCCGAAACCACCATGAAACTGTCGAAACCACGTCGTTGTCGATCGGCCAACTTCGCTCACCATTACTATCGCCCCTTATCTTTTCCTCCATTAATTCTCCATCGTCTCCACTGCTTATACCCTCCAATCATGACTTGACCATCAAAAACAGCTACCACCAAATCTGTCGCACAGCTATCAGTTTAGATCTGTCAGAAATGAAACATCACTTACAGATTTGACCGGGATGGTGGAGGGAGTAAAACTGAGAGAGGGGAGCGGCTCTCCACCCCTACTAACAAATGTAAATCAAATACAACAATGAAAGATAAGGGAAAATGTAATGAAATTGACCAAAATTAACTACTGATAATATTGATTACATGATTTTATGAAAGACACGATTTTAAAAGAGAAAGAGGTTAAAATCGTGAAGAAAATGGTAATGAGGATAATGACAAGATTTTGAGAAAGTAAGAAAAGAGGCTGAAATCAAAAAAAAGTGAAGAGAAATTAGGAGTGATATTAGAAGTTTATTACTCTTCTAAATGTATTTGGATTATAATTGATGGTTCACTATAAATATTATTATTTTTATTGTAGATAGTAATTATTTTAAAATATTTTTATGATTTATAATTAAGGACTTAAATTTGTTATGCCCCGTAATTTTCTCTTAAAAAATTGATACCCAAGATGTATTTCCAGGAAGAGAAAAGGGTCACTTAGGTCATCTCCAACCACACTCTAAATTACTCTCTACTCTCTATAAATAGAGATAAAAATAGAGAGTGGTTTCTCCAACCGCTCTCTATTTTACTCTCTACTCTCCATAAATAGAGAAGATGAATAGTAGCTCTCTAAATATAGAGAGCTACTATTCATCCTCTCTGTTTCACTGTTTTTTATTTTATTATTACTTTTAGTACTCAATATTTTTATTTTACATATTTTAAATTATATAAGATCATTAATTAAGTCCCTAACATTCGTAATTATTATTTAATATAATTTTAAATTTATATTAATTTATGTTATTTTTAATTTAATTTTCATAAATAATATTTTTATTTAAGATATAAGTTAGTTTTATTATAATTTATAGTTGTAAAAAAATATCATCACATAAAAATGTACGTATATTTGGGGTTTTGCAATCATGTTTTTGGAGAAAAGAAGTGCTCCATAATATAATGACTATATATATTATATTGTACAACATGATAATCGAGAATGAACGTGCTCTTAACGCACCAATTCAAGATACTCCGAAAGCTCCAACACCAACGATAAAAATGGGCAAGCCAAATACTTTTGTGAAGTCCAACTAAACTAGGCTCATCATTTCATTTATGCCACGCCTAATCTGTTGTCATTGGTTATTTTTGTGGGACCTTGGTAATAATAATAGCTAAGGTGTATAGCAAAAAAAGAAACAAAGACTTTTTGTTTTTTTTAACTTTTTATGAAATGAGTTTTTTCTTTTCCAACACCTATCACCTACACACATGACACATGATAAAGACTTTTATCATAAAAAATGGTGATACAAATTTTGCATCTTACTGTTTACTATCATGAGAATTTCTTGGCAAATCTTCTTTACTTTTCTCCCAACGGTTATATTTCAAAACACACAAAAATAACCCTATAAATTCACAAGCAAAGTTAAATTTTATAGATAAAAATTCGTGTTTCACTTGCAAGAATCAAAATTATAATTATTCTTGTATACATTATTATACACAGATATATATTGATTATACAAATAAATATACACTACTTGAAGACTAAAATTCCGTTTTCTCTGCCATTATAAATATATATAGTATAATTGTGTATTCAATGTATGATCATGTATAAGAGTCAGTGAATACACAAATATGAATGATTATATATGGGTATACATAGTATATACATAATTATATATTAGATATATAAAGTATAGGATAAATTAATTATATAAAGAGTCAAACATCCCTACTATATTTACTAACTCTCCCACTACTTTATTTTAATTACTTAATATACCACATGTTAACAAAAATTCATCGGATACATCCCCAAACCTCATCGGATACATCCCCAAATCCCATCGGATACATTCCCAAAAATTCAGCTTCTTGTAACCCTCGAATACATGTTGTAACCCCTCAGATACATGCGGATACATGTTTTAACCCCTCAGATACATGCGAATACATATTGTGATACCTCAGATAAATGCGGATGCGATGAATCTCAGACTAAAAACCATGTGTCCGAAAAACGGATACATGCGACTGAACTCGGATACATACGAATACATTTAAGTTACTTATGTATCTGGATGTCTGATGCAATGTATTTGAGATAAAATCAAATATCTAGATGCCTTATGCTATGTATTCGAGATAAAATCATGTATCTATATGCCTTATGCAACGTATCCGAGTGGTATATTGAAAGTAGTGAGAAAAAAAGTAATTAACTCATAAAAATATGTATTTTATGTAAGTTGCCCTAAAGTATATACACTTCATATATACTACTGAAAACATTTTTTTTAAATGGATCTTTTTTTTGTCAATTACTTTGTAAGTTTAGTTTATGTGCATTGACAACGTAAAATATATATTTTACATTATCACGTTGAATTGACTTATAATAACATGAAACTATCTAGAATACTAATGCGATAACATCATAGAAAATAAAAAGGACATGTCTTAATAGGTAAAATGGAAAGAGTTAAAATACTGCTAATGTATTAAAAATGATTTAAATTTGCGCTGCCTTCATCCATTGGATTCAAATTGCTCTTCATGTTAATCTTCAAGTTAGAAATGCCCCATTTTACACTTTTTGGAACATATTGTCTTTTATAGTTAAAAATACCCTTTTTTTAATGGAATTGTGAGATGATGTATGTGAAGCCTTAACTAAAAAATGGTATTTAATGTATTGGTCCACATGAATATTTGATCAACCCATAAATAATTGGACCCCTCCAAATTTATTTAATTTGGTCGATAATTGTTGGGGCTCAATTTTTAAGAATATAATTCACCATTGCTAAAGGACGAAGAAGTTGAATGGAACCTAAATCTGAAACTAAATAAAGATTATTTGCACCGATTTTGAACGAAATCACATCTTCAAACGAAGAAGACATTTTTCTTTTTGAATCTATTCAGTCAAAAAACGTGAAGCATCGAGGGAATTGGGTATGGACAAATAATTTTTGGTTGTTTTGAATTAACCAGATAGTGTAGGTTATTTATGGTTGAAACCGCATGAACTAATAAATCACTATCACCTATTTAATTAAAATTTTACATGTGCCCTCTCATAATTCTGTTAAAAGGAGGGACATTTTTATTTAAAAATTAACGTCAAAGAGCAATATTGGGTCCAATAAGTGTAAGGTGAGGTACTTTTAACCTGAAAATTAATATAAGGGGCAATATTTTGGTTGATAAGTGGAAGGATCGAGTACACTTTTTCGTAATATATCAATAGAGTAAAATATTATAAATACATCTTATGTGAAAAAAAGAATAATCTTCAGCGGAGATCGCAATACACAGTTTTTTAGATAAAATCTCCGGCATCAGAAAATTTCAAGGATTTTTTCTATTTTATAAATATTAAGTGGGTATATGGTCATGAAAATTAAATATTATTCATTTTATTTTAAAAATTTAAAGTTAGAGTTGTGTTTGACCATACTTTTCGCAAAAGAATATTCAGAATTTGAATGTACTTTTTTAAAATAGGGTTTATATCCCCAATTCTAAAAACTAACAAAATCACCCAACATGACTAATTTAATTACCTGAAATATACAATTAAATATTCTCTTAAAAAGTAATATTTCAATATAGATAGTCACATAATGTTATAGATTAGATGCCATATATGAACTACTACATACGATTATAAATAATTTTTTCCCTTTATTTAGAATTTTTGAAATTGTAGTTGAAGATGAAGTTGTGTTTGGTTATAGTTTTTGCAAATAATATTTGATTGTTTAAATATACTTTTCCTTAAAAAACATGAAATGTGATTTAAAGTTTTAAACATGAATATGATGTAATGGGTCATTTTTATAAATAAAAGATTTAGGGTAAAATTTAGAAAAGAAAAATATAGTGAAAGTGAATAACTAAGAAGAGTTTTGGATAATTTTCAAATTATTTCAAATACAATTTTAAGTTGGATAAACGTATTTTTCAAATAAAGTAAAAAAAAATCCTAGAAAGAAAGTTCATACAGTACCATATTTTAAAACTTAGTTTTCACTTATAGACAGTTTTCTCTTGCTCAAAATTATAACAATATTTAACCTCATAAATTTGGTTTGATCACCAAACAGTTCATAGAACATCAAACTTCAATTAGTTTTTTGTTCTTTATCTTAAAAAGTAGATCAAACAAGAAATAAGCATTAAGATAAAGGAAAAGATGAGCATTTCTCAGAATTGGAGGGTTCAATGATTCAATTTTTTAAACCAAATATGTTTATCAAAAGAGACAATTATTTGAATTTTTTTAACTATAGTGGAGGTCCTCAAATTATGCCAATTTTGAGTCTCTATTGATTGCCCACTTCTATCTTTAATATAATATTTCGTATTTAAGAAATTAAATTGACATCCATTTAGGACAAAATAAATTATTTATTAAATCAATTACTTATAAATATGACAAGTGATATTTTTCCATCTAGGTGGTAAAGTTCCATCTAGGAGTGCATCCTTGCCAGTAGGTAGGGTGCTTTGTCTTGTTGTACGTACTAGTAGTCGTAGTGTTACACTTGTAGTTTTTTGTTCTTGGAGTTTTATTGATGTCTGTTGTTTCGGGTAGATCGGGTGTAGTATTATTTTGTGTTAGTCTTGTTCTGTTACTATCTATTGTTTTGTTACTACCTATTGTTTCTTGTACTTCTATTACGACTATTTTTGTCTTGAGCCGGGGGTTTATCGAAAACAGCCTCTCTACCTCACCTTTGAGGTAGAGGTACAAACGGCGTACAATACTCTACCCTCCTCAAACTCCACTTCGTGGAGATATACTGTTGTTGGTGGTGGTGTTGAAGATAAAGGAGAAAAGCTTATGACATCATTAACACTTCACTATATGGTAAATTTTACACACATTTTATTGCTTTATCTTAAAAGAGACTCATATAAGATTTTATCAAATCATGTATTTCCCACAACATTAGTACATTTATGTGGTAAAAATACTGACACTACATGTAGAATACAATTCCCTATAAAAAAAATGAAGACATAAAAAAGCTTCAAAATGACATGTCTATAGAAGACACACTTGGTAGAAAAGAAATAATTGATTTTCATAGCCCTCTATGGGATAATGAAATCAATTTTGTGATAAGAGCAAGTACAATTTTGAGCACCAATGTCATTAGCAACACAAGGTGGACTAATTCTTCCATCTTGGTACCATTTTTTCCTTTGTTGCAATAAATCATTGATGAAATTGTCAAGAATTTCTCTGGTGATACCCGGCATAACAATAACATGTGCCATATCTCTCACACAAGAAAGTTGCCAACGACGAACAAATTCATGGTCACGAGGCCTCTCGAGGACAACTATGATGCTAAGCTCATTGAGCATGACACTGATTCCTGCTTGCTGAAGACGATCTTTTAAGTATTTAGCGTTGTCAAGACATCTCTTAGCATCTTTCTGAAGTCCAACTTGACCTTTAGCACTTAGACTATACCACAAGAAGATTGGAGCTAAGCCGTTTCTACTACCAGAAATCGTGGCATCCACAGAAGCAATATATTCAACTCTTCTTGAAAGGTTATTAATGTAACTTTTCCTTGTTATTTGAATTCCACAAGGCATTGGACATCCCAAAAACTTGTGACCAGAAATTGTAACACTTCCAATTGGCTTCTTGAAAGAAATCACCTATTATAAAAAAAAATATAATCACAAATGTTAGAGCTATTTTTATGTTAATTAAGCTAATATAGTCAAATCTCTTAAGAAAAAAAAACTTACATTTTTAATAAAAGGGATAATAAGCCCATTAAGTGCTGCATCACAATGGATGTAAAATTGGTCATGTGTATAGCCACAATCTTCAAGTGTTTTAAGAATAACATCAAGGTCATCAACAGCTCCTTTGAAGGTAGTACCTATAGTCAAAACAATAAATATTAAAAAATGTATAAGACAATAATTATTACAAAAAATATATTAATTAAAAAGAATATATTAAAATATTTACCAATTGTAACATTAATTATTGCTGGTTTGCCTTTGTTTTGAAGTAATTTTGCTTTCAAATCGGAATAATCCATTTCTCCATTTATAGATGCATTAACCATTTCAAAGTCCATTCTGTACATCATTGCTGCTTTGGCAACTGAGTAATGAGAGTCTTTTGATGCATATAAAATTCCAGTTGGAAGTAATTCTCTCCTGAAAAAAAAAATTAGACAAGTCAAAAAATAAAATGAAACACTTTTTTTTATTTTATATAAAATTCTTTAGTCTTGTTAGGTGATAAACTAAAGGGAGTTTTTCTTTACAAAAAGTAATTAATAACTTGTTTCATTTGAATATAATTTTATACACTTGAGTGGAGGATTTGGTGTTTAATTTTTGCATAGTGGTTGAAGAAAGTGTTTTGGGCTCACGCACTCAAACTTTTAAAAAATTAGTATAATCTTTTTTTTTTATAGTTTTTTATGGTTACCACTCATTCTAGCTCAACAAATTTAATTAAAAGCACTATGTTCTAAAAATCTTCTCAAATAATTTGGTTACACTTTTGAAATGATGTTCTAAATCTCCTTTTCTTTTAATAATTTCTCACTTCTTCCTATTTTAACTGTCATTTTAGTTCTTTTCGCGCTCATTAAGAAAAATAATTAATACAAAGTAAGAATTGAGCAATATTAAAAAGGGACTACTTTTTTTTAATGTTAATGGTATAGTAGAGTTGTCAATTTCGATCTTGAATTTCTAAAATAACACTTATTTTGAGACAATCTTTTAAAATTAAAGCGACAATTAAAAATAAGACGGATGGAGTAACACATATTATTGGTACTTACCCAACCAAAATGCCATGTAGATTTCCTTCTGTGCCACCATTTGTAACATAACCCCAATATTGATTTCTTTCAATTTCCCATAAGTCTGCAAACCAATTCAAAACAGCCACTTCGAAATCTTTTGAATGAAAATCCACAGTATTTTGAAGAAATGGATCACCACAATTGTTTAAGTGAAATTGCAAAAGTGGGGCTAAGCTTGCATAGTGCTCATAGCATATGTTAACTGGATAACCTGAAAAAATAAAAAAATAAATAAAAAAAAAAAAAAAAAAAAAAACAAACAAACAAGATTTTAACAACTCATCATTTCAAATTCGTACAAGCAAATAAATTAAGTTATCCTAATTATTTTTTTAACTATATTAGATGATGTAGTCTTAAGAATTTTTCTTGTCTAATCCTCGTATTCATTGGAGAAAGGGTCACGTATTTACGTCAAATTAATACAACTTATCATGGTTAGTTGATTTAATAAAATAAAAGTACATATTAATTGAGTTTATATTCTAACACATGATATACATATATTTTAATATGATATAAATACCTGATGCGAGTAAGTTTTTACCGGTATAAACCCTTATTTTTGACAGCATTAAAATTCTATTTTCAATTTCTCCAATTAAAAAATTTCATAAAAGAAATAGTCAACCCGACATCGTGGAACGATGTAATTGACTTTAGAACCTTCTTGCATGTCAATTTTGTCAGCAATATTAACTGTATAGACAGGTAGATCAAAATACTTAGAACACATAAAATATTATAAGTTATATACACCGACAATATAAATATATTGCTAAGACAGACATAAAAATAAAAGGGAGTCTTGGAGCAACAGTAAGTAGTCTCTGTGTGACCTATTGGCATTGGCGAAGTCAGAAATTTCGTTTAGGATGTTCAAAATTTAATATATACGTATGAAAAATAATTTTTGACCTATATAGTTCATATATTTTTCTATATACATAGTATAATTTTTTGACGAGGAGTATTCGATTGACCACCCTCAGTTACACGTGGCTACGCCACTGCCTATTGGTCACAAGTTCGAGCCGTGGAATCAGCCACTAATGCATGCATTAGGGTAGGTAGGTTGTCTACATTACACCTTGTGGTGCAACCCTTTCCACGAAACCTGTGTGAGTGCGAGATGCATTCTTTACACTGACGATGTATAAAACTTAAATTCGATATTATATTCATATGTACTAGGAATTGAATGGAGAGGTTGGCAAATATTATAAAAAGAATAATTTACCTATATGATAGTTGATACGTTGGGTAAGTGCATCAACATAATTCATCAATGTACAATCCAAACTTGGTCCATCATTTTTGCCAGGCTCAGTCACTGAAAGGTTCAAGTTTTTTCTTGGTGTTGTAGGTGTAGATGACACCTTAAGTCTCTTCATTTCACCAAAATCACCATTTGCAATTAATCCAGGTGGTGCCAATCCTCTTGGTGTCACAGCTGATGGCTCAAAATCCTTTAAAAAAAAAAAAAAAAAGAAGAGAAACCATTTTTCAGAAACATGAAACATAATTGTTTGTGATGGCTTAGAAGTAAATACAAATTTCTTTTGCTTTCTGCTCGGTGTTTGATATCCGTTTTGGGGCCTAACTAATCTGAGTCAGAAAGCCTCACCCACTTTATGGATAAAACATTCTCTACCAAAGACAACACTATTCTTAGGGCTCGGACCCAAAACATCTAGTTATATGTGAAGGGTTCTTACCACCCGTGGCGGATCTAATATACCAGATTTTATCTGAACTCAGTACTTTCAACGACGCGAAGCACGAATAATTTATATATAAAAATTCACTAAAATTGCAACAAATAGTAAATTTGAAGTCATAATTTTAAAAATATAATGAGTTCAATACTAAAAATCTTTAAAATTGGGCCCGTAAACTTAAATCCTGGATTCGGCCCTGATTACGACCTACCACAAACTTGCGTGGTAAGGAATATAGAACTAAAGAACCATGCAAACGACTAAAAATGATAAAAAGAAAGAACTTTGAATGATAATTATCTTTTGGTTCATTTGTTCACACAACATAAGAAATTTAGGTACATGTATACTATTCTTTCCCATTGATTTTCCAAGAAAAGGAACAAGAAACCATGCACAAAGATGAAGCAAAAAAAAAAACATAGTGTTTTGATCTAAAATTTCAATTCTTTCGTATTTCAGTAGTAACATATTTTTTCATGAAGCTTAAGTCCAAAATATGAAAGAAACAAGCGTTTTCACAACTCTACCACCCAAATAGGATTAACCCTTAAGTATAACAAGAAAACCCAAAGATAAAAAATGGAGATGATCAAGATTCTTTTAGATGCTCAAAGGGTATTAATGAAAAATGTTAACAAATTCAATTCCATAATCTTTTACCCATGAGTTTGATTTAAGTTTCATAAATAGACAAAACAATAATAAAACAAAAAAAAAACCACTTCAAAATTTTTGCAAAGTATAATGTGGAGTTGTAAGAATTATACCTTCTCAAATGATAAGCTACCCATTCTTGGAGCTAATTAAGTTTTTAGTTTATTTGTTAGCTTAGAATGGAAACCAAGTGAGATAGAATTATGTATTATATCTTGAGATTATATAGGTCTAAAAGTTTGTGGGTTTGGGCACCAACCACAATTTAATTATTTTTTTCATTTATTTTTCCTTTCACCTTTAATCTTTTTATTTTTTTCCCTTCACGTTTTCCCCTTGCTTTCCTTTTTCCCCACTTTTATAAATTAATTGAGCACTATTGCAAAAAAAAAAAAAAAAAAAAAAGAAGTCCTGCTTATTATGATGTGTGGCCAATTTTTGACCTCGTGGTACAAAGACTTGTTAGACTTGTCTACCAAATAAGTTGGTTGGTGAGAATTGATAAAAATCCAAAAAATTCAAATTATTACTCATGCAACAAGTGGTGGTGTATATACTCGAGTTTGTAAACATAATCCATTCTTTTTTTAGGTTTTTTTTAAATCAATGTTCACCAACTACAAATGACAAATTTTTCAATGTTCATAGCTAGGGGTGTACAAAATCGAACCGCAAATCGAATCAAACCGCAAAAAAAACCCGAGTAGTGATTTGGTTTGACTTGGTTTGGTATTGGAAAAAAAAACCCGACTATAATTGGTTTGGTTTGGTTTTAACTAAAAAAAGTCAAACCGAACTGAACCAACCCGATATTACATGTATACTATTTTTAAAAATATTTTATACACAAAAATATTTATTGTGATGTAATTTATAAATATTTCTTCAACTTTTTCATAATTTTTATCTTTCAACATATTATTTCAAGTTTAAACTTAGAATTTAAATGGTCCAATAAGTCTTTTTACAACTCATAGATATTAGTAACTCAAATAAAGCCCAAATCAATACGAATGTTAACAAAAGATTATTCAATCCAACACTATGAATGACAATCGTGTTAGATATTTATTCTTTAATTTTACATAAATACATAAACTAATTTATTTTTTTGTTTAATGTTTAGTCACGTAGTTAATACTTATTAGACTTATTTTAGCATGACTTAATACTTTTTAATTATGATTATCTTTGTTATGACTTATTAATAGGCAATATCTATTCTATGCGATTTCATTATTTTTTTGGTTGAATATTTTATTGTCATCACTCACTTCATAAATTTCAAATAAAATGATTATATTTTGTGTTATTTTTTTAAGAAATACCTTAGATAGTTATATTTTGCTCGGGCTAAAGAAATATTTGAAGCAAAAATTAATTATATGTTTGTATGAAGACTTTACCGAAAAAACCCGAAAAAACCGAGGAAATCGAAAAAATTCGAAAAAACCCGAGGAAATCGAAAAAATTCGAAAAAACCCGAGGTTGAAAAACTCGACTTTTATTGGTCTGGTTTGATTTATGAATTTAAAAATCCGCCACTAATAATTTGATTTGGTATTTAAAAAATCTGAACCAACCCGGTCCATGTACACCCCTATTCATAGCATATAAGATTAGTAATTTTTCAACTTGTTGTGTAATACAGGTTACAACTACTTCCTAGCTAATTTTTATTACTCCACAGTCCACAATATATAAAAAGTATATAAAAACTATTTCACTCTAATTTTGACATTTGCCGTTGACCATGAATCCAACTACATTTCTTACCCCTAATTGTGGGAAAATATATTTAAAAATAGATGAGTATTTTAAATAGAGAAACATGGTCCTTGAAAATTTATATAATTGATTTTAACTTATTTTGCATCGTAATGCATATTTGTTGTGGACTAGTGCTTTTTCTCAAATGTGTCACTCTCTCCGTTCATTTTTACTTGTTCAGTATACTAAAAATAGTTGTTCAAATTTACTTATCAAGTTTGAAAAATCTAGAGATAATTTATCATTTTGTGTCTATTTAATCCTTGTTATTAAATACGTTTATTTATTTTTTAATATTTAAATGACTTATAATTAATAGCGGTGATATAGTAAAATTACTCTTTTCTTTATTGTTTCTTAATGAGCTATTGTTTTAGACCCCTCAAATTTAAGGCCTCGTTATCTTGTGTTATATATTATTTATATATTATAAAATAATTATATTTTTTGAACTAATTTATATGAGAGAATTTAAAATACAATGATTAAAATATTTAATCTTAATTATAAATTCAGGTAGAGATTCTGCAAGTTTTTTCTTAAAAAGAATATATTTTAAAAACTTCACAACAAGTTCAACAAGTGAATATCGCTAATAATTTCAAATATTTATTTTTAAAAAATCAAAAAATTCATTTAAAGAAAAATTGTTTGACTCCCCAAACAGTAAAATCTTCACATAAGATGCAATGGAGATGCATATGTGGAGCACGATATGCACGTACAACGCACGAGATGCACGTATGCACAAGATGCACATACAACACACGAGATGCACGTATGCACAAGATGCACGTACAACACACGAGATACACATAAAATTTAATTTTATTAAATATATTTGAGGCCTCTTATTAAGATTTGGCTGTAGGGTGTGCTAAATCAAATATGAACAAGTAAAGATGATCAGATCAGAGGGGATATTTCTTTTCTTTTTTCACCATTATATTTTTGCATAGAGTTTGAGAGACACACAATGCATTTATTTAATCATGGAAAAGATCATCAAGATTTGTAAAAGGAACTCATGACCAAGTAAAAATTATACTAAACGTGAGGAAATAAAATGACATTAATTGCACTATCTTGAACCAAGTCAAACAAATTAGTTACCTTTTTTTTTTTCAATAAACAAAAAAAAAAAAGTAGTAAAAAGTTTGCTATGATCTATTTCTTTGTTTTATATGCAAGAGCTTTTGCCATAGATTTAGCCAGTTATATTAGTTGCCTAACATGAATAGTAGGCGTGTTTAACATAATTCATTTGTTATATTTGTTTCATGAGTATCTTCAAAAATATTTGAATAATATATACAGAAAGAAGATTTCAATGATTATGTAAGAGTTTGGGAGGTGGAACCAATGTACACTTTTAAAAAAGTTTAATTTAATTTCTTTAGAACTTTAATTGTAGAGTGGAAAGTTGAAAAACAATTACACCCCTTGTGTTACCCTAGCTCACATGTATCATTGTCATAATGCCATTAATTTTTAGGGGCGGAATCCATCGGTGACTCCCTTATGTCGACATCAACTTTCACTTTTAAGCACTTAAGTAGAGGCTAATTGTGCCATTTTGATAATCAGCAAAGATAATAAAGAGAGTGTAATATACTCGTGATGATGTGACAAAACAACTAGTTAAATTATTACATGTAACATTTTAAGTAAAAAGAAAAGGAAAAAACTATTTCTTTTACCCCCCCCCCCCCCCCAAATGGAGGATTATTTAAACTTTTTCAATGAAGGTCGAATTTTTTGATTCAAATCTATTCTCAAGCCAATTTTTTTTAATCTTCTTCTTCATCTTCTCCCTCTTCAATCGTACTCTTAACTTTTGTGGAATGGGCATGAGGGGGTGATCCTATAACACCTAGGCACTGTCTTGCATAAAAAAAATTAAAATACATTTTGATATATTTGATATATCTTTAATTTAAGATTCCAAAATTATACATTTTTTGATCTTTTGGCTAAGATCAAGTGTAATATCTATTTTTATCAGTTTAATATCTAATATGCAAGTCATCAACCAACATGATATGAACTCATTTTTTTTAAAGGGAAAGGTCCATTAGAGTAGCTTCGGTCCTTCATGTGTCGCTCTAACTAAACCTTTTGCACCAAGTTCTTTATATTCCGGGTTAAAAAGAAATGCAGTTAAATAAATTTGTGGAATAGGAAAAAAATATTTTTTAATTTTTTTAATCATAGCTTCAATAGAATCTTTAAAATATGAATTTTGTTTATACATAGCAAAAATGCTTGAAATATTCCAAATATGTATTAAAATTTCACTAATAGTAGGATAATATGTTCCGGAAAATTTTTTGGTAGCATCAAAAAATGATTTTAAAAAGACTTTAAGTGCTTCTACTGCATCCCAATCACTGTCCGCAAGTTTATAATCAGGATAAGCATTATGACTATTAAACATCATAGTAATAGGTTTTTTCTACTTATAAGCAACTTCAAGCATTTCATAAAAAGAATTCCATCTAGTTTTAACATATTTTGGAACTTTTCTAAATGGAACTTCACACAATTTACAAAAATCTTTATATTGTTGAATTCTACTATTATTATTCATATGAAAAATCCAAAAAATTGCATTTTCAACTTTATCAATACAACTATCAAATACCCTAATAACATCTTTCACAACTAAATTTAATATATGTGCACCACATTTGATATGAAAAGCATATTTACTAATTGGACAAAGTCTAGTTTCTAGCATAGTCATAGCATTTAAATTAGCAGAAGCATTATCTAAAGTAATACTAATCACTTTATCAATAAGATAAAAATGTTGTAAAATTTTTAACACACTTGAAGCAATATAAGTACCAGTTTTTTTGTGTTCACAAATTTTATAAGCGATAATTCTTTTTTGCATTATCCATTTATAATCAATCCAATGTGCAGTAACAGTTAAATAATCAAATCCGTTAGGATTACGACCCATATCAGTGGTAATAGAAGCCCTACAATCCATCATATAAAAATATTTACGAAGATATTGCATATGTTTTTCATAAAATTTAAAAATATCTCTTTTTACCATGCTTCTTGTAATACCTTCAAAATTGGGATAAAATGTATCCTGAATATATCTTATAAAACCATCATGTTCTCCAAAATTAAAAGGCAAACCACAAACAACAACCATTTTAGCAAAATTTTCACGATCACGGTCCCTATTATAGGGCCGTTGTGAAACATGACCAGCAGGATTTGAAGGATTTAGTGAAGTTTGAATCATGTTTGACCCGCCAACAGAAGGTCCAACGCTAGAGCCAGCATCACCTTGACTAGCTAGATATGCTTGCCACTCTTCGGATGTTTCTTAAGCAAATGAGTTTTTAACCCCCCAGTCGAACCTCCACTAGCACCAGATACATATTTCCAACTTTGTTTACAAATACGACACGTAGACACAGTTTTTTCTTCATTTAAAAAACAAAATTTCCACACAGCTGATTTTAAAGGACGTTGTGGTTTGGTCTTACCCCTCACTGGAGCAATAGGGGGAAGATCATCTCTAACTTGAGGATTATCCTGAGTTGGAGCTTGGGGAATAGTGGGGGCGGGGGCAATAAAGGGACTAGTCGGTGTATCAGTTTCTTCTAAATCATCATCCTCATGCATTTCTACTTCTTCATTTAATTCATCTTCTAAATCATTATACTTTCTTTCATAAGCTTCGTTGGGAATAGGGTCATCCGTAGTAAATGGAAAATTAGTTTCATTAACATGCGTAAATTCATCTGTATTAAATCTAACTTGAGGAAGAGCAGGGCGGAGAGAAGAACTAGAAGAACCACTACCTATTTTACCCTTCACATAACTTTTTGTTCTTGAAATAATACCTTTTTTACCGGATTTTTTTTGAGATGGATCCATAATATAATAAAATATAAAATTAGCAAATTAAAATAAATAAATCACAAGTTCACAAATCACAAATTCACAAATAAATCACAAATTCACAACTAATAAACAAGAATAAAAATTAAAAAATTAAAGAGTGGAACGAATATACCAACGTCTGCTGTAAAAACAGACGATTATAACTGAAATTTGAAAAAGATTGCTCCTCCAAAATTCACCAAATTATACTTCACTTGCAAAATAATAAGAATAATTATAGAATTTGTAAATATTAAGAGATGAAAATTGAGAGAGAATGAGAGTTGAATGGATGAATAAAAATTAAAAGGGGAAGGGGTATTTATAATGAAAAAATAGGAGGGGGGCTGTAGGGGGGGTGCTAGGGGGTGCTGGGGGGGCTAGGGGGTGCTGGGGGGTGGGGGGTGGGGGTGAGGGGGGCTAAAA
This sequence comes from Jaltomata sinuosa, assembly GCA_003996215.1. NCBI lineage: Eukaryota > Viridiplantae > Streptophyta > Magnoliopsida > Solanales > Solanaceae > Jaltomata > Jaltomata sinuosa. The sequence continues at coordinate 197,125 of QJPP01003563.1, forward strand.
TAGCCGTTGGGTGGCTGAAATAGCCGTTACCCAACGGCTTAAAACGTTTAAAAAAAAAAAAAAAAAAATCGTTGACCGGTTGACCGGACCGGACCGGACCGGACCGGACCAGACCGGAACCGGTACGAACCGGTATCGATTTGCCGGTATGGATCGGTAATTCCGGTACCGGTACCGGTACCGGTCCATTCCGGTACAGTACCGGTACGTACCGGACCGGTATGGACCGGAATGGTACCGGAATGGACCGGAATGGTACCGGAATGGACCGGAATGGACCGGAATGGTACCGGTCCATTCCGGTCCGGCGGCCACTCTTAGGCGCACCCCACCAAATCTAGTTCAATCTTTTATTTGCATATGTATTGTAACTTAATAATGGAAACCGATCTAGTGGGGAAAAAATCTCAAGATTTAAAAGTAATCTTGAATTTCTTGAATTTCTTGTCAAGATAAAATATGTCAAACAAATTGAAATGGAGAGAGTATCACTTAATTCCTAATTTGCACTTATTATTAACTATAGTCAGTTCCTGAAATATTAAATTTATTATATTCAAAAGGTGTTATAGTAAAATTGTCATTCTATTTGTCTACTAGTTCATCATGATAAGGTTCCAGTTTCTTTTCTTTTTTTGAAACCCAAGATAACCCGCAGTCGCTACAATCTCTGCCACAGCCTCTACCCTTCGGGTGAGCACTCTGTGGTGAACATTTTGTGCATACTGGGTAAATCCTTCACTGTGTAATAGCCGCAAACCACACAAGGGATGTAAACCACACTAGGCAAGCCCTGTGCGACAGGCTCGACTCAGAAGGCATTGAGGGGAAATCGATCGGTCCGGGACACCTGTGTGGATAACCATCCTCCAAATCAACTGAGCCATCCCGAAGGACTTAGGTTCTAATTTCTTTGTTGTGTTCTGTCTTTAATTTTGATGTTCCTAAAATATTCTCTCACTTTCACTTTGGAAATTCCTTATTTATGCACATCATACATTTGATTATTAAACTTTTATCAAATCTATTGAACAAATAAAAATAGACGGATGAAATAGTTAAATTCTTCAAATTCTATTGGGAAAATTACTTAATAGGGTTGAAAACCCATGACTCATATTTTAAAAATAAATCTTTGTCAAATATAACTATAAAAGTCAATCCTTGATCAACGGGGTCAAATTCTTTGAAAATTTAGGGTTTAAATCCAGAAATTTCCATGTCTAATCTAATTTTATTTTGGGTAAAAAGTCTATAAGTCCAGAAATTTCAAGCGTTTATAATCCTTATCTCAGTCCAATATGATAAATCATAAATCCAAAATTATATATTATTTGTAGAATATATAATTGTGCAAACTGTTTAGAATTGCGAGACTGATCTGTAGTTGAATAAAAAAAATTATCGCTAATTTTACTTAGTGATGAATTAGCTAGGGATTATAAAGGAAATTATGTTAGCTACAGATAATTTAATAACAAATTAACAATAAAATTCGTAACTAATTCTGTTATCTGTATATTTGCTAGCATATGTAATTATTGAAATGTAAATACTCAAAATGAGTAATCGAATAGTTACAGTTTGAACCATATTTTTTCTAAATCAAATCATATTTCTAACAACGCACATAATCTTATACTTTTTAATATTATCACTTAATTCATTTCTCTCACTTATAACATAGGTAAAAAGATAACAATATGAAAAATTAATGGATAATTCTGAAAACTGAAAAGTTACTACTTGCTAATTAATTTGATAAATATGGCTTTTTTGTATGAGTAATCTTATCTGAAAAAAATCTAAAGCACTAGCTACTAATCCCTCTGGTTCAATTTATTTGACCTACTTTCTATTTTAGTCCATTTAAAAAAATGACTCTTTCCCTTTTTAGCAACTTTTTAATTTCAACTTTCCACATGGCATGTTTAAGGCCACAAGATTAAAGAACATTTTGGTACATTTAACATATCTTTAATTTAAGGCCACAAAATTTAAAAATCTTTCTTATTTTTTTAAACTCCGTGCCAAGTTAAAATAGGTCAATTAATTTAAAACAGAGGAAGTAATTTTTATGCTTCTAACTAAAAAATAAAAATTAACTCTGCTACTACTAAAAAATAACTTATTTATTCATCAAAAATTTGGTAAAACACCTTCATTCTCTAAATATTCTTTTTTTCAAAAGAATAAAAACTTTTAGCCTTTTAAAAACTTGGTTAAATATATACACTATAAAATGACACATATAGTATGGAGGGATTTGCGGTAACACACTCGTATTTTATAGTTCTCCTATAACCTCATGAATATTTTTTTAAAGTGTTCTTTGACATTTATCGAGTGAACTGAATAACAAACAAAAAAATGTTATTTCGTGTGTACACATGACCTGATCAAAAGAAAAAAAGATAAAGGAATTCTATCATTATCACTCATTTACACTTTTCGAACAAAAGAAAAACGAAAATCCTCTCCTTCACACTTCAATTTTTCTACGGAGAATTCAGAGGGTTACTAGGTCCCTCGTAAGATGTAAATGTGTTACTGTAATTTTGATCATAGTTTAGACATCACTTTAATCATTTTCCCTATATGTATTATTTTGAAGTCAGGTATGTTTACATATTTCTAGCCCTTTATTTTATTCTTCAATTTTTCTTTGTTTCAAACCCTCAAGGATTGTTTGATTTATAGGATAATAAGATGGAATAAATGAAGTTTAAAGATTTTAATTTTAAAATTATAATTTCATGATAATTTAGTCCGCGAATTAAAAGACCTCTAAACCCTTAAAATAACATTACCATATGACCACTTATTTTTTTTAATAAATAATTAAGGATACGGAAAGGGGAAAAAGAAAAGTAGATTATAATGTGAAAAATTGAACCCTCATCAATAAGGTGAAAATTTAAGTATTACACCCGAGTCAATCTTTTTCTTACAACATATAATAAAAAAATTCTTTTAAAATAATTTATTACTCCTTTCGATTCATTTTATATGTCATATTTATCTTTTATACAACTCTTAATAATACATTAGCTAAATGATAATTTAACTATATTACCTTATTTATTACTCCTATTTGATTTTAATTTGATATTGCTCTTCTTTTCACTATATATTATTCTCTCCATATTTATTCTATCTTCATTTTCTAAAATAACAAATACTCTGGACCAAATATTTTTAGTAATTATGACACTTAATCTGGATTGAAGGGAGTAAAACCGGTGAGTGAAGGTTCAATTTTACTCATCTAACACTTTAAATGAGTAAGGGAGGCCAGACTTATCTAATGCGACATTTAATATATAATTTGTGAGTTATTACAGAAAAATAAGTTTACTCAATACACACCTAAAAAATAGCAATTATGAGTTTTCTTGGTGATTAAAAAATTTCAATATTATGTGGTTCAACTAGCAATATTTTTAATTTTAAAACTCTTCACTTGTATATCAAGAAATGATTCATTTTAACAGCTGCCCAAAAAAAAAAAAAAAAAAAAAAAAAAAACTTTTTGACTAAATGTTTGGGTGCTGGCGGATGCCGCGGCATCTCGCTTTAGGGTCAAGATTTCAAATGGAGACGCTCTTATTCAAAGAATCTTCCCTATACTTTGGTGTAAAGTCGTTGAATTACGAGTTCGGTAGAATTCAATTAAAGACAAAATTAGCTTTTCGGTTATTGATTCAATCGGATTTAATAAAATTTATTTAGATTTTATATTTATATTAAAAATTTCATTAAATATGTGTAAAATTATTAATTTAGAATTCAGTAACCTTAAAGAACTGAAATTTCGAACGGATAAACTTCAAATCATGACTTCGCTCCTTATTACTCGGTAGCTCTCACTCAAACTTTGTATTCGTGTTAAAAAAATTATTTGATATCACTACACCAAAAGGATTTGTAGCGGCAATTAGTTAACTGCAATAGTGTAATTGTCGCTAAATTATGTTTTTAGAGACAATTATTAGTGAAAAAATACATTTTAGCATTTTATAAATGCCCCTAGAGCCTATACTGACATTGGATTCAATGACAATTAACTAATACCAGTAAAAACTTTAATACTCTTTGTTAAAGTGCATATTTATTACCGCTAAAAACTTTTATTCTTCTAGTGTATATATAAATAATATATTCAAAATTTAGTAAACATAAAATTTATAAATTAAAATTCATAAAACTAAAACTTCTGACTCCACCACCTCAATGTATTCTACCAATTATTATCAAGCCTAGACACAAGTCAAAATGGAAGATTCGAGTACTGGTCAACGGACAAAACATAAAAGCAATAATTTAATATTGACTACTATTGCTTCACACTAATAACTAGAAATAAACATGTACTATAGTAAAATAATTTCTTTAAATTAAATAATATTATTATCATGCAATGTATCTATTTATTTAGCTGTTAAATGATGAATGCAAGTTGGGTTGCACCCATTTTTTTCACTTGAGAGACTGGTCAGGCTATTGCTTCTACATCATATATATACACACCTAAAACGCAGGGTCAAATTTGAAATTAAGAGTTCTGAATTCTTGTTAATTGATTGTTTACACATATTTAATATTGTAGTTTCGCTCCAATATATATCTAAATGAATTTCACTAATCATTTTTCGACAAAGAGACTTCAGATAACACTCATTGATTCAAGGTATCTCCTCCATTTACTACTGATATATCGAAGTTTAAGTTCAGATTTGTCGCGAATTTTACTTTTTTCTTCTTCCCTCCATCATCTCAACAAGAAACTTGCAATTGGAGTTACATAACTTTTGGTTCGCTATCTGAATCATAATTTACTTTTACCTTCGAAGGAAAATGCCGATTACAAGAGACCAATTTTTATATAGGTTAATTTTAATTCTTTAATATATGCTCAATATATTACAAGGGATAATATGAAATGTAACTAAAACATGTTTAGAAAAGGAGTTCTTAACTAGTTTTAGTGTTTGGCTATTTGTTGAATATTTGGTAAATCCCAATATGCAACTTGCAAAGACCTTTATTGAATATTTGGTTAAAATAATATGAAAGCAAAAATTTTGAATGGAAATAGTGCTTGACTGTTGATTCTATATATCCACGAGAACAAATTAAAGTCAATGACATATTGTTGGTTTACTAGACCTTGCTTTCCATTTCAAAATGAATGATGAAATTTGAGGATCAAAATATTCAAATTTTGACATGAATTCACATTGAATCAAGTTTTTGAAGTAAAAATTACATATTTAAAAATTACATCAAAAGTAATATATAAATAAGAATATTTCTTTTTTATAATAATCCAACTCATTAATAATATTATCCGCCTTAGATCTAGGCTTCCAACTCATTAGTTTGAATATTTACTAAGAATATTACTCTCTTCGTTCACTTCCGAGAAAATGATTTATGAAGTGCATATTTAATTTACTATAATATTCATGACTATTAGCATTTCAAAAATCTTAGAATGTCAAGGATAAAATAAGAAAAAAAATTATTTTTCTCTTAATATGCTAAAATGGACAAATAAAAGAGAGAAAAAATATTTTTATTATAGTGAACAAGTAAAAATGAACGACGAAAATACATAGTACTCTTTTTAGAAATGCCACAATATGGTAAATGAGGTTTTCCCATTAAACTAATTAATATCATAGGCAAATCTCACATCATACTAATTAGGAAGCAAGTCCTAAACCTTAATTAGTAATGTTGGTTTTAAAGCCATGCATGTAAAGATTGTAATTAGAGAAAAAGGTCCTTAAATCCTTACTAGTCCGTCATTGTTCATTCTACTCACGGTGCCAACGTTGATATTCGAGAATTTTAAGATATGCATAGTTCCATAATTTATAATTGATATCCGTCATTTGTTTAGCTGATAAATTCTTAGATATGCATACATTATTTTATTTAGATTAATGAAATTCATATAATCAAGAATAATTTAAGTGGTTAATTATGTGATTTATAATACTTTTAATGTAATTTTTAAATATAATAATTAATTAAAAAGAAAATCAATAAATTGAAACGGAAAAGAGTACAAAATTTTTTGATATAAAAATATTTTAAATTGTTAATTATTGTGATTTTTAATAGTTTTAATGTAATTTTCACATATATAATGAATTAAAATATTAAAACAGAAAAGAATACTAAATCTTTTGAAGTTGAATTCGCCGAAGCAGGCATGTCGACCATCTGCTGCATGCTTCAGCTGCCTAACCCTCCCTTCTTATATAAGATAAGATAAAAGATGATAGGATTTGTATAACCCTATCAAAGTTGGTAAAGGTTTTTGTAACTTAGACTCGTTACCCTGTTCGGTCGAATTTGTTGGCCCCGAGTGAACTCAAAGTCGGATATATATATATATAAAATACATGGAATGAGAAATTTGGTAGGGAAAATATGTAGCTACTTAACCTACCAAGAAAAGGATGTTTGTAGCAGAAAAAGCCACGAAATGTTTCATAAAAATATGTACATGTACACGAGAGTCAAACATTTCATTCTTTTTTTATTTTAATAAATTAATAAGTGTGACGCGACCAAAGAAATTTACCTACCCTACCTATACATGGTACGGAAAGTCATCAAAATGTCACACGTAATGCCCCACGTAAATGACTTTTAAAACAACATGGATTTTACACAATTAGCAAGTTTGCCAATTGGCATGACTTCTTACTTTAAGAGTAAAGTATCAAAAACACACCTAAACTATTTTCTTATTTTGAGTTTTATATCTAAACTATTGAAAGTGTGCGTTTCATACCTAAACTATCACTCTTTAGTTTGAGAAACACACCATAACGCTGACTGGACCAAGTATTTGTATACAAACACATTTAGGCACATTTGTGTAACGATCGGATTCGTCGTTATGGATAAACTTTTCGTGCCAATTTTTGAAAATTATAGGCTAGGCTAGCCTCGGTCGATTTTGGAGCGAGGTGTGATCTAGGACAATCCGGGTAAGAATTGGGAAATATATCGTGATTTGAGCTAGTTTTCCATGTAGCTAATACATAAAGGAGTTTGGAGGACTTTTCGAAAGTGAATTCGGGTAAGTAGAACTCCCGGTATCGAGGTTGACGTGAAGAGGCCATTCTGGAACGTCGGGAAATCGAGTGTGTTGTAAAATGGGCACTTTTGGGGAACTTTATGACATTCTGTCCCATGTCAACCGCTACCACTCCGCAATAGCGACCTCCGCCATAGAGGAAAAATTAGCGCTATAGCGGAAGTCAATGCTGGTCAGCACCGCTATAGCCGATGGTTTTGCTATGGTGGAATCGCTATAGCGGAGCGGGGACCGCTATAGCAGCGCGACAGGATCAGAAAACTCAAAAATGGATTTTATATTTTCATTCTCTCTCATTCAGCCCCAAAACAGACGAGGGTTACTCCAAGAACCCTCCTTGGCTGCTCCAAGGTTTGGGAGCCATGGGGAGGGGAGATTCCGGCTAAAAGGATGCGAAACCATGAATTTCGGGTCTGCCATCCATCAAGAAACGCCTTCACGGAGCCAGAAATTATACTGCGCAGCTGTTTGGCGTTCAGGTAGGCTAGATTTTCTTTATTGAGTAGATTGACCCGCTTCTATTTCCTAATTATTGTATAATTAAAAAGGAGAATTCATGTTTAGGCCCTCGGGCACGAAGTCTGGAGGAGAATTTATGTGGTTGGATTAGTTAATCTAGAATTGATTGAGTTTATTGTGATATTTTGGGTTGTTATGATTAATTGAGTGTTGTGTGATGATAAAATCTGAGTACTAGGGTGTCAGGAAGGTTCGAGGAACTGGGAACTTGGATAATTAAACCACGAATTAAAGAGGAGATTCTTTGAAATGTTGTTATAAGAAACTAGAATATCGTAATTGATTGAATCACCAAGGTTAGGGGAGGTTTCTCCCCATATTATATTTCGGTACTAGAAGGAGGGTCAGAATTGGATGTACCTACAAGTATGTGTTAAGGAGGTGAATTGGGGATAGTCTTCAGACGGAATTTCAAGGTTAAGTTATTGTACCCGAAATGGGGATAGACGATGGTTATTGATTTCTAATATGCATTATGTGTTCACGTACTATTTCATAGTGGTGTATGAGTTGCATGTTTAGAGAATATTTTGTGAATGTCTAGTTGTCCGATAATCAGACTTGTGAAATGAACTGCTTTTGTTTGCTTGTTGGTTTTACAAGTATGTGTGTTCATTGGTTGTGATTGATTGAACTTGTTTGACATTCGGTTGGCTCGGGTACCACGCCTAATACGAGATACTATTTGGTTGGCTCGGGTACCACGCCTGGTACAGGTTACTATTTGATTGGCTCGGGTACCACGCCTGGTACAGGTTACTATTTGATTGGCTAGGGTACCACGCCTGGTACATGTTACTATTTGGTATGCTCGGGTATCACGCCTGGTACGGAATTGTTTATTATCTTGGTGGTATTTCTTTCAATGGTTTCATGAGTGGATCGGGTTGAATGTTAAATTTGTGATTGATTACATTGGTCCTTGAGAGGCCGGGTTGTTACACTTAAATGTGGGGGATGGTCTTGGGGTATATCGGGCATGGCATATAACTACTTAGGTGTTGGTCTAGGGATTCTTGATTGGTCCGGGTAATGAAAAGGGGTAATATTATATTTATTATTGTTGTTAAATAATTGTTGAACCTGTTCTCTGTGGTTGATAAGTAAAGAGGGTAGACTGAGAGTCTGGAGTTGTACTACTGGCTGTTATTATATGTTGCACTGTTTTACTCAGTGTGGGTGTACTTATTGTTCTTTATATGTTGGGTTCCTGAGAGGGTCGGGAGTTATTATCATTTGGCGTATAGTTGGTCCTTGAAGGTCCGGGTTAGTATGATCAAGTGACAAGAGGGTTCTTCTGTGAACCGGGACAGTATGTTATGGGCATAGATGATGTACTAGGGATCCTTGCTTGGTCCGGGTTATGTGAAAAGAATGCATGTTAGTTGTCACTAAGAATTGTTAATGTCGGCTAGACTTGCTACGTGCGGTTAATAAGCTAAGGAGGAGACTTGTGGTCTGGTTATAATGTTGGCTGTTGTTACTTGTCGAGTAGGCTCTGGGGGTCATTGGGGTGATTTGTACTAGTAGGTGGCGATATGACGGGTGCGGTCTATGTCACTAAGTAGTGGAATTTACTCTGAATTGTCGAGTCATAGTGATTGACTTGACTTGGGTAAGAAAATAATAGTATGGGTATGGACATAAATGTTGGCAATGATTAAGTGTAACTTGAAAAGTTTAAGTGACAAGGTGACTTGGGAAGTCTAGGTGTCAAGGTGGCTTGGGGAGTCTAAGGGATAGGCAGACTTGGGTTGACATTGGGCTTTGGTAAGGTGAATGTTGAAGGGTTGAGTATTATAATTAATTGTGCATTCCCTTGATTTTCTTATATGATGGTATGAGTGAATTCGGGTCGACCGATGATGCCTACCAGTATGTGTATTTGTACTGATTCTACTCTTGCTATACCTTTTTGGGTATAGTTTAATTGCAGGGTTGGTGATGTTTCATAGGTACATGACGATGTTGATCTCCGGCATCTCCTACTCCATGCTTCTATGGTGGGAGTTGTGTCCTCTTTCATTTTGGTATCACTCTTGTAGTAGCTCTTGTACCGGCTTAGACTAGATTCTGGGGAGGGCAGTTTTCAAATTGTAATGGTTTATTTTTTAAATATTGTGAAGGATGTTTCTTGTATTTCAAAAAGGTTTATTTCATGGTTTTACTTCTTTTTCCGCATTTTCTGTTGGTTCGAGTGGTAAGAGTTCTCCTATTTAGGTGGATTAGAGTAGGTGTCCGCATGGCCCGGTAATTGAATCGTGACAGTTTGACCATTAAATATTCCAATGATCTGACATATTTTTAATTTCTTTTTAGCTGACACGTTATTTTTAAAAAAAAAAATCAATTGATTTTACCCTAATTCTCCCCTTCTTCTTCATCATTTCTCAACACAGTAAATATTTAATTTTAAATTTAATACTAATAATTTATTTAATTTTTATCAAGGTGAAAAAAAATCACACAAAATGTCACGTGAAAGGATTTTTTAAAATAAAAGAGAGATCGTGTAGTACTTACACCATCAATTATTAGTTGAGGTGTGTTTTTCAAACTAATGAGTGATAGTTTAGGTATGAAACTCACACTTCCAATAGTTTAGGCATGAAACTCAAAAAAAAAGATAGTTTAAGTATGTTTTTGATACTTCACTCTACCTTTAATAAAGGGAAACACGCAAATATAACCTCTCATCTTTACGATTTAGAGAGGATGTATTTCTGATTAAAAAAGTAATATTAGAACGGATATATATATATATATATATATATATATATATATATATATATATATATATTTATCGTATAATAAATATGCATATTTACTTTTTCTTTAACAAAACTATATTTATTGAATTAAAAATAATAATCTTACAACTAGTTTTTTAATTTAAAATTTTTTATGTGATTTTAAGGAATTACCTTACCAAACTTTTTACCCCTTTATACCTGACTCAAATGAAAAACACCCAATCCCTCTTATATTCTTTTATTACGCCAATGATTTAGACTTAGGATGCTTGTTCAATTAAATAAGATTATCATCAGGATCACGAGGTGATGACCGAAAAAAGAGGAATTTTTTTTAGTTGGATGGAGTCACTAGAAGGATAAAACAAAATGGGTGAGGTATCCTTTTAAGGTCACGTGATATTTTTGGAATTAACAAATCAGTTTTAAGATTTTTTTTAATTCAGTAAATATAGGTCTCTGTTAATAAAAAAAGTAAATATGCACCATTGTTAAATGCCGAGAATATATACGCATCATTTGTTACACGATAAGGATATATATGCTCCATTTTTTTAAGAGAGTGTACATTCACTCTAAATTGCAAAGTTGAAGAGTATATTTTCTCCTTTTCCCTTTCTTTAATTAGCTAAGAAGAAATGCTTTACATTAAATAAAACATATTAGAAATAGTTTTAAAATGTCTTCCTTCCACTTATTTGATCAAATTTTTCTTTTTTTTTTACCTATTGCATCAAAAATGCTCTAAACATATTATAAATGACTCAAAATTGCCCTCCTTCAAATTTGCCCCTAACACTATTTTCAAACTTATAATTGTCCTTCCATTAATGACACAATTGTATAATTTTTAATTAAACGTGTGACCTATTTATTAATCTATATAATCCTTTATTAATTACTCTTTCCATTTTTAATTTTATTTATCTTACTTTATTTCTCAGTCCGTTTAAAAAAATATGTCTATTTCTTTTTCTGATATCTTTTTAATTCTAATTTATCACATGACATATTTAAGATCATAAGATTAGATGATAATTTGAGATATTATTATGCATATTTTTAGTTTAAGACCACAAGATTTAAAAATTTTCTTTACTTTCTTAAAGTCTGTGTTAAATCAAAACCAGATAAACAAATTAAAATAAAGAAAATATATATTTTCTTTTTAGATGGATTGGTGCGTATTGAAAACATAATCTTCTTCTTCTTCTTCTCCTCCTCCTCTTCCTCCTCTTCCTCTTCCTCCTCTTTCTCTTCTTCTTCTTGCTCTTCCTACTCCTCCTCCTCTTCTTCCTCGTCCTCTTCCTCCTCCTCTTCTTCGTCTTCTTCCTCTTCCTCTTCCTCTTCTTCTTCCTCTTCTTCTTCCTCCTCTTCTTCTTCTTCTTCTTCCTCCTCCTCCTCCTCCTCCTCCTCCTCTTACTCTTTCTCTTCCTCTTCTTCTTCTTCTTCTTCTTGCTCTTCCTACTCCTTTTCTTCCTCGTCGTGTTCTTCGTCTTCTTCGCATTCTTCTTCGTCTTCTTCGTAGTCTTCATCTTCGTCTTCGTCTTCTTTGTTGTGGTCATCTTCGTCTTTTTCTTCTTTTTCTTCTTCGTCATCGTCGTCATCTTCTTCGCCTTCTTCTTCTTCCTCTTCCTCTTCCTCTTCCTCTTCCTCTTCCTCCTCGTCTTCGTCTTCTTCTTCCTCCTTTTCTTCTTCCTCTTCTTCTTCCTCTTCTTCTTATTCTTCGTATGTATTTTTTATATTAGATACATGTATTTGGATAACTGTATCTTTTTTCTTCTTCTTCTAAGTATGTATTTATGCACAAATACACTGAAAATACATATATACAGATACACATATTAGCTTTGAAACTGAAACATATTTACACAAATATACATATATATTCATCATCAACCAAATACAGATACACAAATATACATGTGTATCTGATCTCTAATACATAGGGAAAAGGACGAGAGAAAGCCAAATACACAGAGGGCTGGCGGGAAAGGGACATGAGAAGGAGAGATACATAGAGAGAGAAACGAGAGATACATAAATACACATAGGGAGAGGGCCGAGAGAAGAAGAGATACACAAATACACAGGGAGAGGGCCAAGAGAAGAAGAGATACACAAATACACAAAGGGAGAGGAACGAGACAAGGAGAGAAAGTGTCGCTAGGTTTTGTAAATATGAAAAGTATCACTGAATCTAGTTATTAGGCTCTAAAGTACCGTGATTTATAAAATTCTCTTTTAAATTTATGAGTTGGATTCGCACACCCGTCTAGTGCATGAATTATTTATACAAAATTACAATGTAAGAATAATTTTAGCAATGAATAATATAAGATTTATTTATCTATGGTTATTCTTTATTCATATACTCGCATACTTATTTCATATTTTATTCCCTATAAAATAATAATAAGTAAATTTTCTTTTAACTTACCCAAATACTAGCTAGAAATGTGAAGTTTAATAAAACTAACCAAACAATATAATAAAGTTACACGGTGACTTTGTTGTTTTAATTAACAACCAATCAAATATTATATTCCATTACTTAAAACAAAGTCTTATATTCTAATTATAGAAGAGGCCTAAAAGCAGGTGAAGATTGTCATGCTTGATTCTGTTGGATGGTGCATTTAATTTTTTACTAAGCTGGAAGAGGAAAGCTAATTAGGTAGCTTTATGAGGTGGCGGTCATGGGGCCAGCACTGCACTTAGTAAATGATTTGATGCATTGAAAAAAAAGGCTGCTGAAAGTGTTATATTCTTGAAATTGATTCTAATTTAAGGGGTAATTTAGTCTTTTTGAATTTCTCATCTATAATTGCATGTGATAATTATGTTGTACAAAATGATTTCCTTCATGGATAAAAAAGTATTAATTAATTTTTTTTAATTATTGTGTAAAAACTTATCATGATAACTAAAAAGAAATCAAAAAAATATTAAGGACAAAATAAAAAAAGTTATTTATTTTTCTTGAAATTTAAGATAATTATGTTGGCTCAAATATTTTGAGATGGAGGAATTAACATTTAACAATGCCGATTAAATGGAATTATGTTTCAAAATAAATTGGGCTAATTTTATAGGATAATACAATATCAGGTACAGGTCGACATATCTGCTTCTGGCTGAGGACATTTTAGTATTTTATTCATTTTTTTAATTTATTATATATTTAAAAATTACGTAAAAAATAATAATAAATTACAATAATTAATACTTAAAATATCTAAAAAATATATATTAAAAATTTGATTGACTCTCAAAATTCTATGAGTGACATATAAATTGGGACAAAGGAAATAACATCTATATTATTTGAAAATAACGTAAAAAGTAATTTAAATCACAATAATTAACAACATCAAATATTTAAAGACATATAAAAAATTTGGTTGACCCTCCAAATTTTATCAATGCCACATTAATTGGGACAGAGAGTGTAGCATATATTAGTTGAAAATTACATAAAACGTACTAGAGATTACAGTAATTAACAATGTAAATATCTAAAAACTATATAAAAAATTTGGTCGACTCTCCAAGTTCCATCAGTGTCACATAAATTGGGATAGAGAATAACATATATTATCTAAAAATTATGTAAAAAGAATTACAGTATCAATCACAATAATTAACAACGTAAAATATCTAAAAACTATATAAAAAATTTGATCGACTCTTCAAATTCTATCAGTGTCACATAAATTAAAACAGAAAAAATAATATATATTGGGCCCTTGCATGTAGTATGTTGAGAGTTGTTAATTCAGATATGAAGTAAGGAGGAAGGTATAATTATATATACTACTACTTCCTGAAAATTTTTACAATGGGAGAGTCACAACCAATAATAGTTGTATGAGGCTTCATTTACCTTTTGACACTTGGATAGTGGACTCATTTACTTACTTTACATTTTTTTTTCTTTTATTTTATTATAATTCTTCTTATTTCTAACCAATATCAAACTTCTAAATACACAATTAAGCAATTTGATAATTATATTCTCTTAAAATAACTAAAACGTTCTTAGAATTGTTAAGACTTCAGTTCGTTATTAATAACACTACTAAAAAATATTAAAATTTGATGAAAAAAACTGGCGGACTCCGTCGAGTTATCAATGATTTTTTTTTAAAAAAATGAGGACTTTAAAAAAACCGCCATATTTTCGTTGGTTATTTTCACCCAAAAATACACAAAAACTATAAAAATAATAATTGTTTTTTAAAGAAAATCAACGGATGTCCGTAATTTTTTTATTTAATTTTTACAAAAAATTAACGGATGAATAATTGATTTTTGAAGTATAAAACTGTAGTTGAAGAGTGTAATATTTACGTTATTTTTATTTATACTCTTCAACTGTAGTTTTGCAGTTTAAAAATCAAAGATTATTCTTGAATTTTTGTAAAAATGTAAAATAAAAAAAATCAACAAGATAATTTTCATTAAAAATATTATTTTTATGGTTTCTGCGCATTTTTGCTCAAAAAGTAACCAACGAAAATACATCAATTTTCTTAAAATCTATCATTTTTTTAAAAAAAATATCATTGATAATCTGACGGAGTCTGTCAATTTTTTTTGTTGGATTTTAGCATTTTTAGTAGTGTTATTAATAAAAAATCAAAGTCTTAACAGTTCAAAGAACGGTTGAGTTATTTTAAAATAAATATATATTTATCAAATTGCTTAATCGGGTATTTAAAAATTTGATATTAGTTAAAAATAAAAAGAATAAAAAAAATAAAAGAAGAAAATGACATG
The DNA here is from genome assembly GCA_003996215.1 of Jaltomata sinuosa. Classification (NCBI taxonomy): domain Eukaryota; kingdom Viridiplantae; phylum Streptophyta; class Magnoliopsida; order Solanales; family Solanaceae; genus Jaltomata; species Jaltomata sinuosa. The sequence continues at coordinate 212,299 of QJPP01003563.1, forward strand.
TAAAATAAACAATGGGCCCACTATCCAAGTGTCAAAAAATAAATGAAGCCTCACACAACTATTGTTAATTGTGCCTCTCCCATTATAAATTTTTCCTACTTCCTTTGACAATTGCTACCATGCTTAGCTTAACAAGTCATAATAGTAATTATGTGAATGAAAAAAATTAATTAGTTTAGTAATTTGGTACGACTAAATATAGCTCTATGCAAGTTGTTTTATTTATTGACTATTTTAAAATAAGTGTAGCAAGAAACAAATAAAAAAAACATTATCAGAAAGAAGCGAATACGTATTTTAATTTGACCTAACTTTTTTTCTGAAAAAACACACGAGTTAAATTAAAACAATTTTTAATTGTAGTTATATATATGTTGAACAATAAAATGTTGCTAATTGTAATTAAATTCCATATACCTTACGCAATTTTATTTACAAAATGTGTTCATAGCATCCACATTGTTCAGGGAGGCCAAAATATTTCAATTACTAATAGAAAAAAAAATGTACCCAAATCTTATTTTTACCTCTCATATTATTTTCGATAGATTCTCGATACGACAAGGCAAATTACTAGTAGGAAAAATTCAACAAAAAATACTTCCTAATTTATATTTTATCCGCTTCTAGAGCATTTCAAACAAACTGAGGTGGTAGTGCTAAGCATACAAAACTATTAAGGGTAGCTTCGTAGCTGGTTAAAATTATGTAGGTATTAATTATGTGTATATATTAGTTATGTGGGTATTAGCCATTTAATTTTTTACTCCGCATAAGATAACACATCAATTACCTCATAACTTATACATGCATTAGTTATGCTGGTTCTTAAATGACAAACTAAACGTCGTATTAATTTTATACATGAATAACTTACTTCCTAATGTTGTATAACTTATACATAAATCAATTCATCAAATTCAGGCTTTCACCTCCTATTGCGAAGAGGGTTTGACATTGACACCTACCTTATTTATTACTTTCTCCGTCTCAATTTATATGAGTTCGTTTGACTTGGCACGAAGTTTAAGAAAGAAAGAAAGACTTTTCAAATTTGTGGTCTAGATTAAATCATAAATGTTAGTGTGGCTATAAATCATTTCATTAAGGGTAAAATAGACATTTTAAAGTTAAATTGTTACTAAATATAGAAATGTGTCATTCCTTTTGGTACTGACTAAAAAGAAAAGTGAGTCATATAAACTGAGACCGAGAGAGTTATAATAATCACGAAAAGCATAGTACAAAAGGAGGTGTTGAAAACTCGAGATGTATCATATTATAATTATTGACATGCTTGGATCAAAGAAAAAAAATGCGAGAATGCGTACCAAATCAAAATTATCATACAAGTTTGTAAATAGGGTGATAAGTACCTCTCAATCCTTAATCGTACCAAATGTCACATTCGAGTCTTGAGAATGAAATCACGCTTTTGGTAAGAAGCCTTGGAACTTTCGGGCGCGAATCCCGATACCATACATTTTCTTGTTCTTGGCCTGCATGAGTAGAAGTCTTAAACTGCTGATTATACTCATAAATGCATGGAAGACAAACATATAAACCAAAAATTATGTTACCACCAACATATTAAATGCAGATATAGTGAAGTCTTTATTAATTAAAATATGTAGACAGTTATAATTTTCCATAAACTACTAGTCAAGAGGAATGACTTCTTCTGACGCGCAAACATCGTAATAAATCTTTTTTTTCATTCGGTGTTCGGTTCCAGTATTGAAGTCCGACTGAATTCGGATTCGTACCAGAAAGTTTCATATTGGGGGTAAAATGCTCCCTAACAAAGGTAATTTTATACCAAAGAGACTCGAATCCGAGACCTCTAGTTAAGAACGAAGAAATACTTACAACTTCATCACAATCCTCATAGATCTTAATAAATGAGTTAATGCATATAAAAATGATTTTATCAAGGTCAAAACTCCCTACATTAGCCCTACATACATATAGTCATATTTGGACTCGAACAAAAGTATTTCTTGACTATATATGCAGGCAGCAAAATGAGATTTTTTCTTTTTCACAAATATGACTTTAGTTCCCAATTCCCTATTCCTTTTGCATTTCTGACCAATAACACTAATAGTGTGTTTGGATGGTTGGTACCTATTGTGTTGTATTGAACTGTTAGTTTAAATATCACGTTTGTTTTGATTGTTGCTTATGTCGTATCGTTAAGATCCATAGTTAAGTCACGATGAAAAGCCTCATTTTATGTAATAATTGATTTGGTGTAATCGCGTCGTTACCTTAAATATATATTTTCTCATTTTATCATTTACTTATTATTTAATAATCCTATTTTATCCTTCATCCTACCTTTTTATAGTAGCCTTATACCGTATCTTACTTTTCTTGTAGGTTTATTCTTCAAATTGTTGATATGTGAGATTGTGTAACGACGAAAAATGATATAATCTATCCAAATGTTATATTCATTAAAATAATACATGACGATGCAATACAATACAATACAATACAATACGATACATTATGAAATAATACGTAACAATCATTCAAACAGAGTGTAAATGAGTCGTTTGGTTTGAGTATAGGAGAATTAATCTCAAAATAAAATTCCGCATAAGGTATAATTAATACAATACAAGATGTATTTACACTCTATCCTTCTCAAATCTCATTTGTGAGATTATACTAGGTATGTTATTGTTGATAATATAATACTCCCTCCGTCACAAATTATGTCGTGTTTCTCTTTCACATGTCCCTTAAGATAATATTAATTAAGAAAAATATTTGATTTTTTCGGATAGATGGATAGCAGTATTATTTTGTAGTAGTCTTGTTTTCTGTTGTGTTTTTACTACCTATTGTTTCCTGTTCTTATATTTATTGTCCTTTTCTAAATTGTTTTTTGTTTTGAGCCGGGGGTCTATCGGAAACAGTCTCTCTACCTCACTTCTGAGGTTATGGTACGGTCTGCGTACACTCTGCCCTCCCCAGACCTCACTTTGTGGGAATACACTGGGTATGTTATTGTTGTAACGTATATAAGGGATTAAAATATGACGTCATTTGAAAATAATTTAAAATGGAGATGGATTTACCAGAAGTGACCTCAAGATCATAATAATTTCATCAGTTACAATTCCACGTTTCAAGTCAAATATAATAATAAATTAACGATGCTTGTACAATATCTCATGTACGCCACTTAAAGGTAATAAATTTTAACACATATATAAGATTGAGGTCAAAGTTTTTGTATTTGGTGGAACACAATATATTCAATAAAACTTGACATCGTTTGAAAATAATTTAAAATGAAGATCGATTTACAAGAAGAGATCTCAAGATCATAATGATTTTAGTTACAATTTCACGTTTCAAAGTTAAATATAATAATCAAATATATAATAATAGATCAACGCTGCTCGCACAATATCTTGAGTACGCTACTCAAGGACGGCTCAACGAAACATGTGGTCTAAAGTCAAACCTTAAAAAGAGCCTAAATATATTTCACTCATTTTTTTTATATGTTTTAGTATGTTTCGAAATAAAGTTTCAAACATATAAAAGACTTTCGATATAATTGTCTTGAATTAAATGTTTGTATTACATATCAAAAATGTTCTTTGAATCTTATGACCTTAAGCATGTCATGTTATTCTTATAAGAAAATGTCATTTAAGGCTAAAATTGAAAGTATGATTAAATTTTTTTGTATATAAAAAATATACAAATTAAGACAAGTAAATTAAAATAGGAGTATTTGATAAGACTCATATATCTCTGCGTAATATGAGAATCCGACAAAACGCGTAAAAAATAAATAAATAGAAATTGTAGTTCAAATTAATTAGGAAAATTACATAGAAAGCAAAATATTCCTACCATATTTATTAATTTTTCCACTACTTTATTTTAATTACTTAATATATCATATCTTATCAAAAATTCGCCAGATACATCGCGTGTATCAAATACATGTGGATACATGTGTAAACCGTCAAATACATATTGATACATATTGTAACCCCCCAGATATAAAAAATACATGCTGTAATCTATTAGATACATGCGAATGCAATGTATCTGAGATTAAACCATTTGATATTTTACCCAAAAAAAAATGATCCTTTTGACTCCGAACTTTTAAAAAATCTCGAGGCCTAAAGCAAGTGCTTCACTTGACTTGCTTTAAGCCTCAGCCGACACTAAACGCTACCAAAAGGTAGTTATGTCAGGATGAGAAGAAAATGAAAAAGAATATTTCATTTTTAATCCCATAAAATAATAAAGAAAGTATCTAGTCTATAGTATTTGCTATATTATATATATGACCAAACAAGGGAAAGGAAAACTGTTTTGTCGCACTTTCTTTCATTCTTTTTCTTTTCTTTGCCTACATTTCATAATTGCGCCGCATAGAGCTAATTGAGGAGAAGCGCTCTATCAATTATTTTTATATTTAGGGCTCGAATCCAAAAATTTTAATTAAGAGAGGAGGAGTCTTACTTATTGTATCACATCTTTTGGTGATCATATAAAAAATAATTATTTTTTTAATTTTTTATTCAATGTCTAGTATTTGTATTAACGGAGAGGGCCTAAAATACCCTTCAAGTATTGAAAATGGTACAAATATACCCTCATTCTACCTTTGTACTCTAAAATATCCTTTTCATCTACCTTTGAGCTCTTAAATACCCTTCTCATCCACCTTTGGGCTTTTAAATACTCTTCTTATCCATCTTTGGGCACTATTTTGTCATTTCTCTTAAAAGACTCTTTAGAAAAAATGATTAGGATTTTCATTTAATATGTAACATTATTTTGTTGGTTGAATTTTATTAACTCACAAACTCAATTCGGATCCCAAATTTGGCTTATCTCCATTTTTTCAAGTTCTTATTCAGATGAAACACATGTCATAAATCTAAATTAATGAATGAGATTTAGTCAATTAATGATAAGCCTTAACCATGATCAGAATAATAGATATTGTATATATTTGCTCTAAAATATAAAGCAATCCCACAATTCTAGCCATTAAATTTATTTTTAATTATATTATTATTTAATTTATCAAATATTCAAATATCTAATTGCTATATTATTTACAATACAGGAAAAAAGTTATACTAAATTCTAGTAGTAATTTTTTTTTAAAGCGGGAAGACTTCTCTTCCAATATTGAAATTCCCTTTCAGCATTCAAAATCAGTAACTTGAGTGAAAAAATAGTTTGCAAAAAAATAATAAAAATGATGCAGAACAAAATTTACTCAAGGCAAGTAAGTATATTTTTTTTTATATTTAGAAAAGATATCTTGTGCAACTAAAATTGTGAGATTAAAATAATATTTTAAAAATAAATATATGAAAGTAATTAATTATTTTAATCATAGTTAAGGCATATTTTAATTTACTATATCTCAGCCATTAATTTAAATCTATGGCTTATGTCTCTAATCTAAATAAGATCTTGAGAAAAAGCGAGAGATGAGAAATGTAGAGGAGCTAAATCCAATATCTGAATCGGGTTTGTGGGTTAATAGGTTTTGATTAATTAAAATTTCAACAAATAAAATGTTGTTACATATTAAATGAAAATCCTAATATTTTTCATAAGGGATATGTTAAGGAAAGGGGCAAAATAAGGCCTAAAGGTGGATGCAAATGATATTTTAGAACCTAAAGGTGGATGAGAAGGACATTTTAGAGCCCAAAGGTGGAAGGAGGGTTTATTTGTACCATTTTTAATACTTGAAGGGTAATTTAGTCCCTTCTCCATTGTATTAAAGTTCGCCTAGTTCGAATTCGCATCGCGTAGAGCTTATTTTGGAGAAGCGCTCCCTACTATGAATTTCTATACTCAAGACTCGAATTCAAGACCTCTAATATTAAAAGTGGAGGAGCCCTACTCATTGTATCATATCCTTTGATGGTCATATAAAAATATATATTTTTTTCATTCGATGTCAGGTACCAGTATTGAAGTTCGACTAATTTAGATTCGCGCCGCGTAGAGTTCATTCGGGAGAAGCGCTCTCTTCAGGGATTTTCATACTCAGGGCTCGAACTCAAAACTTCTGATTAAGAAAAAAGGAGCCCCACTCATTATATCACATCCTTTGATAGTCATATAAAAATAATTCCTTTTTTTTAAAAAAATCATTCAATATCCTGAATCAGTATTGAAGTTTGACTAATTCGGACTCACGCTGCATAGAAATCATTTGGGAGAAACACTTTCTACTAAAGATTTTTGTACCCAAAATTTAAACCTAAGACCTTTAATTAAAAGCGGAAAAGCCCTACTCACCGTACGACATCCTTTGGTGGTCATATAAAAAATTCTACGGAGAACGGCCTAAATTACCCTTCAAATATTGAAAATGGTACAAATATACCCTCCTTCCACCTCTGGGTTATAAAATGCCCTTTTCATCTACCTTTGGGCTCTAAAATACCCTTCTCATCCACCTTTGGGTCCTATTTTGCCCTTTCCTTTAACAAACCCTTTAAGAAAAATGATTAGAATTTTCATTTAATATGTAACAATATTTTTTTTATCAAAATTTTAATTAATCAAAACCTATTAATTTACAAACTCAATTTGGATCCCAGATTTAGCTCCCCTTCATTTCTCATCTCTCCATTTTTTCCAAGTTCTTATTTAAATTAGAGACACATGTCATAGATTTAATTTAATGACTAAGATTTAATAAATTCAAAATAAGATTTAATTATAATTAAAATAATTAATTACTTTCATTTATTTACTCCAAAATATAAGGCAATTCCACAATTCTAGCCATTCAATTTATTTTAATTATATTATTATTTATTTTGTCAAATATTCAAATATCTGATTGCTATATTATTTATAATAACAGAAAAAAGTTATACTAAATTTTAGTTGTAATTTTTTTAAAACGGAAGGATTTCTCTTCCAATATTGAAATTCCTTTTCTATATTGAAATTCCTTTTAACATCCAAAATTAGGCTAAAAATAATTTGAGTGAAGAAAATGATGAATGACAAAATTTACTCAAGCCTCAAGGCAAGTGAGAATATTTTTTTATATTTAGGAAAGATATCTTGTACAACTAAAATTGTAAGATTAAAATAATATTTTGAAAGTAATTAATTATTTTAATTATAATTAAGGCTTATTTTTAATTTACTAAATCTCAATCATTAAATTAAATCTATGAAATATATCTCTAATCTAAATAAGAACTTGGAAAAAATGAAGAGATACGAAATGAAGAAGAGCTAAATCTGGGATCTGAATTGGGTTTATGAGTTAATAGATTTTGATTAATTAAAATTTTAATAAATAAAATATGGTTATATATTAAATAAAATTCCTAATCATTTTTCCTAAAGAGTTTGTTAAGGGAAAGACCAAAATAGGGCCCAAAGGTTGATAAAAAGGATATTTTAGATCTCAAAGGTGGATGAAAAGGGCATTTTAGAGCCCAAAGGTGAAAAAAGGGTATATTTATACCATTCTCAATACTTAAAGGGTAATTTAGGCCCTTCTCCAATAATTCTATTTGTTCACATTGCTTACGTTGTTTCTTTTCCCCTCTATGTTTATACTGAACCCAAGATACATTGTATCAAATTTTGTTCTACAATCATCGACCAGAAGAAGAAAATGTGGGTGAGGAAAAATAGACTTAGGGTGTATTAGGTAGGAAAGAAAATATTTTCTTATTTATTTTTGGTATTTAGTAAGTAAGCAAGAATATTAGTAATTCAAAAGCAATTTTAAATAATCTAGATTAAAGGCAAATATTACAGGAATAAAAGCAATTTTAAATAGTCTAGATTAAAGGCAAATATTACAGGAGTGACAAGCAATGGCAAAATCAATTTTTTTATTAAGATGGTTGAAGATATAAAGAAATAAACACACGAAGAAGTATAGAAAAATCAACATCTACTATATATACATAAAATATAATTATAATTAATCTTAAATATACAGTATAATATTTCACCGAAAAGGGTCCATACCATGTTGCTACGCCCCTGAGTGAGAGTGGAGGGTAGGAGTGTGGGGGTGGTTGGGATATTGTGGCTATCGGGTGGGGTGAAGGATGGGGTGTGTTGGAGGTGAGAAGAGACAATTAACGTAAAATACCACTCATGAAATTTGTACTTTCACGTCTTTTTTCAAATTATTTTATCTTGAGTCGAGGGTTTATCAGAAACAATTTCTCTATCTCACCCCTGAGGTAGAACTTAGAAGTAAGGTTTGTGTGCACACTACCCTTCCCAGATCCTATTTTGTGAGAATATACTGAATATGTTATTGTTCTTGTACTTTTATTATAAACGTCATTTTTCTAATTTTCAATTAATGAACTTAGAAAACATTTTCTGAAAAATATCTCCCTACCAGACACACCCTCAAAATGAAACCCCACATTACCTTCAATGTTACCCTTTAGTCTACAAGAACAGCCATCATTCCAAAAAGTCTTGTTGGTACAAAATCCCAATAATATATTCCAATTCTTGACAAAGTTATGACCATAGTATAGCTACCAACTCCGCAGACTAATTCTTCTATAATTAAAAATTAATATATATCAATTATCAATGTCTAAATTAAAGGAAAAATAAAAGCATAATGTCATCATGCTTTCACATTAATGAAGTCACAATATAGCTAGAAAAAGTTGTTCAAACTAGCTCCCCCTCTTGAATAATTTATTGTTATTTCTCTTGTTATTGCTCAATTGATAGATTAATTATGATAATGCACATTATATATTATATATAGCATAAGGACTAAAATAATATGAGAAATCGTAACTATATATATGACATTGCATGTATTCTAATCCTCCTATATGGCTATATCATGATGTGATTTTAGTGTTCTTTTAGAGCATGGGCGGAGCTACTTTAGACGAAGGATCAGTACACGCCTTTCGTCGAAAAATTATATAGTATATAAAAATTAAATGTTAGTTAATATGAATATATTTGATTTTGCATACTCTTAACTCAACTAAAAAGAAAAATTTACACATCTTTCGCCAAACTCTGCCACTATTTTAGAGTGATGTAATCTATATTAAAAAAAGAAGAGAGAAAGCAACCCCATGTATAAAATATCATGTGTTAGAAGGGTTCAAAGGATCGCACTCCAAAGGTATATGATGTAGACAGACCCTAATATAAATATTAATGATTATTTTCACCGATTCAAAATCGTAACTTATAAATCACACAGAGACAACTTATTAATGTAATCTATGTTTAATTAAATTTCCGTTGAAGTTCATGAATGATTTAATTTGTTTGCACTTTGGAGTTTGGAAAAAAGAAATATTTATATTTCAAGATTTAATACTCCCTCCATTTTTAAATAAGTGATTATTTTAGGTTGAGCACACCCCTTAAAAAATTGTTCACTTCTAGAAAATAAAAGGTATTTTTACTATCTTATTCCTAATTAAATTTTACTTTGAAAGAATATTGATCAATTTATTCTTGAAAGCCTAAATGATCACTTATTTAAAAATAAAATAAAAAACAAAATAATTAGATAAAATAATCACTTATTTAGAAACACGGAGGACTAGCTAGATTTTGTGGATGTTTGGTGACTCAGAATGAATTAGAGAATCTTATACAAAAAATTGATATTACCGGCGGTTGAGAATGTTACTCCCTCCTTTTAACTTGTAACAATTTCTTTTTTAGTCGAATAATATGAATTTTCATCAATATTTTTATACTTTTTAATTATATTTATATGAAAAAAATTATAAATTATATAGTACTTTCTGTGTAGTGTTTGAATATCTAAATGTTAATTTAAAATATTAAATTAATTTAATCTTATTTAACTTAAATAATTAATTAAATTGACTTTAGAAAAATAAAATGTGATAACTATTTTGGAACAAATAACGTAATTTAGCGGCAAGTCAAATTAAATCCCCACAAATAAATATCACGGCGGTTTGAAAGTGTTGCCGACAAAAGCGTCCTTAAACCACCAATATATATATATAAAATCATTGAGAAAAGGTTCAATATGTTTATGCTTACGTTTTTCTTTAATTTAATTAAGATTGTGCAGGAAAGCCATCCATAAATTATGGTATTTTTTTTGGTTAAACTACCAAAAACACTCTGATACATCGCTCCAGGTCGTGATATATCGCCTCACCTCGCGATACATCGCCCCAATGTATCAAAGGTAATTATCCAGAGGTGAGGCAATGTATCACGCCTTGGGGCAATGTATCATGCCTTGGGGCGATGTATCCGAGCGAAGTGAGGTGGAAAAAAGAGTAATTAGCTCCCAAAGATATGTGTTTTATGTAAGTTATCCTATTTTTTTGTAACGGCCCATTTCGCTAGTGATATTATTCGTTTCGGGTCTAGATCCATACAATTTTAAAATGCGTCACTAGCTAGGGTGTAAAACCTGCTTATTTATATATCCAACATTTCTCCTGTGTTTTGTCTATGTGAGACTCTTATCCTAAGGGACTCTAATCCTAAGTTAGGGTGTCTTATACACTCCTAGAATTTGCCTAGACTGAGGTTTGACCCGCCTTCTTGAAATTTACCTAAACTCAGTTGAACTCTGACCCATCATCGACAAGGTTGATACAAGACTGGCTCTAATACCATTTGTAATGACCTAGACCGCTAATGCTATTCTCCGATCTAAGCCTAGACCAGCACGACTCCAAATTGGGTCACTAGGGTGTAAGACCTACTTATTTATATGCTAAATATCTTTCATGTATTTTATCGATGTGAGACTCTTATCTTAAGGTAGAGTATCACACTTTTTCTCTCTTGTTAATTGATATATTTATATATATTTTTTATTTTTATATTTTCCTTCAATTACCTATTTCAAAGAGATGGACCTATATTATAACCCAAAACAGATTACAAAACAGAGGAGAAAACTCATACTATATTTTTTATTGACAACCAACTTTAATTTTCTATTATGAATTTTTTGTGTGAATTTGGTCGAATTTTGAACGAAGTGCTTAGCCGACTGAATATATACTTAGGTTATTGCAATGTTAGTGCTAGTTTTAATACTATTGAAGTCCAATAATGAGGCAAAAAGTGATGATGAAAATCCAAAAGCCTAGTAGTTACACTTGTATTTGTATAATAATATGCTCTACTTTAATGATATTTGACTTTGTTGTTTATAACACGTGAAAACTATTAAAAAAACAATGTAATTTAACTAACTAGGTCTTGTTTATGTGGTAAATCAAATGATTTATATTCATTAATCAAGAGCTTATAAATTAATTAATTATTGCAAATGGTATAAATTTATTTAAAACTTTTGTTCATGGTTGTTGTCCCATAATAGATTCCTTTAGATAATTCATTTATGACTTGCATATGCATGTGCTAATTTCTTTTTTCTTCATTGGCTTGCCCTAACAAAAATTGTAATCCAATATTTTTCTAAACTTAATTTAGACTTTAGAGTATGCTCCTCTTTTTATCATTGCACAATAAAGCAATCTTTATTCACTAAAAAAATTGCAACTAATTATGAACTTCATCGTTAATCTATCATTAAATTACTCGTTGCTAATAATTTTTTAATTATCTGTTGCTAATTCATAAGGCCAGCTAAATGGTGAAGCAACTAAAGCTGTTGCTTTAGTCCCCATAATTTTTGGGGCCCCAATTTTTCTTAATATGTGTATATACATTAATTAAATTTAAGAGTGAAGTATTAAAAACACACATAAACTATCTCATTTTATTGAGTTTCATACCTAAACTATTGGAAGTGTGAGTTTCATACCTAAACTATCACTCATTAGTTTGAAAAACACACCTCAACTAATATGTGATGGTGTGTGTACTACACTCTTTATTTTATTTAAAAAAATCTGTCATGTGGCACTCCGCATGAAAAAAAAAATTCACCTTGATAAAAATTAAATAAATTATTAGTATTAGATTAAAAATTAAATATTCACCGTGTTAAAAAATAATGAAGAAGGGGAAAGTTTAGGGTAAAATCAGTTGAAAAAATAAAAAAAATATACAACGTCATTAGAATACTTAATGCCAGACGTGCCTAAATGTGTTTGTACTCAAATACTTGGTCTAGTCAACGTTGAGGTGTGTTTCTCAAACTAATAAGTGCTAGTTTAGGTATGAAACTCACACTTCCAATAGTTTAGATATGAAACTCAAAAAAAGAAAATAGTTTAAGTGTGTTTTAATATTTCACTCTAAATTTAAACTTCATACATTGTAATTATAAATAATTTTTTTTACACTATTAGGTCATTTAATGGATATCTATAGGTGAGCCTTCTTAAAAAGTAAAATTTGAAAATTTAGAAAATGATATATGTTACTTGCTACAAAAATAGACTTCAAAAGAAATTTGTATATTTTAGGTTTTTCTTGGTGTTTTTAAACAAAAATCTTTAGGCAAGGTTTGCTTTAGGCCACCATATTTATTGAGCCATCCTTGTAATTCATTGTTAAATAAGATTAGTGACAAACTTTGCTATTTAGCTATAAAATTTATGTGTCGCTAATTTTTTTTTTAATCTTTGTTTAGTAATGATTGTTATAATGCACATTAATTAAGAGCATGCGATTAGAAATCTTCAAAATCATTGATGTATTTGCTACTTCAAAAATCATGTATGATAAGCTAGAATTAGTTCAATCATGGAATTGTACTATTGCAAAATCCCAATAATCTACCCACCCACCCAAAGGTGGATGGTTATATCTTTAGTCTCTATCATAATAATCTCAAACACTACATATAATTGGTAGAAATTTGGCATGATATTATATTGTTTGGAAAGTCCTTTTTGTAGCTCTAACGAACTTTCTTCCAACTTTTGTCAAACATAAATCACTAGTATAATACTTAATAGATTTAATTTCTTGTAGCCAAGATAATGATTACCAAATCCAAATTAATGGAATTATTCTCTTAAACAATAAGCCGCCTAACATGAGTTGAATTTAAGCATTAAACATAATTAAGAGAATGAATAGATGTAAGATGAATAGAGTGATTATTCCTCATTGTAGGGTAAACTTTGCAATATGGGTTGGTAGCACTTGTATTTCCTTAACAGAAGTTGTGACTAATCATGATTAAAAAAAATCAGTTCGGTGCATTAAAGCTTTTGCCCAGGGACTATTGTACGCAGCCTTGTCTTGTGTTTCAAAAAGAGGTTGTTTCCACGGCTTGAACCTGTGACCTCCTAGTTACATAGCGGTACCTTTACTGGTTACTCCAAGTTTCCTCTTTAAAAATTGTGACTGATCATAAATTTCAAAAATTATACATACAAATGTTATAATATATTTAGACTAAAAATTTCAAAGATTTTTTTTTTTAAAAAAGAATTATTACCTTCCAAGAAAAGGGTAAGGGTCTACGTACACTCTATCCTCTCCAAACCCCATTTACGAAATTACACTAGGACGTATGTTGTTGTAAATTTTGAGCCAAAGTAGTTATTATAACAAACAAAGTGAAACCAGACCACTACAAAAATTTGAAATTAACAACGAACTTCATCTTTAATCCGTTACTAAATTGCTCATAGTTGATAGAATTTTTTATAATCTATTGTCAAATAAGATTAACATATTTTTTAACTTAACCATAGAATTTATCAGTCACTAATTTCTATTTTTTTATAATCGTCGATCAAGAGTGCAACCAATAGTACAATGAAAGGGATTTGGGTGCACGAGTAACACACATGTGGTTTTTACACCAAAAGTTAGGGGCTTGATACCCATTTAGAACCTTTTTTTCAATTTGACAATGGCTTTTTGACCTAAGTTTATTGGTCCATTACTAACTTATTTCCATCCAAGTCTTTTAGAGTGCTTGATGACCATGATCCAAGTGGAACTTGTCGTGTGGTGGTGTCATAATGTCACATGCTCTTTTTTCCTTTTTCCTTTTCTTCATTTTCTTATGATTTTGCCAATTTTCACATAATTCTTCTTAGGATTAAGAATCAATTATACTTCTAAACTTGGGTATTGAGGTTAATTGCCATCTTTTATAATTTGAATTGAGAGAATAAACCAGAGGTTTTAAAAATAAACTATCTACCCCCTTTTTAATGATTAGGGAGATTTAGACTTAAAAGGCTTAAACCTCAATCCTGAAGTTCTGAAAGCTACAAAAATGGTGTTTCTCCCCAAAATTTTAAAAAGACTCATAGCCTAACTCCAAAGTCTTAATATACTTTGGGTGTGTTTGGTATAAAAAAACTTAGGGTGTGTTTAGTACGAAGAAAAATATTTTCCACGAAAAATAAGTGATTTTCTTACTTAGTTTCTTGTGTTTGGTTAGTAAGAAAAAATATTACCCCAAGAACGTACATTTTGGTGTAATCTAGGCAAATTATGACATTGGACCTGGACTTGGACCCTACCCTTTAATACAGAATCGGACCCCTGTCCCGACCTCGACTCGAGACCCAACCTAACCCAATATCGACCTGAGACACAACCCCGACCCTGACCCCGACTAGAGACCCGAGTTTTAACCCTAACTCAAAACTAGAACATTGACACGACCCTGGTCTAACCCTAACCCGAGACCCAACGCCGACCTTGATCTCAAACTAAGATAAGAGACTCGACTACCTTGACCCCAGTTGGGGTTAGGGATGGGGTAGGGTCGAGCTTCAAGTCAGGGTCGGGAATGGGGTAGGGTTGAGTTTTGAGTATGGCTTGTGGTCGGGTCCTGAGTTAGGGTCGTGGTTAGGTCCCGGGTCAGGATCGAAAGTCAGGTTCCAGTTCGGGGTTAGGAGTCGTGTCCTCGATTGGGGTCGATCGAGAGTGGGTCCAGGATTGGGGGCGGGGGCGGGTCCTGAGTATGCTTCAGAAATTGGGTCTCCATTCAAGGTCGGGAGTCAGCTCTAGTGTCAGGGTCGGTACCCAGGTTAATGTCGTGATCAAGAATCAAGTTTCGGGTTAGGCCTGTTTGCATCCTGCGTTGTTGTTGGGGTCAGGATTTGGGTATCAGGTTGAGGTCGAGTCATGGGTTAGGATCGAAAGTCCAGTCCCGAGTCTTGTGTCAAGTTTGGAGTTTGGAGTCAGGTCCCAGATCAGAGTCAGGATTGGATCCTGGGTCGGGGTCGAGGTAAAGAGTTGGGTCCCATATCGGGGTAGGGAGTCTGGTTCCGGGTTGGGGTCAGAAATTGGGTCCAGTCGAGGTCAAGTCCCGGGGGAGGGGGGGGGTTGGCAGTGGGTCTTGAGTCGGGTTCTGGAGTCGGTTCCCTGATCAAGATTAGGGTTGGATGGTGATCAGGTTGAAAGAGAGTTTTGAAAAATACTTTTCTTTTTGTAGGAAATTTCATTTTGTTTAAATTGAAGGGAAATATGTCCATTTAAAAAACATTCTCCAAAACATTTAAGCTTACCAAACATGAAAAATCTGAAAATGATTTCCATCATACCAAACACAGCCCCTCCTCCCCCCACCTTTTTTTTTTTGAAAAAACCAAACGTCTAATTCAAAATTTGAATATTTCAAAAGTAAAATCCAAAATTTAATGTGTAATCCGAAAATTCAAACTAAAATTTTTTGGTCCCAAGCAAACTAAAAAACCCTTTATTTGCTTTGTCAGTTGTACGGCAAAATTGTCAAAAAATAATTTCTACCCTTCCATATTAGTTGATCCCTGTACTATAAATAGTTGTCTTATATTAATTGGTCACCTTACTAAATCAAGAAAGCATTAATTAAACTTTTTTCATATTATCCTTGCAATTAATACTTTTTGAAAGTGTTCACACTTATTTATAAAGTTCCAAAGAAGTTTTTAAGATGTATATTAGTAAAACTAGCTTCTTATTTATGATTTCTTAACATTCGTGTAAAAAGAAAAGTGACCAACTAACATGAGACGGGGAGTAATAATAAGGATATGAAAGTCCACCTACGGTTTTGACCAAGAACAAGAAGGATCTAACTGCTAGGACCACACAACAGTGTAACCTTTTTTTAAAAAAAAAAATTGAATAAAAAAAATCAGTCTATGAAAGTTATAAAGAAACTGCACTGAACTCCTAAAAATATACATTTGTTCCACTCTCAAATTTCCAATAAATACTTGTCCGTATTCGATATTTACATCAAATCATTTAAATTTATTATAGTTAAATGATTTGATAAGATGAAAATGCATGTTTCTAATTATTTTAGTATAATTAAGTGTTAAAAATCTATGTCCATACACATATCATACATCTACTTATTTTAGTGTAAACATCGCATGCGAGTAAGTTTTTACCCTAAATTCCTATATCATGGAGAGCTATTGAAATGTACGACAAAAAACTCTTTTTTCCTCCCCAACTTTGTGTATAAAATTATAGTGTAGACGCAATAATTTTTATACTCCTTCCGTCCATCTTTACTTGTCCACTTTCCTATTGGCACAAGGATTAAGAAGTAGTAAATGATACGGATAGTTTTATCTTATTACTCTTTGAATATAATAAATTTAATGCTTTGGAAAAATATTAGATAATGAATTGTATTTAATGCTAAGGGTAAAATGGGTAGAAATAAGTATTATCTATTGGTTTTATAAACTGAACAAGTATTGTTGGACATACCAAAATAAAAAAGTGGACAAATAAAGATGGACGGACGGAGTATTTTTTTGTTACTTACTTTATCGTTTAATTAAAAATGCACTTACCTAATTGGTTTGAATTGGTTCAAGACATGCAATAAATTTTCACATTAATTATTTCCTCAGGTTTCAATCTTTACTTGGTCTTGAGTGACTTTTATTAATTTTGATATTTTCTATGATCTAGAAATACATTATGTAACTCTCAAACGGTCCACACAACAATAATACTTTTTAAAAATGTTTTTTTTTTTGGAAAAAAATAAATTTAAGAACTCATAGTAGTACAATTTTCACTAAAATAGACAACCATCAAGTACTATTGAATGTTTCTTGAATCTGAGTGAAAGTAACTAATATAGTTCCTGTATGATATAAATTGGGATAATATAGTTTATTGTGCATTCTAAGAAGAAATGGTAAACGAGGGTCATAACAATAATATTAGTATTATCCTAAAAAATATTTGTATATATTTAATACAAACCTATAAAAATGAGTATGGGTAGAGTGGAGGGTGTTGTGGTGAGAGTGGGATGGGTGGGGGTTGGATAGGGTGGTAGGGTAGGGTGGTAGGGTGGTGGTGGAGGTGGGGGGCAGATAGTGGGGGGTTGGGTGGGGGTGGATGGTGGGTTTGGGGTTGGGTGGGCGAGGTGGTTGTGGGGAGAGTGATTGTAAGGGTGAGAGGAGATACTATGGAAATAAAGGTATTCCCCACTGGGAATTAGTAGAAAATTTATACTATAAAACATGATTCTCTCACTCATTTTTTACCGAATCAGTTTTTTGGAAAAACTCATGGTGGGAAACATATTCTTCACTAATTAAGCAGTGGGAAACTTCTTAATTTTTCCATATGAAACATTACTATTTTTTCTTTTTCCACGGATTCAATCAAAATATCTGCGGGAATAGGCATTGAATATTTTTCAGCGAAAAAATAGTGATTTTTTAGTATGTAGACAATACCACTTGTTTTTCGTACTTTCATTAAAGAAGTCTCAAAGAACTTGTTTTGCTAATAGAAATATTTTTCAAAATTTTAACCAAATAAACATGAAAAAGACGAGTAAGCAGGGCGTTAGGCTAGTGCCAATGGGGTACGTAAACGAGGACAGATCACATGATTTGTACTGGTCAGTCTTGAGCTGTCGAGTGACGATTGCTCCATCTCTTAAGAAAGGACGCGGGGGGCTGTCTTATAATAAAGGGGGTACTCTCTTCTTTGAAGTGTCAGTTGGTTCACCAAACCCCGACCCAAAGTCACACATTCTCCAAGACCGAAAGGATCCAGTGCCCAACTATCGACTTCTCCCAGAATTACGTCATCGAAGTCGAGCCAGGAATGATCGTTAGTGGACACCCATCACTTTTCACCGGTTAAAGAGGCCCTCTTCAATACATTAAAAAAAAATGTTCACAGGAACCAGAAAGACTAGGAAAACATTTTCCTTTCTACCAAACACACCCTCAGATATTTAATGTGATCACGTTCACATGATAGAATTAGCCAACTTGACCATAACATGAGTGTCAAAGTGGCTAGAATTAGCTATATATGCAGGATAATTGTTTGCTTGGGGACCAACAATTGCACATATGAAGGGCCATTGTTTGAATATAAAATTTCAATTTATTATCGATACTTACTAATGAATGTCTTTGAGTGAAGTGTCAAAAACACATCCAAATTATTTTATTTTATTGAGTTTTATATCTAAACTATTAAAAGTGTGAGCTTCATACCTAAACTATCACTTATTAGTTTGAGAAATACACCTCAACGTCGACTGGACAAAGTATTTGTATATAAACACATTTAGACGCGTCTGACCATTAAATATTCTGATGACATGGCATATTTTTTAATTTTTTTTAGCTGACACGCCAAGTTTTTAAATTTTTTAATTGATTTTACCCTAAACTCTCCCCTTCTTTTTCATCATTTCTCAACACAGTAAGTATTTAAGTTTTAATATAATACTAATAATTTATTTAGTTTTTGCCAATGTGAAAAAAGATTTCTACGCGAAGTGTCACGTGGCAAGATTTTTTAAATAAAATAAAGAGTGTAGTACACACACCATCACATATTAGTTGATGTATGTTTCTCAAACAAATGAGTGATAGTTTAGGTATAAAACTCAAACTTCCAATAGTTTAGGTATGAAGCTCAATAATAAAAAAAAAATTAAGTGTGTTTTTGATACTTCACTACTCAATGTCTATTAAATAGAGTTTGCCTGCAATTATTGTTTCTTTTTATTTCTAGCTATAGTGCTTTGTATTTGATACGAGTGTAGATGGTTAGCATCTACTTGTCAAATAACGTGTCAAATTTCTGTATAATTTGTAGTTATTGAAAATTGATAAAACTAAAACAAACATAAAATGAATTGTTTATTACAAGCTCGAGTTTTTTCTTGAACCAAGGGTCTATCGTAAAGTGTCTCTCTACTTCAAACAATATATAGGGGCAAGGTTTGTGACTCTGCGTGCAACCCACCTTCCTCAGACCCCACTTATGGATAGTGGCGATGCCAGAAACTTAGCTAAGCTAAGGGTGTTCAAATTAATTTATACGTATGAAAAGTAATTTTTGACCTATATACTTCGTATAACTTTTTATATATACTGTATAATTTTTCAATAAAGGATATTCAATTGACCACAGTACTTTATTGAATGTGGCTTCGTACACCACTGCTTATGAAATCTTACTGAATATGTTATTGTTATTGCTTACGAGCTCTAAGTTTAGAAACCACTTGTGCATGAATCTTTGAATTGGATTTTACTATTCTCACCTAACACTTTTGATAAAACAATATGGCTGGCAAAGTTGAGTAGTCTTTGTAACACGGAGTCAAAGAGTACTTTTTTTCTGGAAACACTTATGACTTTAGTTTTTAAAATTTTAATGTAAGTGGGAAAACAACACAAAGAAAGGAAACAAAGAGGAAAAGTGAGGAAATAAGAAAAAAAAAAGTAAAAAAAAAAGTGAGTTGTGGTTGGTGCCCAAACCCACAATGTTTTGGACCTATATATAATCCTAGAGTATTATACATAATTCTATCTCATCACTTATTTCCATTCCAAAGCTAACAAAACAACTTAATAACCTTTTAGCTCCAAGAATGGGAAGTTTATCATTTGAGAAGGTATAATTCTTACATACAAAACTTTCATCTTATCGATAACATCGAGAAAGGCTATACTCTAAGAGCCAACCGACTCATTATCCATCTTGTTTGTAAAATCTTG
>QJPP01003563.1:232509-249897 GCA_003996215.1 Jaltomata sinuosa
CCCCCCCCCCCCCCCTCCCAAAGGTTTCTTGTGTTGAGGGGAAATTTTTGCAAAGTCTTTTGATGTATATAAACTTCGACTCTTACTTCTTCTTCACATTGTAAAGGCGAGCAACGCCTGTCTTTCCCTCTTCCATTGATAGTAAAAAGACACTCATGTTGGCATTTCAGTAACTCATAAGGCTTCCCCTCATCTCCGTCTTTGGTTCTTTTATCATTTTTAGTCATTTTCATGGTTCTTTAAATTAGTTCTTTTCCCCCCTTCTAAATCGTCAAAAATAACTCTATACATGTATCTGAAAAACCAGCAACGCCTGTTTTTCTGTTTCCTCTTCTATTGATAGAAAAAGACACTCATGCATATTGTCGTTTCAGTAACTCATAGGGCTTCTCTCACCTCCGTTTTAGGTTCTTTTATCATTTTGTCGTTTGCATGGTTCTTTAAATTAGTACTACCCCCCCCCCCCCCCCCCTTCTTTTTTTTTAAAATCATAAAAAATAACTCTATACATGTATCTAATTTTTTAAATTTTTTTGTGATATGTTAAAGGATTTTGAGCCATCAGCAATAACACCAAGAGGATTGGCACCACCTGGATTAATAGTAAATGGAGATTTTGGAGAAATGATGAGACTTAAGGTGTCATCTACACCTACAACACCAAGAAAAAACTTGAACCTTTCAGTGACTGAGCCTGGCAAAAATGATGGACCAAGTTTGGATTGTACATTGATGAATTATATTGATACACTTACCAAACGTATCAACTATCATATAGGTAAATTTTTAATTTTTCTTCAAGTTCATATGAATATTATATCTAGTTTAAGTCTTATACACTAACGGTATAAATATAATTAATATGGTCACTTTGTAATCTATAATATCTTTCCATAGTAAATTGTTGACAAAGTTGACATGCAAGACTAGTCTTGGTCTATGGGTTGACAATTTCTAATTTTGGAAACTTATGAGTAGGTGTGTACTTTGTAATACTTTTCAAAAAGGGAAGGGACAAAATTGCTATCGAGAGCAATTTTGGATTCTTGCTGATTAAAGCTGTCAAAACGGACTGATTCAATCAAAAACTAGACACTATTTCTTATTAGCACAAATACTATATATCTTAATTACTACAAAATTTAGGATAACTTATTCATTTTGTTGATTTTTTTTTATTTTTTTTTCAGGTTATCCAGTTAACATATGCTATGAGCACTATGCTAGCTTAGCCCCACTTTTGCAATTTCACTTAAATAATTGTGGTGATCCATTTCTTCAAAACACTGTGGATTTTCATTCAAAAGATTTCGAAGTGGCTGTTTTGAATTGGTTTGCAGACTTATGGGAAATTGAAAAAGATCAGTATTGGGGTTATGTTACAAATGGTGGCACTGAAGGAAATTTACATGGCATTTTGGTTGGGTAAGCACCAATTTTGACAAGTTTTATTTATCTTATTAATTAATCTTTTTTTAATTTTAGATTTATTAAATTCTTTGAAATTAATTTCTTAACATTATTTTTTCAGGAGGGAATTGCTTCCAAATGGAGTTTTATATGCATCAAAAGACTCTCATTACTCAATTGCCAAAGCAGCAATGATGTACAGAATGGATTTTGAAACAATTAATACATCTATAAATGGAGAGATTGATTATTCAGATTTGAAAGCAAAATTACTTCAAAACAAGGGCAAACCAGCAATAATTAATGTTACAATTGGTAAATATTTTAATATCGTTCTTTTAATTAAGATATTTCCTAATAATTATTGTTTTATACACTTTCTAATAATTATTATTTTTAACTATAGGTACTACCTTTAAAGGAGCTGTTGATGACCTTGATGTTATTCTTCAAATACTTAATGATTGTGGTTATACACAAGATCAATTTTACATCCATTGTGATGCAGCACTTAATGGACTTATTGTTCCTTTTATTAAAAATGTAAGATTGTTTTTCTTATTTACATCTTAAAAGATTTGAGTATTATAACTTAACATAAAAAAATAATTCTAACATTTGTGATTGTATTTTTTTAACAGATGATTTCTTTCAAGAAGCCAATTGGAAGTGTCACAATTTCTGGTCACAAGTTTTTGGGATGTCCAATGCCTTGTGGAGTTCAAATAACAAGGAAAAGTTACATTAACAATCTTTCAAGAAGAGTTGAATATATTGCTTCGGTGGATGCCACAATTTCTGGAAGTAGAAATGGTTTGACTCCAATCTTCTTGTGGTACAGTCTAAGTGCTAAAGGTAAAATTGGACTTCAGAAAGACGCTAAGAGATGTCTTGATAATGCCAAATACTTAAAAGACCGTCTTCAACAAGCAGGAATCAGTGTCATGCTCAATGAGCTTAGCATCATAGTTGTCCTCGAGAGGCCTCGTGACCATGAATTTGTTCGTCGTTGGCAACTTTCTTGTGTGAAAGATATGGCACATGTTATTGTTATGCCGGGCATCACAAGAGAAACTCTTGATGGTTTCATCATTGATTTATTGCAACAAAGGAAAAAATGGTACCAAGATGGAAGAATTAGTCCTCCTTGTGTTGCAGATGATATTGGTGCTCAAAATTGTGCTTGCTCTTATCACAAAATTGATTACATTATTGCTTAGAAGGTCATGAATAAGGTCTTCTACCATTATCTCTTTGCTATAGAGTTTGCCTTCATTTGTAACTCTTTATGACTTCATTTTTATTCACATACACAACAAATTGTATTCTACATGTAATGTTACTACTATACCACATAAATCAATTCCTTGGAAAATACATGGTTTGATGCATATATATAATAATATTTGGAGAATAAATTTCAATTTTTGTATGATTATTAATTTAATTGCAATATTTATAAGATTGTTTTCAATTCTCTTTCCATTCAAATAGAGTTGTTGTGAAAATTTTCCCAAATTCATCGCTTGTACTATACGAAATAATAATGTCTACCGAGACAAGGCTCTGACATACCTTAATACTGACAATGAATAAAATGCTAGACTAGGTCTCCAGGAAGTAGGGAGGCTCACCAAAAGCTGATACTGACTAATATTTTTTTCGTTATTTTGGCTTAAAATCAAGTGTTCAAAAGCACATTTTTTTTACCTTACTCAAACACTATAAAAAAAAAACTTCAAAACTATTTTGACTTAAAAGCACTTAAAATATTTTGATAAGATTTTCCTTTGCCTCAAGCATTGACATCATTCATCATTAAAACAATATTCCCGAGCTTCCTCTAAAGAAAAATGAATCACCTTGGGCGTGGCACAAACGTAGCTAAATGTTACACAATTCAATTTAAGTACAATGTATTCTCCATCTCTCTTTTTTTGTGTGTGTTTGATCTAGTTTGCACGTATTTTAACTAATTTTCACTAGATATTTATCATCTTCGACCAACAAGAAGTATCAAGTTACTCTGTCTATTAAGACCAGAAAAGATAAAAAAAATCACCTAGTGTTTTGTATTCTTTTCATGCGGGGTGTGAAACCATATTTTTTTCCACCCAGTGTTTGATACCCGTATTGGACCTCAACTAATCTGGATTCGCTTCGAAAAGTCTCACATTGGGGATAAAGTGCTCCCTAACAAAGGCGACTCCGTACCAGGAGATTCAAACCCGAGACTTCTGGTTAAGGATAAAGAAGTACTTACCACTTTACCACAATCCTTATCGGGATCAAACCATATTTACAACCGCATATTCCTTAAATTTAATTTCTTAATTAAAATATCCTACCAACCAATATAAACCTTTGAACAAGCAATATGTTCCCAAGTCAAAAGTAAAACGCCAATTCACAGAGACAACATGCTTAGACATTAGAACTTTTGTCTTTGAGATTTGACATTTGATTCTAATTAGTTGATGATGGTCGCGATTACCTAATCAATCTATAATTATTAATAATGTACAATATCCAGCCCAAGCTCAATCATTTTCATAATCTAATAATCATTTTCATAATCTAATAGGTGTCTTAGGTATCATTTATTTCAAACAATAAATAATAAAAATTAGAATCCATCAAGACAAAGTTCAAAACTAAATATAATCCTAA
This sequence comes from Jaltomata sinuosa, assembly GCA_003996215.1. Taxonomy (NCBI): domain Eukaryota; kingdom Viridiplantae; phylum Streptophyta; class Magnoliopsida; order Solanales; family Solanaceae; genus Jaltomata; species Jaltomata sinuosa. The sequence goes on from QJPP01003563.1 coordinate 236,590, forward strand.
TTTTATATTTGTAATAATAAAAATAATAAAAATAGAATCCATCAAGACATGAGTCACCTTAACTTAGTCGAGACTGTTTTTCTAATCCCTTCTGAAAGATTTCAATTTTGTCAACTACCCCAATTAGATATCCTTTTTGAAGTGGTCAATAAATATAATGCGGCTCTTACGAGGGATTTAATATTTAAATTAAAGTATGAATGAGTTGGACAATTTAATAATAGATCAAAGTTTGGAGAGAGAAAAAAAATTGATCTAATAAAAGTTAATAGTAATTAGGTGATAAAAGCCATAATACATGAACTTGCCCTTTAACTTGGTCTCAGCTGAAATTTACGCCTTCCAATTTTGGGGGTGTACAAGCAGACACTTAAACTTGTATAGAGTTGAACAAGTAGACACACACGTCCTACGTGGTAATTCACATTCTATGTGGCGTTCTACATATATTATACCACGTAGGACACGTGTGTCTACTTGTTTAACTTTATACAAGTTTAAGTGCATACTTATGCATATTAAAAATTGACGGACATATATAACAACTGAGACCAAGTGAATAACATGCACGTTTATGTATTATGCCAAAAAATTTCTATGTTACCTCTTAATAAGTATCATAGATTAATTAATGATCTCTTGAGAGAGAATAACTTGTGTCATAACATAAATAGTCAAAAGATTAGTTTTGTCATTAAACGGGGTTGAATAATTGACTATAACTCATTTTTCCTAACTTCAAAATTAATCACTTCTCTATTTAATCTGTTTCCTAATTTGTAGGCATGAAATTTAATTTTCTTTATAACTTCTTAACAAGTACTATAGATTAATCAATGATCTCACAAGGGAGAATAACTTGGATTATAACATAAACCGTCTAAATGTTTTTTTGTCAAAAAATTTAAATTGGATTGAATAATTGACTATAACTCTCTTCCCACCTTAACATCACTTCTCTATCTAATCTTTTTCCTAATTTGTAGCTATGAAACTTACTTTTCTGTGTAACTTCTTAACAAGTATTACAGATTAATCAATGATCTCCCGATTGAGAAAAACTTGGATCATAACATAAATTATCTAAAGATTATATTTGTCAAATAGCTTAAAGTTGATTGAATAATTGACTATAACTCAATTCAACCAACTTAAAATCACTTCTCTATTTATTCTTTTTCCTAATTTGTAGCTATGGTACTTACTTGTCCACGTAACTTCTTAACAAGTACAACATATTAATCAATGATCTCCCGATGGAGAATAACTCGGATCATAACATAAATCATCTAAAGATTGTATTTGTCAAAACACTTAAAGCTGGTTGAATAATTGACTATAACTCGATTTAACTAACTTAAAATCACTTCTCTATTTAATTTTTTTCCTAATTTGTAGCTATGATATTTACTTTTCTATGTAACTTCTTGACAAGTACAACATATTAATCAACGATCTCCCGAGGGAGAATGATGCAATCCAAGTTGCATCAAGGTCACTCTCGAGTAGTCAAGCTCAGGATTTCCAAGTTTTACCAGCGCTATTCATGAAGATAGAGGTGCTTGAGCATACCTTGATGCCAAAGAGAGAATTTCATGCCTTGATGATTGCTTGGAAAGAAGGAAATGAGGCCTAGTTTGTAAAGTAGGGCTATATTTGTAATTTTTACTCAAAAACGTCACTTTTGGGCTACTTTTATAATATATTAGCCTAAACTATAAATAGTGAGAATAGCTCACTTTGAGTCTTAGTTTTTAATGATCATAGACTTGTCTTCTCTTGAGAGAATTGAGAGCTTGGTTGAAGCTTTTGTTGGTACTTGTTTGAGAAGGAAATTGCAAGGTGAATTCAATTCCTTTGAGGTTTCTTTGATAGTTTAGGTGCTTGTTTGGTAATCTTTCAATTGAAGGTTTTGATATCCTTATCATGATTGTCAATTGAACTCTGTACTTATGTCTAACTTTTATGTTCTTATTCCTTGTTCTTAGCTTAGGGTTTCTATTTCATAGGTAGGTTTATATCAGAGAATAAATTGAATCATAACATAAATCATCTAAAAATTACATTTGTCAAAAGGCTTAAAGTTGGTTGAATAATCGACTATAACTCAATTCCCCTAACTTAAAATCACTTCTCTATTTATTCATTTCCTAATTTGTTGATATGATACTTACTTCTCTATCTAACTTATTGACAAGTATAACATATCAATCAATGATCTCCCAAGGGAAAATAACTTGAATAATAACATAAATCGTCTAAAGATTATATTTGTCAAAAAGCTTAAATTTGGTTGAATAATTGACTATAACTTAATTCCCCTAACTTAAAATCACTTATCTATATATTCTTTTTCCTGATTTGTAGTTATTACTTTTCTGCGTAAATTCTTAATGTATCACATATTAATCAGTGATCTCCTGAGGGAGAATAACTTGGATCATACATAAATCATCTAAAGATTATATTTGTCAAAAAGCTTAAAGTTGATTGAATAATTGACTATAACTCAATTTTTCTAACTCAAACTCACTTCTCTATTTAGTCTATTTAGTCTTTTGCCTAATTTGTAGTTATGATACTTACTTTCATATTTAACTTCCTGACAAGTATCACATATTAATCAATGATCTCTTGAGACAGAATAACATGAATCATTACATAAATTGTCTAAAGATTATATATGTTGAAAGTCTTAAAATTGATTGAATAATTGATTATAACTCAATTCCCTTATCTTAAAATCACTTCTCTATTTATTCGTTTTCCTAATTTGTAGCTATTACTTTTCTGCATAACTTCTTAATGTACCACATATTAATCGATGACCTCCCAAGGGAGAATAACTTGGATCATAATATAAATCATCTAAAAATTATATTTGTAAAAAAACTTAAAGTTAGTTGAATAATTGACTATAACTCAATTTCCTAAACTTAAAATCACTTTTCTATTTCCCCCTAATTTGTAGCTATGATACTTACTTAACATGAATCATAACATAAACCGTCTAAATATTGTTTTTGTCAAAGGGCTGCTTAACAATTGGCTATAACTCAATTTCCCTAATTTAAAATCACTTCTCCATCTAAATTTTTTTCTAATTTGTAGCTAAAAACTTAGCTACAAAAAAGTAATTCATAGCACCATATATTATATGATCAAAACCATTTATTTGTCACCTCTTCGTCCGCTTCATCCTCTCCTCTTCTTTTATTTCTATATTTATTATAATTATTTAAGATCTAAAATTTACTAGTCTGAAATTCTAATTAACTTCAATTTATATTGCGTAAAATTTATTTAAAGGAGAATCACTTTGTAACAGTGTTTTCTCCATTTCTAAATTTGAACTTCAGATATTTGATTAAAGGTTGATGAAATTCATCCACTTTACTATAACTCTTGATGGATCTTTTACCATTCTATTTTTGATAAAACACTCATGGGTTTTTATGTGTCAACATTTATATCCACTGGATAATGAATGCCCACCAATTATTTTCTTTTTCTTTTTCTTTTTCCCAAGAACTTGCTTCTCTAAACCAAAAATGAAAAATGATTGCCTACCAATTTTTACTTTTTCTTTCTGTCTACTCTATAAACTAAAACTCAAATCAGTATCAATATCACAAATTTTCTTGACATTAAATTAATCTTTACGTACTTCGTCTGAAGAAAAGAAAAATTCATTTTGGGTGTTTTATCGACCTAGCTAAAAGTTACACAATTTAATATTAGTACAATATTCTTTCCATCTCCTTTTTTCTTTTTATGTGTTTTTCCTTTTCTTTGGGTTATAGGGTTTTGTCGAACCATTTTTAGGAATTGTAAATTTCTTTTTCTTTACCGACCAATGTGAACCTCTAAAGTCAAAAATTTGAACTACCAATATGTTCCCAAGCAGGGGTGTTTACGATTTGAGTAAAAGAATCAATTCAAATTGAAAAAATTGAACCAAATTAATTTTATTTAGATTTGATTTGGTTTGATTTTATATTTTTTAAAATCAATAATATTTTATTTGATTTTAATTTTATTCAAAAAATTAAAATTGAACAGACTGATTATATATATTTTTTATAATTATATATACATAATATATTATTTTATAGAAAAATTTAAATATCTTATATATGTTTTCATCAAAATTTATTTATAATTTAAGGGGGATGCGGACAGGGGTTGGGGTAAAAGAAAAAAATTTAAAGAAAAATTGTTGGGGGTGGGGGCGGGGGCGGGGGTGGGGTAAAAAAAATTGTAGGGGAGGTGGGGGGGGGGGCAATGAAATCAACTTGGGAGTATGATCTAGTTGTTGGCTTTTCCGATTTTGATTTCATATTCCCACCGTCAGTAAGACTCAACTTGAAAGGAAAAAAGTACATTATGATGGATGATGTTGGTAGGTGTTTATTTGCAAACTAACTTGTATTTTTCTTCCCCATCTTGTCTTTTAATTTTATTTCCGCGTATGATTAATAATCGAACTAAAATCGATAAAATTAATTTAATTTTAATTTTAATTAATAACCAATCCAAACTGATTCGTGAATACCCCTGTTCAATCCCAAGTGAAATGTAATGCGGAAATTCGCAATGACAACATGCTTAAAATTAGTAAGTTAAAACTTGGTCATCATGATACTTATATTAGATAATTTTCATCATTTGATAGTTGCCACTACCTAACCTTTTAGTCATAAACTATAATATCTTTCCATTAAGCCAATCATTTTTCATAATCTAATAATATGCAATCCCAAACCCTTATCTCATCAGGCATTTATTTCAAACAATAAAGAGTATAATAAAATCCACTAGGACACTAATTAACTAAATAGTAGTCCTAATTATTCTTTTAGTCAAAAAAAGGCACGAGTCACCTTAGTTAATGCTATTTTTTTTGTCCCTTAATTCTCAAGTACCAACTACCCCCATTAGATATATCCTTTTTGAAGTGGTCAATAAAATATAATGACACCTACAAGTAATTAACATTGAAATTAAAGTTTGAATAGAGTAAGATATCTTTAATATATAACAAACCAAAGTTTGGACAGAAGAAAGTGATCATCTGAGAAATATCAACATTGAGGTTATAAAGTTTCTATGTAACTTCATAATAAGTCAATATCACCATGGGTTATGGTGCAGTGGTGGGACTGTTTCACTCTTAAAACCGGAGGTTTTGGGTTCGAGTCTTAGACATAGAGAAAATCATGTTGAGAGAACCACCCTCAAAATGAGCTCTACAATGCGCGATCTAAATTAATCGAGGCTCCAAAGCGGACGTCAGACACCAAGTGGGAAATGGACAACTAGTTATGTCATGCACTAAAGACTCATGATGATAATTCTAAATTATAATGGATAGAAAGTGGTAAAAAGTCATTTTTACTGTAATTTTTAAATAAACATCTTTTAAAATTATATGGAAGATTAGAATTATTCAAACTTATAATAGGTCAATATCAATATGGGTTGTGGTGCAGTGCTGAGACTGTTCCACTCTTAACCAGAGGTCTCGGGTTCGAGCCTTGAGTATGAAAAAAATTTTGTTGGGAGCACCGCTTCCAAAATGGACTTTGCAATACGCGATCCAGATTAATCAAGGCTTTAATGCGGACATCAGACACTAAGTGGAAGATTAGAATTATTCAAACTTATTAAGATCAACAGATATGTGGTTATAAGATGAGATATAAATAATTAAGATATGGACATATAATTCAGAACTCAAAACAGTTAACAATTTAAAAGATTTAAAAATTATGATAAAAAATACCACCATTTGGCTCTGCAAATAATAACTTGCACACATAAAGTGAACACATGGATAAATACTTACTCTCGCCGTTTCAAAACAGTTGTCACATTTTGCTTTGTGAGTCAATTTAACTGATTCTTCAAGCTAAATTGGATTAGATTAATTGAATATTTTAAAATTAAAATTATAGATGTTTAAAAACTAAATAAAGTATATTATAAATTATAATTTTTCTCATATTGTATAGTGAAAAATAAGTGTTAAAATATTGCTCAAAATTCAAATAATTTGACTCTCGAAGTAACACGTGACGAGTGATTTGGGATAATTTTGGTGAGGCACTAATCGTTAATTAATGCGTTTCAAGATGTGTAAGAAAAATTGTCACTCTATCTGCACATCATCATGAAATTATGGGACCAATATCACAATTTTTTTCTTGCCTATCTTGACCTACTAATTCCTTTATCAATCAAGTACAAGTATTCTTAACAATGTCAACAATGTTACATAAGTTAGATGACAATTGTCACTTTTGTGCTTGATTTATAGTTGTTATCAACATAGCCCAAGTGAAATGAATCATTCTAAACAATCCAAACTACATCTTTGTCATAAATTTGAACTTCTAATTGACATTTTTTTTGACACACATAGTCCATAGATGATAGTTTCTTTTCTTGACAATGGAAGTCTAAATATTATTAAGAAAATTAATTGCACTTGAAGTAAGGTGTGGAGACACGGATTAGGGTAGAAGGTTAGCGGGTAGGAGTGCGTCCATGCAAGTAGGTAGGAGTACTTTAATTTGTTTTGTTGTCCGTACTAATAGTGTTACGCTTGTAGTTTCTTGTTCTTGAAATTTTGTTGATGTTTGTTATTTCAGGTAGACTGATTGTAGTATTATTTTGTAGTAGTTTTGTTCTGTTACTATCTATTGTTTCTTGTACTCCTACTACGACTGTTTTCGTCTTGAGCCGGGGGTCAATCGAAAATAACTTCTCTACCTCACCTCTAAGGACAACTTCTCTACCTCACCTCTAAGGCAAAGGTATGAACTGCGTACACTCTACCCTCCCCATACCTCACTTGGTGAAAATACACTGAATATGTTATTGTTCTCGTAAGTGGACTTGAAGTAACTAATTTTTCTATATATGTCTCTACTTAGAGAGGATTATTTTTACTTGGTTAACATTAATTTGCACCTATAACTTTCATTATTATATATTATTGTCACGATCCAAATCTGATCGACATGATCGACGCACCGTCCTACCATGCAAACAAGTTCAAAAACATATATATCACTCAACACAAGTAATATATGCAATAAAGTCATTCCTTATGAACTTAATAATTCAAGTAATGTGATTGTAGAGACGTACCAGGATTAATTCAAAGTATCAATTTCATATATATCAAATAACCCAAAATTAAATAAATATATAACTTGTTATGATATTACAATTATGTTTTATTTTGAAAAAAGAATTTGCATTACAACGGTCTAATTAACCACCTAACTCAATCTTGAGGGGAATTAAAAAAAACCAAGTTGACAAAATATATTCGAATATTTGCACACACACAAAAATAAAATATGCAGAGAATCAATTTGAATCACACTCTCTAATGATTGACAATTAATTTATGATTATCTTGACTTTAAATGAGTCATGAGTGACTGAGTTCTTGAGTGATCTTGATATTTAGAGTTGCTAATCAATAGCAAAGTTTTAAAGATGAATTCATAATTTTATTTTATAAGTTTTAAATTTTAGGATAACAACTTTAAAGTAATGATGATTGATGAAAAGGTAAACAATAAGCAAAGACAAAGTCTATAGATAAAAAAGTGAACAAGAATTGCTGTCAAATTAATGAAGAAAATGTTAGAATTCGATAATGGAAGAAAGAAGCATATATATACAAAAGTCATGGTACTATGACTTTTTTGTAGTGGAATAAGTGTGTTTTTTAGTAGTACTATGTCTTTTTATTCGTAAGATGATTAAAAAAATAATTAAAAGTTAGACACGTGGCACCCATATAAAGCTTTAAATACATATTTCTTAACAATTTCAATATGTTACACAAGTTAGATGACATTTGTCACTTTTATACTTACTTGGTAGTTTATTATCACATAGCCCAAGTGAAATGAATCATTCTTGAAGAATCCAAACTACATCCTTGTCATTAATTTGAACTTCTAATTGACATTTCTCTTGATACAAGTAGATGATGTAGTTTCTTTTCTTAGACAATGAAAGTCTACAATTAATTGGACTTGAAGTATAAACTAGTTAGAGAGAGTTCTCTTGAGATGATAAGTTTTACTTTGTTAACATTAATTTGTACCTATAACTTTTATTAATATATATTATTGTTACGATCTAAATCTGATGAACATGATCGATGCGCAATCCTACCATGCAAGCAAGTTCAAATTAATCATATATATCACTTAGCACAAGTAACCTGCAATACTAGATGAACTTAATAATTCAAATAATGTGATTGTAGAGACGTACAATGATACACATAGATGATGTAGTTTCTTTTCTTAGACAATGAAAGTCTACAATTAATTGGACTTGAAGTATAAACTAGTTGGAGAGAGTTTTCTTGAGATGATAAGTTTTACTTGGTTAACATTAATTTGCACCTATAACTTTCATTATTATATATTATTGTTACGATCTAAATCTGATGAACATGATCGATGCGCAGTCCTACCATGCAAGCAAGTTCAAATTAATCATATATATCACTCAGCATAAGTAATCTGCAATACTAGTTGAACTTAATAATTCAAATAATGTGATTGTAGAGACGTACAATGATTAATTCAAAGTATCAATTTCATAAGTCAAATAACTCAACATTAAATAAATATATAACTTGTCATGGTATTACAACTGTATATGTTTTATTTTGAAAAAAGAATTTGCATTACAACGGTCTAAATAACAACGTAACCTAATTTTGAGGGGAATAAAAAAAACTCAAGTTGACAAAATTTGTTACTAAATGAAGTAAATATGACTCTTTACAAAAATATTTCAATTTATGTGACCTGATTCAGAGTACAGAGGTAAAATTAACTATTTCAATAAAGAGTATTAATCTAAAATATTTTTTAAAATTCATGGTCAAAGATAGCACCCTTTGGCTATGCAAATAGTAACTAGGACACATAAATTAAAGTGAACAGATGGACAATACTTACTCTCACTTGGTCTCAAAATAGTTGTCTTGTTCTGCTTGAAGAGTCAATTTGACTAATCCTTCAAGCTAAATAAGATTAGATTAACTGATATTTTCATATTAAAATTTAGACGTTTAAAAATTACACAAATATACTATAAATTGTAATTTTTTCTCATATCATATAGTGAAAAATATGTCTTAAAATATTGCTCAAACTTCAAATAATCTGACTCTTGAGAAGCAAAATGTGACAGGTAATTTGAGACGGAATGAGTAATAATTTTGGTCTGGCACTAATCAATGCGTTTCAAGATGTGCAAGAAAAATTGTGACATTCAACACATCAACATGAAAATATGGGACCAATATCACAATTTTTTTCTTGCCTATCTTGACCTACTAATTCCTCTATCAATCTAAGTATTCTCAACAATGTCAACAATGTTACACAAGTTAAATGACAATTGTCATTTTTGTGCTTGATTAATTGTTGTTATCACATGGCACAAGTGAAATGAATCATTCTGATGAATCCAAACTACACCTCCTTGTCATTAATTTGAACTTCTAATTGACATTTTCTTGACACACATAGATGATAGTTTCTTTTCGTACAATGAAAGTCTACAATTAATTGGACTTGAAGTAGCTAGTTTTTCTATGTATCAAGTTAGAGAGTTCTCTTGAGAGTGTTATTTTTACTTGGTTAACATTAATTTGCACCTATAACTCTAATTATTATATATATATATATATATATATATATATATATATATATATATATATATATATAATATACTATATTACTGTCACGATCCAAAATCTGATAAACATGATTGACGCGCAATTCTACCATGCAAACAAGTTCAAAATCATATATATCACTCAACACAAGTAATCTGCAATACTAGATGCACTCAATAAATCAAATAATGTGATTGTGGAGACGTACAAAGATTAATTCAAAGTATCAATTTCATATAAAATAACCTAAAATTACATAAATATATAAGTAGTCACGGTATCACGCAACTATGTTTTATTTTGAAAAAAGAATTTGCATTACAACGGTCTTATTAACCACCTAACTCAATTTTGAGGGGGATAAAAAAACTCAAGTTGACAAAATTTGTTACAAAAATGAAGTAAATATGACTCTTTAAAAAAAATATTCGAATTTATGTGACCTGATTCAAAGTATGTGGGTCAAACTAACTAATTTTTATGTGAATTCGTATATAAAATTAAATCTTTAACTATTTTTAAATAAAAATTCATAAAAAGTACTATAAATCACAAAAATTATTAATCTAAAATATTTTTAAAAAAAAATTGTGGTCAAAGATAGCACCATTTGGCTATGCAAATAGTAACTATGACACACAAAGTGAACAGATGCACAAATACTTATCCTTTCGTCCCAAAATAGTTTTCATGTTTCGCTTTGATAGTCAATTGATTAATCTTCCAAGAAAATTGGCTTATATAATTGAATATTTTAAAAATTAAAATTTAGATGTTCAAAAGTTACACAAAAGGTACTATAAGTTGCAATTCTTCTGACGTATCAATATAGTCAAAGATCCATCTTAAAATATTGGGTAAAATTCAAATAGTTTGACTTTCGATAAGCAAAATGTGACAAGTAATTTAAAACGGAGGGAGTAATAATTTTGGTTAGGCACTAATCATTAATCAAACGTTTCAAGATATGCAACATCATGAAATATGGGACCAATATCACAATTTTTTTTCTTGCCTATCTTGACCTACTAATTTCTTTATCAATCAAGTATTCTCAACAATGTCAATAATGTTACACAAGTTAGATGACAATTGTCACTTTTGTGCTTGATTAATAGTTGTTATCACATAGTCCAAGTGAAATGAATCATACTGATGAATCCAACTACATCCCTTTTCTTAAATTTGAACTTCTAACTGACATTAATTTCTTTTGGCACACATAAATGATAGTTTCTTTTCTTACAATGAAATGTCTACAATTATTATGACAATTAGTTGGACTTGACGTAAGCTGCGGAGGATACGGGTTAGGGTAGAAGGTAAGTGGGTAGGAGTGCGTCCATGTTAGTAGGTAGGAGTATTTTGTCTTATTGTCCGTACTAGTAGTTTCTTGTTCTTAGAATTTTGTTGACGTTTGTTGTTTCAGCTAGATTGATTGTAGTATTATTTTATGGTAGTTTTGTTTTGTTATTATCTATTGTTTCTTGTACTCCTACTACGACTGTTTTTGTCTTGAACCAGGGGTCTATCGGATACAATCTTTCTAGCTCACATCTAAGACAAAGATATGGACTGCATACACTCTACCCTCGATCCCCAGACCTCACTTAATGAAAATACACTGGATATGTTGTTGTTATTATAATTAGACTTGAAGTAACTAGTTTTTCTATGTCTCTACTTAGAGAGTTCTCTTGAGAGGATTATTTTTACTTGGTTAATATATTAATTTGCAACTATAACTTTCATTATTATATATTATTGTCACGATCCAAATCTAATGAACATGATCGACACACCATCCTACCATGCAAACAAGTTCAAAATCATATATATATATATATATATATATATATATAATAAAATCATTCCTTATGACCTTGACATAACAATACTAGATGAACTCAATAATTCAAATAATCTGATTGTAGAGACGCAGAAGGATTAATTCAAAGTATCAATTTCATATTAAATAACCCAAAATTAAATAATATATAACTAGCTAGTCACGGCATTACAACTATATGGGGTCGTTTGGTTCGAAGACAAGTTATGCTGGGATTAGTTATGTTGGGATAAGTTATTCCGGGATTAGTTATGATGGGATTATTTCTTATTGAGTGTTTGGTTTGTTGTATTCAACATAATATACATTGCATAATTTTTAAGAATAAATTATTTGTTTACAAAAATACCCTCCACCTTATTTAGTTTTATTTTTTTATATTTTCTTGCAAGCTTTAGTTATTCATTCTTAAAAAATAAAACTTCCATCTTATTTAACTTAAATATTTTGTGTGTGCATTCTCATGATTGTCCCCCGTGTATTTAAAAATAAAACTTCCATCTTATTTAGCTTAAAAATAAAACTTTCATCTTAAGATTGTTAAAGTAAAAGAAGATTTATTGTATATGTCTCTTCATTTACGCACATATCCCTCCTATATTGTAAACTTTAAAGTTATCTTCATTTTAATTGATATATAAAATACAAACTTTCAAGTGATTAAAAGAATATTAATTTAAAATATGTAATTCAGCGTTAGAGAAATCAAAATATGAATAAACATAAAAATTAGTCAAATAAATTCAATATGTAACTCAGTGTTAGAGAAATTAAAATATGAATAAATATAAAAATTAGTCAAATAAATTCAACGTATAATACATTCATAAATAAAAATTATATTTATATAGTGTAATTTTTTAATGAAAAATGTGAAGAATTATCATAAAATATCGAGTAGTGAAGATTGTAAATGTTATTAGACATGTTATTAAAAATGATGTAAATATACATGGATATAAAAGTGAGGTATAAAAAGAGTTTAAAAGGATATCTTTGTCTTTTTACCTATTTTATCCCGGATAAGTTATCCCGGTATGACTATTCCACCCAAATGTAAGAATAACTTATCCCAACACTAACTATTAATCCTGGAATAAGTTATCTTAGGCTTTGTAATCAAACATGGAATTAAGTGATACTAAAAATTTATCCCGAGATTAACTCCCCTTATCCATCACACCAAACAACCCCTATATGTTTTATTTTGAAAAAAGAATTTGCATTACAACTGTCTTATCAACCACCTAACTCAATCTAGAGGGGAATATAAAAAAATTTAAGTTGACAAAATATATTCGAATATTTGCGCACACACAAAAATAAAATATGCAGAGAATCAATTTGAATCCCACACAATCATATAGTTAAAAATACATTTTAAAATATTGCTCAAATTCAAATAATTTGATTCTTGAAAAATAAAATGTGACAAGTAATTTGAGACGGAGGGAGTAATAATTTTGGTCTGGCACTAATCGATGCATTTCAAGAAAAATTGTGACATTCATGATTCAACACATCAACATGAAAATATGGGACAAGTATCACAATTTTTTCTTGCCTATCTTGACCTAAATTCCTTTATCAATCAAGTATTCTCAACAATGTCAATATGTTACACAAGTTAGATAACATTTGTTACTTTTGTACTTAAAACATTTGTCAATTTTGTACTTAATTTGAACATCTAATTGACATTTCTTTTGACACACATAGATGACATAGTTTC
>QJPP01003564.1:0-66692 GCA_003996215.1 Jaltomata sinuosa
TATGCATACACATATGCAGCTATCCTAACAATCAATAGACAATATAGACATCTTGGTGCCCTCACCACAAAGAAATCCCACACACAAGATTTGGGACTAGGTAAGCGCTCACCCTCACAAACGATTTCAAACAATGCACATGCGATACCATAGGCTTGCCCTTACTATTCTATTTCAGTTCTTCAGAAAGCTACTTAGGATCACTACAGGACTTGTATTTGCTTGTAATGAGGCTTCGGGTGCAGGTATGATACATTTAGGGGTTAGTGACTAAGCCCTTCTTGGAACCATTTACATCTTATCACCACATAACTTCACTTTATCCATCCTTATTCACCTTTTTATTTCCTTGATTCTAGATACAGGTGCGACCTCTTTATTGACAATTCTTTTTGTTTCTTTTTCGATCTTTTTCATCTTTCTTTATTTTTCTTTTCTTTTTCTTAGGCGCACACCCGGATTTTCATTCTATTCAACAACAATCATCTCCATCCTCTTTTTCTTCTCCTTTACCACTGTAGTAGCCACCCTCAACTTAGGCTGATTGCCTACGTCAAGGTGCACAATGTCCTTTGGTAGGACCAGGGCCAAAACAGGATTTACCTCTATAGTAGCCACCCTCAACTTAGGTTGTTTTGCCTACGTTGAGGTGCACGATGTCCAAGGAAGGACCAGGGCCAAGATAGGGATTCAAAGTTAAACAGGAATGGTGACAGGTTATTGAAAAAATAAGGTCAATTACGGCTCAAACAGGGATCAAAAGGGATTATTTGTATTTGGACGGTCATATAGGCTAAGTGGACTGCATCAAAAAGGGCCTGCGATCCTTTCCTAAGCAACCAACTTCACACTTAACAAAATAGACCGGGCAAGTTCTAGATGCATGCACAGAGTAAGAATTTATAACAATTAATCTCACACACTCTTAGCACCAAGAAACTATATCGCTACCAACTATCAAACAACCGCTCGGCTTAAGCATACTCATTCTAATCATATTCACACAATGACATTCAAGGATCCAGACAGTCAATTGTTTCAACATAAGCTCAAAACCATAAAAATTTTCAAGGGGCCTCGTTTTTAGACAAGAACAACGCATGCTTGCTATAGACACTAAAAAAATTTTAAAACAACAACCTAAACATGCCGGTTCTACTAGATAGCACACCGGAGGGAAAAGAAATCGGCAACAAAAACCCTCGGTGGTGACTCACAGGTTCCCCAACACCCTCAACTTAGACTCATGCATTGTCCCCAATGCATATATGCGAAAGCTAAAAACTGTGAGAATAAAGGAATACCTGTGAAGTCGATATGACTCAAATTCCGGAATGATGTTGGAGACCGCCTGGGTCTCCAAAACAAGAGAACTCGATGGAGTACTTGTGTGCGCCAACCTCATGTTGCGCTCCAACTTCCTCTTTTATTGGCTCCGCAGCTAGTCGTAACCGCTTCTTCGCTCTTTCTTTGTAGATTCTCTTGCGGTGTTTTCATTTCCTTGAGATATTTACACCGCTTTCCGCAACATGCTTCTCTTTTCGCGGCATCCTTCTCACAACAGCTAGCGTCTCGACCAAACACTTCTCCTCAAGGTGCACATCCGCAGGAGCTTCCTCAACAGCATTGATGACCGCAACCACCCTCATGTCACTTGGTTGCTTCATCAATTTAGACACATCGAACTTGACCACTTCATTGTTCAATCGGAAGGTCAGTTCGTTTTTCTCCATTTCAACCAATACTCTCGCCGTAGCTAACAATGGTCGTCCCAAGATTATGGGAACTTCGAAGTCCACTTCGCAATCCAAAATCACAAAGTCAGCTGGGAAGATAAGCTTGCCGATCTTAACTAGCACATCAGTCAATATCCCTACGGGTCGCTTTACCGAACGGTCAGCCATCCTCACTCTCATGGACGTTGGTTTAGGAGCTCCCAAACCCAATTTGTTATACACTGCTAGCGGCATCAAATTGATACTAGCCCCAAGATCACACATAGCTCTTCCGAAGTTGAGCTTCCCGATAGTACATGAAACAGTGAACGCACCTGGATCTCCTTTCTTTTCCACTAATGATCTAGAGGAAATAGCGCTGCAGTGATGGAGGTTGTCTTCCGGCTCAAAACTTACCGTCCTCTTCTTTGTGATCAAGTCCTTCATGAACTTGGCATAACCGGGCATTTGTTCCAGAGCTTCCACCAATGGTATGTTTATTGAAATCTCTTTCAACATGTTCATGAAGTTCAGGAACTTACCATCGTCAGCTTTCTTCTTTAAACGCTGTGGGAACGGAGGTGGTGGTCGAGGCATCATAGTTGGAAGCTTTTCAGCTTCCTTGCGTCTCTCCGCGGGCTTTGGAGTTTCCTCCTCTACCGCCTCTTCATCATCCGCAATGTCACCTTGAGTATGAATTACCGGATGTGATTCCGGTAATACTTTTCCGCTTCTTGTGGTGATCGCCATACAGCTTGCATCATTCTGCGGATGAGTGGTGTCGCTCGGCAAAGTACCTATTTTCCTTGGGTTTAGAGATGCCGAGATGTGACCCACTTGCTGCTCTAGTTGCTTGATCGCGGTTGAGTGTGACTCCACTACCAGACTCAATGTTGATAACTCATTCCGTATTGCCTTTACCCCAAAGTCCGTTGATTCCACCTTAAGCAGCATCTTCGCCATCATGTTCTCAAGTTTGGACGTCTCAGTTTCGCTGCCAGTTTTGTCCCGATTGCCAGGTGGTATATACAACCCACCTCTATCGGAGTTGTTCCTCCAGCTTCCTTGGTCGCGATTTTTGTAGCCACCATTCTCATAGTGGTTGTCTCTTGGATAGTTCCGACCTTGGTTTCCCTGGCCATTGGCCTGGAAACCCCCCAAGTAATTGGCCTCCTCAGTCTCTATACCTTGGGAACCCACAGCTTGCACCTTCTCTATACTTCCTGACGTCAAGTGCCTTGTCAGGCGGTCCAACTGTGTCTTTAGATGCGCCATGTCTTGGTCGCGCTCCTCCTCTTTCCTTCGCTGCTCTGCTGACATGCCAACGGTGTAGGTGCTAGCTGCAACCTCTGAATCCCGTGTGTGCCAGGCTCTGTTGGTCTTGGTGAGCCTGTCCAAAATAGCTGTGGCGTCGGCAAAAGTGCAACCCATAAACGCTCCACCTGCTGCGTTGTCCAATGTTGGCTTGGTAGCCAAATTTAGTGCCCTGTAGAATGTCTGCATTAAGAATTCGTTGTTCAGCTGATGGTCGGGGCACTGAGTCAGCTTCTTCTTGAATCGCAACCAAGTCTCGTGCAGTGCTTCGTGCGGTTGCTGCCTAAAGTTGCTGATTTCGTCCCTCAACTGTATCATCCGAGAGGGAGGAAAGAACCTTTCTAGGAAAGCTCCTCTCAACTCTCCCCACGTTGCGATAGAGTCGGGGGTCAGCTCTGTCAACCACAATGCTGCCTCCTCAGACAGAGACAACGGAAACAACCTGAGCCTGATCGCTGTCTGACTCACGCCTGGCAGCTCAAACGATTTGCAGATCCCGACGAAATTCATCAAGTGCTGGTTTGGATCATCACTAGCAGCACCTCGGAACACTCCTCTCAAGTTCAACAGTTGGATCATCGTGCTAGTGATGTTGAACTTGGCTCCGGGCGGTAGCGGTGGAACAATAATGGCGCCCGTCGCGCCAGGTCCATCTAAATCGAGATCCTCATCATTCCGTACCACATCATCTTGCAGACCACCAGCATTCAAATTTTGTTGGGCCTGCAGTTCTGCAGCGATCCTTGCTGCGTCTAATTGTGCGGCCATATTCCGCCTCAATGTTCTCGCAAGTTCGGGGTCGTAAGGTAAAATTTGTCCACCCAAGCTTCGGGTACTATGCATGCACAACTTTGTACCCTGTCAAAACAAAAACAACAAACAAACGTAAAGCAGGAAATTATAACAAAAAGTCAAATAGACACACCAGACTTAATCAAAAACCGTATTCCCCGGCAACGGCGCCATTTTTGATAACGCTCAAACTACACCTCAATTTAAGAAGCGTAAGCGATCGTTGTCAAATATATAACCCAACAAGGTTGGGGTCGAATCCCACAGAGAATATGGTGATGATTAAGACTTTAGTGAAGTATGTGACTAGTCGTCAATCGTTTCCGGTAAATAAAAGGGGGGGTTTTGTAATCAAATTGTAAACAAAACAATAATAAACTTAGGAGTTTAAATCAGTATGAGAGGATGAACTAGGGACGTGGTCACCATGGCGTTGTAACAATGTCGATTCTAGGCTTAACTGGGTTCTTTCTATATGCGTGTCACGATGTGATTGCGTCAATTGTATCGTCTAAACGTCTCTCGACCAAATAAACAAATTTCCTTTTCTATTCTCTCGACCTCGAAAAGATGTGCTTTTTAGATTTCAATCCTAACATCAAGTAGAGTAATCCAGTTACGGCATTAATCTTTAGACGAGAGTTAGTAGTCTCGAATCCTTGTTGTTAATCAAGTTTCCCGGTTTTAACTTCTTTACTCAAGCAAATTAAACCTAGGCATGTTCTAATGTTTGCAACCACTAGAAAACGTGACATAATGTATGATTAACAACGTGACAATACATAAATCGAACCCAACGCTACCCGGAATCTATGTTGCTACGTTTGCCATGGCTCCCACAACCCTAGTTGCGGGAGTTTTAGTTACTCATGCTCGAAGAAGAAAAGAAGTAATTCATTATAAAGGAAAGAAGATTCTTACAATATGATGAAAATACTCTTCAATAATCCAAGAACAAGAACAACAAAGAACTCAAGAACACGAATTCACGAATCCGAAAACGTGTTGTTGCTCTCAAAAAACGACTAAAAACTATTCTAAAACTATTGGGTGAATTCTAATTACATAAACCTATCATAGGGTATTTATAGGAGTCAAAGAAACCAAATCCAAAATGGGCTAGGAATCCCCAAAACGCGGGTCGCCGACGTAACGCCACTGCCTTAACTTGACGGTCAGGCTGACGGACCGTCAAGTCAGTGACGGACCGTCGCCTGGACCGTCACTGCTAGGCAGTGGTGTCACCTCCTTTGCTGCCTCCACGCGACGGTCTATGTGACGGACCGTCACACATGTGACGGACCGTCACTCAAACCGTCACCCTTAGGCAGAACTTCGTTTTTCTCGTATTTTCTTCCGTTTTCGTGTTTGCTTCCATTTCCTACAAATACAACATAAAAACATTAAAAACAACAACGGTTGCTTGAAAACGTACGATTGTTCTTAGTAAAAAGGAGTCGAAAGTGACGTAAATTAGCGTCACATCACACACCCGGATTTTCATTCTATTCAACAACAATCATCTCCATCCTCTTTTTCTTCTCCTTTACCACTGTAGTAGCCACCCTCAACTTAGGTTGATTGCCTACGTCAAGGTGCACAATGTCCTTTGGTAGGACCAGGGCCAAAACAGGGTTTACCTCTATAGTAGCCACCCTCAACTTAGGTTGTTTTGCCTACGTTGAGGTGCACGATGTCCAAGGAAGGACCAGGGCCAAGATAGGGATTCCAAGTTAAACAGGAATGGTGACAGGTTATTGAAAGAATAAGGTCAAGTACGGCTCAAACAGGGATCAAGGGATTATTTATATTTGGACGGTCTTTTTAGGTTAAGTGGACTGCACACAAAAAAGGGCCTGTGATCCTTTCCTAAGCAACCAAACTTCAAACTTAACAAAATAGACCGGGCAAGTTCTAGATGCATGCACAGAGTAAGAATTTATGACAATAATCTCACACGCTCTTGGCACCAAGAAACTATATTGCTACCAACTATCAAACAACCGCTCGGCTTAAGCATCCTCATTCTAATCATAATCACCCAATGACATACAAGGATCCAAACAGTCAATTGTTTCAACATAAGCTCAAAACCAGAAAATTTTTAAATGGGGCGCTTCTTTGATAAGAAATCGCATGCTTTGCTATAGACACTAAAAAAATTAAAACAACCTAAACATGCCGGTTCTACTAGATAGCACACCGGAGGGAAAAGAAATCGGCAACAAAAACCCTCGGTGGTGACTCACAGGTTTCCCAACACCCTCAACTTAGACTCATGCATTGTCCCCAATGCATATATGCGAAAGCATAAAAAAACTGTGAGAATAAAGGAATACCTGTGATGTCGATTGGACTCAGATTCTGGAATGATGTTGGAGACCGCCAGGGTCTCCAAAACAAGAGAACTCGATGGAGTGTTTGCACGCGCTGCTGATTCGATGTTGCTGTCCAACTTCTTCTTTTGTTGGCTCCGCAGCTAGTCATGACCGCTTCTTCGCTCTTTCTTTGCAGATTCTCTTGCGGTGTTTTTGCTTTCTAGATTTAATTTCACCGCCTTCCTCTACATGTTTATGCTCTTGCACCATACTTCTTACCACAGCTAGAGTCTCGACCAAACTCTTCTCCTCAAGGTGCACATCCGCAGGAGGTTCCTCAATGGCATTGATGACCGCGACTACTCTCATGTCACTTGGTTGCTTCATCAATTTAGACACATCGAACTTGACCATTTCATTGTTCAATCGGAAGGTCAGTTCGTTTTTCTCCATGTCAACCAAAACTCTCGCCGTAGCTAACAATGGTCGTCCCAAGATTATGGGAACTTCGAAGTCCACTTCGCAATCCAAAATTACAAAGTCAGCTGGGAAGATAAGCTTACCAATCTTCACTAGCACATCAGACAATACTCCAACAGGTCGTTTTATCGAACGGTCAGCCATCATCACTCTCATGGACGTTGGTTTAGGAGCTCCCAAACCCAATTTGTTATACACTGCTAGCGGCATCAAATTGATACTAGCACCAAGGTCACACATAGCTCTCCCGAAGTTGAGCTTCCCGATAGTACATGGAACAGTGAACGTACCTGGATCCTCCTTCTTTTCGACTAGCGACCCTGAAGAAATAGCGCTGCAGTGGTGAAGATTATCTTCCGGTTCATAGATTACCGACCTCTTCTATGTAATCAAGTCCTTCATGAACTTGGCATAACTGGGCATTTGTTCCAGCGCTTCCACCAATGGTATGTTTATTGAAATCTGTTTCAGCATGGTCATGAAGTTCAGGAACTTACCATCGTCAGCTTTCTTCTTTAAACGCTGGGGGGAAGGAGGTGGTGGTCGAGGCATCATAGTTGGAAGCTTTTCAGCTTCCTTGCGTTTCTCCGCGGGCTTTGGAGTTTCCTCCTCTACCTCCTCTTCATCATCCGGAATATCACCTTGAGCATGAATTACCGGCTGTGATTCCGGTAATATTTTTCCGCTTCTTGTGGTGATCGCCATACAGCTTGCATCATTCTTCGGATGAGTGGTGTCGCTCGGCAAAGTACCTATTTTCCTTGGGCTTAGAGATGCCGAGATGTGACCCACTTGCTGCTCTAGTTGCTTGATAGCGGTTGAGTGTGACTCGACTACCTGACTCAATGTTGATAACTCAGTCCGTATTGCCTTTACCCCCGAGTCAGTCAATTCCACCTTCAGTAGCATCTTTGCCATCATGTTCTCAAGTTTGGAAGTTTCAGCCTCGTTGCCAGCTTTGTCCCGATTACCAGGTGGTATATACAACCCACCTCTATCGGTGTTGTTCCTCCAGTTTCCATGGTCGCGATTTTTGTAGCCACCATTCTCATAGTGATTGTCTCTTGGATAGCTCCGACCTTGGTTTCCCTGGCCATTGGCCTGGAAACCCCCCAAGTAATTCGCGTCCTCAGTCTCCATACCTTGGGAATCCACAGCCTGTACCTTCTCTATGCTTCCTGATGTCAAGTGCTTTGTCAGGAGGTCCAACTGTGTCTTTAGATGCGCCATGTCTTGGTCGCGCTCCTCCTCTTTCCTACGCTGCTCAGCAGACATACCAACAGTATAGGTGCTAGCTGCAGCCTCTGAATCTCGTGTGTGCCAGGCCCTGTAGGTCTTGGTGAGCCTGTCCAAAGTAGTTGTGGCCTCAACAAAGGTGAGACCCATGAATGCACCACCTGCTGCGTTGTCTAACGTCGGCTTGGTAGCCGAATTCAGTGCCCGGTAGAATGTCTGCATCAAAAAGTTATCGGTCAACTGATGGTTCGGGCATTGTGTGATCTTCTTTTTGAATCGCAGCCAAGTCTCGTGCAGTGCTTCGTGCGGTTGCTGCCTAAAGTTGTTGATCTCGTCCCTCAACTGCATCATTCGAGAGGGAGGAAAGAACCTTTCTAGGAAAGCTCCTCTCAACTCTCCCCACGTTGCGATAGAGTCGAGGGTCAGCTCTGTCAATCACAATGCTGCCTCCTCAGACAGAGACAACGGAAACAACCTGAGCCTGATCGCTGTCTGACTCACGCCTGGTAGCTCAAACGATTTGCAGATCCCGACGAAATTCATCAAGTGCTGGTTTGGATCATCACTAGCAGCACCTCGGAACACTCCTCTCAAGTTCAACAGCTGGATCATCGTGCTAGTGATGTAGAACTTTGCTCCGGGCGCTAGCGGTGGAAGAATAATGGCGCCTGTAGCGCCAGCTTCATCTAAGTCGAGATCCTCATCGTTCATCATAACATCGTCTTGCCGACCCTCAATATTTAAATTTTGTTGGGCCAGCAGTTCTGCAGCGATCCTTGCTGCGTCTAATTGTGCGGCCATATTCCGCCTCAATGTTCTCGCAAGTTCGGGGTCGTAAGGTAAAATTTGTTCCCCCGAACCTCGGGTACTTGGCATGCACAACCTGTACTCTGTCCAAAAACAAAAACAACAAACAAAAATAAAAGCAGGAAATTATGACTAAAAGTCAACTAAACACACCAGACTTAATCAAAAACCGTATTTCCCGGCAACGGCGCCATTTTTGATAACGCTCAAACTACACCTCAATTTAAGAAGCGTAAGCGATCGTTGTCAAATATATAACCCAACAAGGTTGGGGTCGAATCCCACAGAGAATATGGTGATGATTAAGACTTTAGTGAAGTATGTGACTAGTCGTCAATCGTTTCCGGTAAATAAAAGGGGGGGTTTTGTAATCAAATTGTAAACAAAACAATAATAAACTTAGGAGTTTAAATCAGTATGAGAGGATGAACTAGGGACGTGGTCACCATGACGTTGTAACAATGTCGATTCTAGGCTTAACTGGGTTCTTTCTATATGTGTGTCACGATGTGATTGCGTCAATTGTATCGTCTAAACGTCTCTCGACCAAATAAACAAATTTCCTTTTATCTTCTCTCGATCTCAAAAAGATGTGCTTTTTAGCTCTCAATCCTAACATCAAGTAGATTAATTCAGTTACGGCATTAATCTTTAAGACGAGAGTTGGTAGTCTCGAATCCTTGTTGTTAATCAAGTTTCCCGGTTTTAATCTCTTTCTCAAGCAAATTAAACCTAGGCATGTTCTAATGTTTGCAACCCACTAGAAAACGTGACATAATGTATGATTAACAACGTGACAATACATAAATCGAACCCAACGCTACCCGGAATCTATATTGCTACGTTTGCCATGGCTCCCACAACCCTAGTTGCGGGAGTTTTAGTTACTCATGCTCGAAGAAGAAAAGAAGTAATTCATTATAAAGGAAAGAAGATTCTTACAATATGATGAAAATACTCTTCAATAATCCAAGAACAAGAACAACCAAGAACTCAAGAACACGAATTCACGAATCCGAAAACGTGTTGTTGCTCTCAAAAAACGACTAAAAACTATTCTAAAACTATTGGGTGAACTCTAATTACATAAACCTATCATAGGGTATTTATAGGAGTCAAAGAAACCAAATCCAAAACGGGCTAGGAATCCCCAAAACGCGGGTCGCCGACGTAAGCCACTGCCTTAGCGTGACGGTCAGGCTGACGGACCGTCACTGCCTTGACGGACCGTCGCCTGGACCGTCAGCCTTAGGCAGTGGCACTGTCCCTTTGCTGCCTTGGAGTGACGGTCCCAGTGACGGGCCGTCACTCAGGCCGTCACACTTAGGCAGATTGCTCTTTTTCGCGTATTTCCGTCCGTTTCCGTGTTTGTTTCCATTTCCTACAAATACAACATAAAAACATCAAAAACAACAATGGTTGCTTGAAAACGTACGATTGTTCTTAGTAAAAAGGAGTCGAAAGTGACGTAAATTAGCGTCACATCAATAGGCAGTTGAACAAGGTGACCATCCGGAATAAGTACCCTCTACCCCGTAAATATGATTTGCTTGACCAGATTCAGGGTGCATCAGTGTTCTCAAAAATTGACTTGAGGTTGGGGTACCATCCGTTAAAGATTAGACCTGAGGACATTCCAAAGACTATTTTTCGGACTCGGTATGGGCATTACGAGTTTCTAGTAATGTCATTTGGTTTGACCAATGCGCCGGCAACATTCATGAGTTTGATGAATCGTATGTTTAAGTCTTACTCGGATTCTTTCGTTATCGTGTTCATCGATGATATTTTGATCTACTCTAAGAGTAGGGAAGAACATGCTAATCATCTTCGTACTGTGCTAGATATCTCGAGGCACCAAAAGCTTTATGCAAAATTCACTAAGTGTGAGTTTTGGTTGACTTTTGTGGCATTCTTGGGGCATGTAGTGTCAAAAAAAGGGGTGATGGTGGATCCCCAAAAAATTGAGGCAGTCAAGAGTTGGGTTCGGCCTAGCTCTGTGACCGAGGTGAGGAGTTTTATTAGGCTCGCGGGGTACTATCGGAGGTTTGTTAAGAATTTTGCCTCTATTGCTACTCATCTAACCAGACTGACACAGAAGGAGGTACCGTTTGTGTGGTCCGAGAAGTGCGAGGAGAGCTTCCAAAAGCTCAAGACACTTTTGACCACAGCCCCTATTTTGTCCTTGTCGGTTGAAGGTTAAGACTTTATTGTTTACTGCGATGCTTCACATTCTGGTTTGGGTGTTGTGTTGATGCAGGATAAGAATGTGATATCCTATGCATCCAAGCAGTTGAAGGTGCATGAGAGGAATTACCCGACTCACGATTTAGAGTTGGCAGCAGTGGTTTTTGCATTGAAAATTTAGAGACACTACCTTTATGGTGTCAAGTGTGAGGTATTCACAAATAATCGCAGTCTGCATCACGTTTTCACTCAGAAGGATTTGAATCTGAGGCAGAGGAGGTGGATGGAGTTATTGAAGGATTATGATGTGATCATTCAGTACCATCCGGGTAAGGCTAATGTGGTGGCAGACGCATTAAGCCGGAAAACTGTTAGCATGGGTAGCTTGGCTTGTTTGGGGGCATCCAAACGACCATTGGCTAAGGAGATTTGGGCTTTGGAGGCCAAGTTCATGCACTTGGGTGTTTCAGATCAAGGTGGGTTGTTGGCCAGCATTGAGGTCAAGGCCACCTTCATAGAGGAAATAAAGGCAAAACAGTTTCAGGATCCGAAACTGGGTAAGTTGCGGGGTAAGGTAATATACGGGGAGTCCATAGACGTCATGTTAGACTCTGGTGGAGTGTTGCATTTCATGGAGAGGATTTGTGTTCCTCAGGTTGATGATATAATTCAGAGAATCTTAGCTGAAGCCTATGGTTCACGGTACTCAATTCATCCGGGTGTGACCAAAATATACAGGAACTTGAGGCAGCATTATTGGTGGCCCGAGATGAAAAAGGACATAGTGAATTTCGTGTCCAAATGTCAGAACTGCCAGCAAGTAAAGTATGAACATCAGAGACCTGCAGGACTACTTCAGAGAATGCCAATTCCAGAGTGAAAGTGGGAAAGGATAGCCATGGATTTTGTTGTGGGTCTTCCCAAGACATTGGGGAAGTATGACTCAATTTGGGTCATTGTTGACAGGTTGACCAAGTCCGCTCATTTCATTCCGGTCAGAGTAGATTACAATTCACAGCAATTGGCTAAGATCTACGTGAAGGAGATTGTGAGACTGCATAGGGTACCACTGTCCATCATTTCGGACAGGGGTACGCAGTTTACTTCTAAGTTCTGGGGCAAGTTACATGAGGAGTTGGGGACACAACTCACATTTAACACAGCCTTCCATCCTCAGACTGATGGTTAGTTAGACAATACGATCCAGGTACTAGAGGACATGCTGAGAGCATGTGTGATGGACTTCGGGGGTCATTGGGACCAGTTTCTACCATTGTGAGAATTCTCGTACAATAATAGCTACCACTCCAGTATTGACATGGCACTGTTTGAGGCACTATATGGGAGGAACTGCAGATCACCGATTGGGTAGTTTGAGGAAGGCGATGTAAAGCCTCTGGGCGTAGACTTAGTGAAGGAAGCGTAGGAAAAGGTAAGGGGCATACAGACCAAGTTGCTGGCTTCTCAAAGCAGGCAGAATAAGTATGCAGATCGCAAGGTCCGGAACATGGATTTTCAGGCTGGTGAACAGGTATTGTTGAAGGTGTCACCAATGAAAGGGGTTATGCGGTTTGGTAAGAAGGGCAAGCTTAGCCCTCGGTTCATCGGTCCGTTTGAAGTTCTTGAAATTGTGGGGACAGTGGCTTACAGGTTAGCACTGCCAACTAGTTTGTCGGGCGTCCATCCGATATTCCATGTATCCATGATTAAGCGATACCATGGGGATGGGGATTACATCATTAAGTGGGATGAGATACTTTTCAATAAGGATCTTCGTTATAAGGAGGAACCAATTTTAATTCTTGCTCGGGATGTCCGGAGGTTGAGGACAAAGGTGATTGATATGGTGAAGGTTCAGTGGAAGCATCGTCCGGTTGAGGAAGCCACTTGGGAAACCGAGAAGGACATGCGGGACAAGTACCCTCAACTGTTTGAGGATTCAAGTACTACACTTCCTTTATTTTATTTCATTAATTTTGGGTTTGATTGTTCGGAGATGAACGATGGGTAAATTAGTATCTGTTGTAACGACCGGGTTCGTCGTTATGAGTAGTCCAATCATGCCAAGTTTTAGAGTTAGAAAAATTCGGGTATGGAAGTTTGAAATTCTGGGCTAGGCTAGCCTCGGCCGGTTTTGGAGCGAGGTAAAGTCTAGGGAAATTCGGGTAAGGATTGGTTTAGGTGTCTTGGTTTGAGCTAGTTTCCCACGTTTCTTTCCAAGAATTCAAAATTTCAATCCTTGGAAAGCCAAGTTGCAAAGGGAAATGATGAAATCCGAGAGAAAAAGGAGATATGCCTACCTTTTTAGGCTGATTTGGAAGAGAAAGTGACGGGTTGGAGGTGTAGCACTCGGATTCGTCGGATAACACTTTGAATCCGATGGGTCTTCGATTTTATCCTCTTTTCCGAGGTCTGCAGCCGGCGGTGGGGGGAAGCTTTACAGCTTTACTTTGAGATGACAAAAAGGTGAGAGAATGGCTATAAAAGTAGAAGAGAGAAGGGTGAAGACCACCGGATTTTGCCATTATCCGGTGGTCGAGCGGCGGGCGATCTTTTCGAAGTTGTAAAATCTCTGAAAAGGGGAAGAGACAACGTGAGGTGACGGGAGAGGCGTCGTCGCCGTTTGCCCGCCGGTACGAAGCAAAACTCGACGGGTCTCGGAGGTGAGGCGACGAGAAAAAGGGTTTGGGATGGGTGGTCATGTCGGTTTCGTTGGAGTGGGACGAGAGGGTATGGGGTCTGTTTGGTTTTGGTTGAATGAGAGAGAGAAAAGAAAAGGGATTAGGATTAGTGGGTTTTGGGCCGGGTCAAGCGGTTTGGGCCGGGTTAGGAGTTTTTGGGTAGTGGGTTGGGAGGTTTTGGGCCGGGTTAGTCAATTTTAGGCTGAAAGAAATAAAGATTTGGCCCAAAATTTGGTAAATGAATTAATTTGTAGGAAAATTCAATTTTCCCTAATCGTTTTTCCACTTAATTAATTTAACGATGCTTCTTTTATCCTAATTAATTTTCCAATACGTGTATAGATGACTTAAAAATAATTTTGATACGCGTAGTCGTAAACCTCAATTGATCAAACTATATTTTTGAAATATTATAGCGATACGACAAAATTTATTTAGAGTTTGAAATAAAAGT
This sequence comes from Jaltomata sinuosa, assembly GCA_003996215.1. NCBI lineage: Eukaryota > Viridiplantae > Streptophyta > Magnoliopsida > Solanales > Solanaceae > Jaltomata > Jaltomata sinuosa. The sequence continues at coordinate 13,985 of QJPP01003564.1, forward strand.
TACTATACTAATATCTTATTAAAAAAATGAATTAGAAAATATTTTGGGGTGATTTTATAAGATACAATATTATTAGTTATTATTATTTCATATATAGAAAGTAAAGGAAATAACATATATTATTATTATTATAAAAAGTAAAGGAAATCATTTTTTTTAAATGATTATTGGTGCCAAAATTTATTAAAAACTAATATAAAAAATAAGAAAATTATTTTGGAAAAATCCTCGGGACTAAGAAGCATATAAAAATTAATTATGGGAAAAAGGAGGGCCAAAATTGGGTGTCAACAAAGGGAACTTAAGACTCAGCTGCAGGAACTCCTAGATAAGGGATTTATACGTCCCAGTGCTTCGCATTGGGGTGCTCCAGTTTTATTTGTAAAGAAGAAGGATGGTAGTATGCAGATGTGCATAGATTATAGGCAGTTGAACAAGGTGACCATCCGGAATAAGTACCCTCTACCCCGTAAATATGATTTGCTTGACCAGCTTCAGGGTGCATCAGTGTTCTCAAAAATTGACTTGAGGTTGGGGTACCATCAGTTAAAGATTAGACCTGAGGACATTCCAAAGACTGTTTTTCGGACTCGGTATGGACATTACGAGTTTCTAGTAATGTCATTTGGTTTGACCAATGCGCTGGCAACATTCATGAGTTTGATGAATCGTATGTTTAAGTCTTACTCGGATTCTTTCGTTATCGTGTTCATCGATGATATTTTGATCTACTCTAAGAGTATGGAAGAACATGCTAATCATCTTCGTACTGTGCTAGATATCTTGAGGCACCAAAAGCTTTATGCAAAATTCACTAAGTGTGAGTTTTGGTTGACTTTTGTGGCATTCTTGGGGCATGTAGTGTCAAAAAAAGGGGTGATGGTGGATCCCCAAAAAATTGAGGCAGTCAAGAGTTGGGTTCGGCCTAGCTCTGTGACCGAGGTGAGGAGTTTTGTTGGGCTCGCGGGGTACTATCGGAGGTTTGTTAAGAATTTTGCTTCTATTGCTACTCACCTAACCAGACTGACACAGAAGGAGGTACCGTTTGTGTGGTCCGAGAAGTGCGAGGAGAGCTTCCAAAAGCTCAAGACACTTTTGACCACAGCCCCTATTTTGTCCTTGTCGGTTGAAGGTTAAGACTTTATTGTTTACTGCGATGCTTCACATTCTGGTTTGGGTGTTGTGTTGATGCAGGATAAGAATGTGATAGCCTATGCATCCAAGAAGTTGAAGGTGCATGAGAGGAATTACCCGACTCACGATTTAGAGTTGGCAGAAGTGGTTTTTGCATTGAAAATTTTGAGACACTACCTTTATGGTGTCAAGTGTGAGGTATTCACAAATCATCGCAGTCTGCATCACGTTTTCACTCAGAAGGATTTGAATCTGAGGCAGAGGAGGTGGATGGAGTTATTGAAGGATTATGATGTGATCATTCAGTACCATCCGGGTAAGGCTAATGTGGTGGCAGACACATTAAGCCGGAAAACTGTTAGCATGGGTAGCTTGGCTTGTTTTGGGGCATCCAAACGACCATTGGCTAAGGAGATTTGGGCTTTGGAGGCCAAGTTCATGCACTTGGGTGTTTCAGATCAAGGTGGGTTGTTGGCCAGCATTGAGGTCAAGGCCACCTTCATAGAGGAAATAAAGGCAAAACAGTTTCAGGATCCGAAACTGGGTAAGTTGCGGGGTAAGGTAATATACGGGGAGTCCATAGACGTCATGTTAGACTCTGGTGGAGTGTTGCATTTCAGGGAGAGGATTTGTGTTCCTCAGGTTGATGATATAATTTAGAGAATCTTAGCTGAAGCCCATGGTTCACGGTACTCAATTCATCCGGGTGTGACCAAAATATACAGGAACTTGAGGCACCATTATTGGTGGCCCGAGATGAAAAAGGACATAGTGAATTTCGTGTCCAAATGTCAGAACTGCCAGCAAGTAAAGTATGAACATCAGAGACCTGCAGGACTACTTCAGAGAATGCCAATTCCAGAGTAAAGTGGGAAAGGATAGCCATGGATTTCGTTGTGGGTCTTCCCAAGACATTGGGGAAGTAAGACTCAATTTGGGTCATTGTTGACAGGCTGACTAAGTCCGCTCATTTCATTCCGGTCAGAGTATATTACAATTCACAGCAATTGGCTAAGATCTACGTGAAGGAGATTGTGAGACTGCATAGGGTACCACTGTCCATCATTTCAGACAGGGGTACGCAGTTTACTTCTAAGTTCTAGGGCAAGTTACATGAGGAGTTGGGGACACAACTCACATTTAGCACAGCCTTCCATCCTCAGACTGATGGTTAGTTAGAAAGGACGATCCAGGTGATAACGCTCAAATTACACCTCCAATTATGAAGCGTAAGCGGTCGTCGTCAAATATAGAACCCAACAGAGGTTGGGGTCGATCCCACAGGGAATAAGGTGCAAATTAAGTCGTTAGTGAATTAGATGACTAATAATCAATAGTTTCCGGTAAATGGGGGGGTTGTGTGATCAATATTTGAACAATGCGAATAATAATTTACGAGTTTTAACGAGTAATAATCAATATGAGAATGAACTAGGGAAGTGTTCACCATGGCGTCGTAACAATTTCGACTCAAAGATTAACCGGGTTCTTTCTGTATGCATATCACGATGTGATTGAATTAATGGTATCATCTAAACGTTTCTCAACCAAATAGACAAATTTCCTTTTCAATTCTCTCGAACTTGAAAAGGTGAACTTTCTTATTTCAATCCTAAACATCGAGTAGATTAATCTAGTTACAGCATTAATCATAAGACGAGAGTTGGTAGTCTCGAATCCTCGTAGTTAATCAAATTTCCCGGTTTTAATCTCTTTGCTCAAGCAAATTAAACCTACGCATGTCCTAATGTTTGCAACCACTAGAAAATATTAATAATGAATGATTAACGACGTGACAACATATAGATTGAACCCAATGCTACCCGGAATTTACATTGCTACTTTTGCCATGGCTCCCACAACTAGGGTTGGGGAAGTTAGCTACTCATGCTATTAGGGAAAGAGAAGAAAATCATATTCATAATAGAGAGAAAAGATTCTTACGATAGATGAACACAAACTTCAATTATCCAAGAGCAAGAAGCCAAAATCCCAAGAACAATGGAAGAGAAGAAGAAAAACGTATTGTGTCATGTTTTTCTCTCCAAAACTCGCTCCAAAAATATCCTAGAACTATTGGGTAATGAATAAATAAAATAATCCTAACACAGGGTATTTATAGCAGTCCAGGAAATAAGTCCGAAAATAGAATTTTCGGAATCCGCGTGGTATTTGGTGGCCTACCCTGACGGACCGTCACATGCGTGACTGGCCGTCAGGGTGGCCGTCGCCCTTAACCAGTGGAGCTGCCGGACTTGGTGGCACACCTGACGGGCCGTCAGGGTGGCCGTCACCCTTAACCAGTGGGGCTGCCAGACTTGGTGGCCTGGGTGACGGCCCACCAAGTGTGTGGTGGCCCGTCATCCCGGCCGTCACTCTTATCCAGAGGGGTTCTTTGATCATATTTTCTTCCGTTTCTATCTCTAGCTCCATTCCCTGCAAATATAATAATAAAACATCAAAAACGACAACGGTTGCTTGAAAACTCACGATTATTCTTAGTTAAAGGAGTCAAAAGTGCCGTAGAATGGCGGCACATCAACACCCTCAACTTAAAACATTCGCTTGTCCTCAAGCAACATGACAACAAAACAAAAGGAAGACTCGACTAAGAAAACAAACATGTGTTACTAGCAAATCATGGCCATTCAACAGCTTATTCAATTTAAATCAAGCCCCCCCCCCCGATAACACACAAATGTATGAAAAGCTAACTTGTGAGGATCCAAACATGTCATTCCGATATGATAGAATATTCTGCATACACACACAATAGCTATCCCAACAGTCAGTAGATAATACAGAAATCCCGGTGCCCTCACCACAAAGAAGTCCCACACACAAGATTTGGGACTAGGTAAGGCGCTCACACTCACAAACGATTTCAAACAATGCACATGTAATGCCATAAGCTTGCCCTTGCTATTCTATTTCAGTTTTTCAGAAAGCCGCTCAGGATCACTACAGGACTTGTTTTGGCTTGTAATGAGGCTTCGGGTGCAGGTGGGATACATTTAGTAGTTAGTGACTAAGCCCTCCTTGGACTCACCGACCTACCATTTCCACTCAACTTTACTTCGTCCATCCTTATTCACCTTTTTATTTCCTTCTTTCTAGTTACAGGTGCGGCCTCTTTATTTAGGCACTTCTTTTTCATCTCTTTTTCATTTGTTTTTCTTTCTTTCTCTTAGGCACACACCCGAAATTTTCATTCTATCTGCACCCAGTCTTATTCATCATATTTTTCTTATCATTTACCTCTATAGTAGCCACCCTCAACTTAGGCTAATTGCCTGAGTTGAGGTGCACGATGTCCAAGGAAGGACCAGGGCCAAAATAGTGATTCAAAGTTAAAAAGAAACGGTGATAGGTTATCGAAAGAATACGGTCAATTATGGCTCAAACAGGGATCAAAGGGATTATTTGCATTTGGATGGTCTTATAGGCTAAGTGGACTGCACACAAAAAGGGCCTGTGATCCTTTCCTAAGCAACCAACTTCAAGCTTAACAAAATAGACCGGGCCAGTTCTAGATGCATGCACAGAGTAAGAATTTATAACAATAAGCTCACACACACTTGGCACCAAGAAACCATACTACTACCAACTATCAAAACATAAGCTCGGCTTAAGCATCATTATTCCAATCACAACCACACAATGACATTCAAGGATCCAGACAGTCAATTGTTTCAAACATAAGTACAAAATCAACTTTTTCAGAGGGGGCTCCTTTTAGTTCAACTTTCCAAAGAGCCATGCTTGCTATCGACACCAGAAAACAACACAAAAAAAAAATTTAAAATGACCACCTAAACGTGCCGGTTCTACTAGATAGCACACCGGAGGGAAAAGAAACATGGCAACAAAAACCCTCGGTGGTGAAAGACTCACAGGTATCCCAACACCCTCAACTTAGACTCATGCATTGTCCCTAATGCATACATGTGAAAGCTAAAACTGTGAGAGAAAGGAATACCTGTGAAGCCCATAGGACTCAGAGTCTGGCATGATGTTGGAGACCGCCAGGGTCTCCAAAGCAGGAGAAATCGATGGAATAGGTGCCCGCGACATCATCCTGTTGAGTTCCAACTTTCTCTTTTATTGGCTCCTCAGCTAGTCGAGAAAACTTCTTTACTCTTTCTAGCTCTTTTTCTTTGCTGGTTCTCTTGCGGTATTTTCTTTTCCTTGATTTGTTCTCACCGCCTGGCTCTACCAGTTTCTCTTCTTGCGATCGCAACATCCTTCTCATAATAGCTAGGGTCTCGACACAACCCTTCTCCTTAATATGCACATCCGTAGAGGCTTCATCAATAACATTGATAACCGAGACCACTCTCATGTCTCTTGGTGGCTTCATCAATTTACACGCATCAAACTTGACCAATTCATTGTTTAATCTGAATGTCAGTTCATTTCTTTCCATGTCGACTAACACTCTTGCAGTGGCTAACAATGGTCGTCCCAAGATTATGGGAACTTCAAAGTCCACTTCGCAATCTAAGATCACAAAGTCGGCCAGGAATATAAACTTACCAACCTTTACCAGCACATCAGACAATATTCCCACCGGTCGCTTTACTGAACAGTCAGCCATTAGCACCCTCATGGTAGATGGTTTGGGCGCTCCCAAACCCAATTGTTTATAGACTGCTAGCGGCATCAAGTTGATGCTAGCACCAAAATCACATAAGGCTTTTTCAAAATTGAATTTCCCAATAGTACAGGGAACAGTGAAAGCACCTGGATCTTCCTTCTTTTCCATTAACGATCTTGACGAAATAGCACTGCAGTGGTGGAGGTTATCTTCTGGTTCAAAGCTCACTGACCTCTTCTTGGTAATCAAGTCCTTCATGAAGTTGGCATATCCGGGCATTTGTTCAAGAGCGTCCACCAGAGGGATGTTTACTGATATCTGTTTTAGCATGGTCATGAAGTTCAGGAACTTGCTATCTTCCACTTTCTTCTTCAACCGTTGTGGTAAACGAGGTGGTGGCCGAGGCATCATAGTTGGAAGTTTTTCAACTTGCTTGCTTTTATTCGTGAGCTTTTGAGTAGCATCCTCTACCACATTTTCATCCGCAACATCACCTTTCTGAGTTTAAATTACCGGATGTGACTCCGATAATATTTTACCGCTTCTTGTAGTGATCGCCATACAACTCCCGTCATTCCTCGAGTTTTGAATGGTGTCACTCGGTAAGGTACCTGTCTTCCGTTGATTTAGAGACGCCGAGATTTGACTCACTTGCTGCTCTAATTGCTTGATCGAGGTGGAATGTGAATCCACTACCTGGCTTATTGCTGATAATTCAGTCCTCATCTCCTTTACCCCGGAGTCAGTAGATTCCACCTTCAACAACATCTTTGTCATCATGTTCTCCAATTTGGACGTCCCTGTCTCGTTGCTAGATCTTTCCCGATTACCAGGTGGTACATACAACCCACCTCTATCAGTGTTATTCTTCCAGTTCCCCTGATCACGATCTCTGTAGCCAGCTTTTTCATAGTAGTTGTCCTTCTGATAGTTCCGACCTTGGTTTCCCTGACCATTGGCCTGGAAACCCCCCAAATAATTAGCCTCCTCATCAGATTCAAACTCTGCTGCTCTAACTTGGGAACCCACAGCTTGCACTTTCTCCATACCTCCTGACAGCAAATATTTTGTCAGTAGGTCCATTTGCGTTTTCAGATGGGCCATATCTTGGTCCCGCTCTTCCTCCTTCCTGCGCTGCTCTGCTGACATACCAACTGCATAAGTGCTAGCTGCTACCTCTGTATCACGTGTATGCCAGGCCCTGTTGGTTTTGGTGAGCCTGTCCAAAATAGTTGTGGCCTCAATAAAAGTGAGACCCATAATTGCTCCACCTGCTGCATTATCCAGTGTCGGCTTGGTAGCCGAATTCAGTGCCCTGTAGAATGTCTGCATCAAAAAATTGTCGGTCAACTGATGGTTTGGGCATTGTGTCAGCTTTTTCTTGAACTGCAACCAAGTCTCATGTAAAGCCTCATGAGGTTGTTGTCTGAAGTTGCTAATTTCATCCCTCAACTGTATCATCCTAGAGGGAGGAAAGAACCTTTCTAGGAAAGCTCCTTTCAACTCTCCCCAGGTTGTGATAGAGTCAGGGGTTAGCTCTGTCAGCCATAATGCTGCCTCATCAGACAGAGACAACGGAAACAACCTGAGCCTGATTGCTGTCTGACTTACTCCAGGCAATTCGAACGACTTGCAGATACCCATAAAAGTCATCAGGTGTCGATTTGGATCATCACCAGCAACACCACGGAACACTCCTCTCAAATTCAACAGCTGAATCATTGTGCTAGTAATGTTGAACTTGGCCCCGGGCGCTAGCGGAGGAAGCGCAATAGCGCCCGTGGCACCAACTCCATCTAAGTTGATATCCTCATCATCATCCAAAGCAAATTGCCTTGGTTGCTGTCGACCTCTACCCCTCTGATGCTGCCTTTGATTTGCGGGGGCTAAATTTTCAACATGCTCCGCAGCTCTACCATCACCCGTTGCAGCCTCATCATCCAGCCCAACATCGTCCTCAATATCGTCAACATTTACGTGTTGTTGGGCATGCTCAGCTGCAGCTAGTCTTGCTGCCTCTTGTTGTTGTGCATTCATGGTTCGCCTTAACGTTCTAGCAAGCTCGGGATCGTAAGGTAATATTGATTTACTCGAGCGCCGGGTACTTGGCATGCACAACTATGTACCCTGTAACAAACAAAAACAACAAATAAAAGTAAAAGCAGGAAATATGACTAAGAGTCAAATAAACACACCGGACTTAATAAACAACCGTATTACCCGGCAACGGTGCCAAAATTTGATAACGCTCTCCAATTACGAAGCGTAAGCGGTCGTCGTCAAATATAGAACCCAACAGAGGTTGGGGTCGATCCCACAGGGAATAAGGTGCAAATTAAGTCGTTAGTGAATTAGATGACTAATAATCAATAGTTTCCGGTAAATGGGGGGGTTGTGTGATCAATATTTGAACAATGCGAATAATAATTTACGAGTTTTAACGAGTAATAATCAATATGAGAATGAACTAGGGAAATGTTCACCATGGCGTCGTAACAATTTCGACTCAAAGCTTAACCGGGTTCTTTCTGTATGCATATCACGATGTGATTGAATTAATGGTATCATCTAAATATTTCTCAACCAAATAGACGAATTTCCTTTTCAATTCTCTCGAACTTGAAAAGGTGAACTTTCTTATTTCAATCCTAAACATCGAGTAGATTAATCTAGTTACAGCATTAATCATAAGACGAGAGTTGGTAGTCTCGAATCCTCGTAGTTAATCAAATTTCCCGGTTTTAATTTCTTTGCTCAAGCAAATTAAACCTAGGCATGTCCTAATGTTTGCAACCACTAGAAAACGTTGATAATGAATGATTAACGACGTGACCACATATAGATTGAACCCTACGCTACCCGGAATCTATATTGCTACTTTTGCCATGGCTCCCACAACCCTAGTTGTGGGAAGTTAGTTACTCATGCTATTAGGGAAAGAGAAGAAAATCATATTCATAATAGAAAGAAAAGATTCTTATGATATATGAACACAAGCTTCAATTATCCAAGAACACGAAGCCAAAATCCCAAGAACAATGGAAGAGAAGAAGAAAAACGTATTGTGTCGTGTTTTTCTCTCCAAAACTCGCTCCAAAAATATCCTAGAACTATTGGGTAATGAATAAATAAAATAACCCTAACACAGGGTATTTATAGCAGTCCAGGAAATAAGTCCGAAAATAGAATTTTTGGAATCCGCGTGGTATTTGGTGGCCCACCCTGACGGACCGTCACATGCGTGACTGGCCATCAGGGTGGCCGTCGCCCTTAACCAGTGGAGCTTCCGGACTTGGTGGCACACCTGACGGGCCGTCAGGGTGGCCGTCACCCTTAACCAGTGGGGCTGCCAGACTTGGTGGCCTGGGTGACGGCCCACCAAGTGTGTGGTGGCCCGTCATCCCGGCCGTCACTCTTAGACAGAGGGGCTCTTTGATCATATTTTCTTCCGTTTCTATCTCTAGCTCCATTCCCTGCAAATATAATAATAAAACATCAAAAACGACAACGGTTGCTTGAAAACTCACGATTATTCTTAGTTAAAGGAGTCAAAAGTGCCGTAGAATGGCGGCACATCACCAGGTACTGGAGGACATGCTGAGAGCATGTGTGATGGACTTCGGGGGTCATTGGGACCAGTTTCTACCGTTGTGCGAATTCTCGTACAATAATAGCTACCACTCCAGTATTGACATGGCACTGTTTGAGGCACTATATGGGAGGAACTGCAGATCACCGGTTGGGTAGTTTGAGGAAGGTGATGTAAAGCCTCTGGGCGTAGACTTAGTGAAGGAAGCGTAGGAAAAGGTAAGGGGCATACAGACCAAGTTGCTGACTCCTCAAAGCAGGCAGAATAAGTATGCAGATCGCAAGGTCCGGAACATGGATTTTCAGGCTGGTGAACAGGTATTGTTGAAGGTGTCACCAATGAAAGGGGTTATGCGGTTTGGTAAAAAAGGGCAAGCTTAGCCCTCGGTTCATCGGTCCGTTTGAAGTTCTTGAAATTGTGGGGACAGTGGCTTACAGGTTAGCACTACCAACTAGTTTGTCGGGCGTCCATCCGATATTCCATGTATCCATGATTAAGCGATACCATGGGGATGGGGATTACATCATTAAGTGGGATGAGATACTTTTCAATAAGGATCTTCGTTATAAGGAGTAACCAATTTTGATTCTTGCTCGGGATGTACGGAGGTTGAGGACAAAGGTGATTGATATGGTGAAGGTTCAGTGGAAGCATCGTCCGGTTGAGGAAGCCACTTGGAAAACCGAGAAGGACATGCGGGACAAGTACCCAAAACTGTTTGAGGATTCAAGTACTACACTTCCTTCATTTTATTTCTGTAATTTTGGGTATGATTGTTCGGAGATGAACGATGGGTAAATTAGTATATGTTGTAATGACCGGGTCCGTCGTTATGAGTAGTCCAATCATGCCAAGTTTTAGAGTTAGAAAACTCCGGGTTTGGGAGTTTGAAATTCTGGGCTAGGCTAGTCTCGGCCGCTTTTGGAGCGAGGTAGAGTCTAGGGAAATTCGGGTAAGAATTGGTTTATGTGTCTTGGTTTGAGCTAGTTTTCCACTTAGCCAAGACATAAATGAGTCCAGGAGACTTTTCAGAATCAAATTTGGGTAAGTAGAACTCCCAGAATTGCGTTTGACGTGAAAGGGTTGTTTCGGGTCATCGAGGAAAGAAAGTGTGTTGTAAAATGGCCTAAACTGGGAGATTTCCAGACATTTTGTCCGTGACGAGCGCAATGGTCCGCCGTAGCGACCTCCACTATAGCGTTGGAAAATACCGCTATAGCAGTGGTCAAGGGCGGTCAACCCGACTTAAGACCGCTATAGCGGAAGTCGTCCGCTATAGCGGGCGGACGGGATTTTAATGCAGAAACAGTTCCGAAAATATTCAATTTTTCACAACTTCGTTTGGGAGAAGGGCTAGGCGATTCCAGGCGTTTTTCTTCCTTTTTCTGTCGAAATTCTTCCCTAAGGTAAGGTTTTTGTCCCCATATCTTTCATTACGTTTCCTATGCGGTGGAATTGCTAGGAGGGAATTTGGTGAAAGGTTTGCATAACTTAGAAATGGTGGAATTCGGAGAAGGAAGGAGGTTCCAAGCATGTACGTTATTGGGTGTTGATAAAAGTATGTTAAAATCATCATAGGTTGTTAAATTATCTATTTTTATCCGTAAAAATGATAGAACTAGGAGAATTAATGGTGGGAAAGCCCGGGAAAAGGGTGGGATGATCATGGGTGGCCTGGGGTTTGGGGATTTGGTGTAATCCGGGTAATGTGCAGGCCTTGTGTGTTAATTGTATGTACTGTGTGTTATTTTTAGACCAAGAACGAGAGAGGAATCCGGAACACGGGAAAGCTCGAGTCGAATAGAGATTGGATCATTCGAGGTAGGTGATGGCTTATGATTCCTGTGAATGTTGTATATTCTTGTGCTCATGTCTAAGTGATTGTATGAATTACATTGCTTAGGAAAGTTGTGTGGAATGTCTAAGTTTCCTACTTTACAGTCTGTGATTTGAACGGTATTTGCTTGTTGGCTTACAAGTTGTGTGTTCATGCATTTGACTGTGGATTATTGACATTCAATTGGCTCGGGTACCACGCCTGGTACGGGTATAACAAATGGTTAGCACGGGTACCACGCCTGGTACGGGTATAACAAACGGTTGGCACGGGTACCACGCCAGGTACGGGTTTACTTTTGTTGCATCATTGCATTGTTATTATTGTATTGTATTGATTGATATTAGTTCCGTGAGTTGACTGGGTTGTTATTAAAATGTGTTATTGATTTGATGGTCCTTGAGAGGCCAGGGAAATTCTAGGTTATTGTTGTGTTGGTCTTGGTTTAGGCCGGGATGTTCATTGACATATGTGTTGATCTTGGTTTAGGCCGGGTTGATTTCAAGGTACGTGTATGTAGTCTACAGAGGATCTTGGGGTGGGTCCAGGCTAGACAGAAAGGTATAGTTATGGTATATGATCGTGGCTTAGAGTTAGGTGGTGGATTCATGCGGGAACAGGTTGAGTAAAGACTGGTAGTCTGAGTGTGTCTGTGGCTGATTATGCATGTTTTCCATACCCTATACTTGATATTGTTGTACCGTTATACACTGTTTACTTGGAAACTGGCTGGTGATCCTACCAGTACACAGTGGTGGTGTACTGATACTGCACTTGCTTGTCTTTTGGTGAGTACATGAAATCTTCCGGTGGCTGAGTCGCGACCTCACCTTTAGCGCCGATGAATTCTGACTTTCAAGGGTGAGCTGCTTGATTTGAGCTATCTTGGGTTATCTTTAGAGTTTCAGTCCACTTGTTTAAGACTTAAAACTACTTCATATTTTCTTTGGGGTTGCATCCCCGTATTCTAGATATTGGTGTTGATGTTTGGTACAACGACTTTCAGTTCCTAGGTGGGATTTTCCGCAGGTTAATAATTATGCTATAGTTTTTGCTTATTTTTATTGCTAATTTACTTTTTGTTGATGGTTTTAGACTGTTAGTCTAGGCAAAGGGTTGAACTCTATTAGTTCGCTCATCCGGGGGTTGGGTGGGTGTCACTCACGACGGGTTGGGTCGTGACAATGTGCACTCTTTAACTTAAAAAAAATCATGTATATACGTGTACATACCTTGAGGAACTAATATATAGTTAATAGTGCACACACAAATAAATGAAAGTGCACCTTGGGGCGTAGGTTGAAGCTGATACTTCCAACCCCACAACCAAGCATCGATTCTAGACTACTCCACAACTTCACAATCATTTATATAGTTTTGGATAGGGAATTCGAACCTGCGATCATCTTATATGGTAAGACAACCTTGACCATTAAGCTATCACATTCAATTTGTTATGACAAATTAAAGTTTAAATATTAGCTTAAACCCATATAGTATAAAGTAGAGTTTAAATATTAGCTTAAACTCATATTACAATGAAGTAAAGTTTAAGTATTAGCTTGGAACTCATATTTGATTTATATATTTGTATTTTTGGTACCGTTCACGCTATTAGTGATCAATCGAACAAGACATTATCCCTTACTCATCATTGCAAGTCTTGCTAGCGCCTACATTAAGATAATATTGGTGCTCCCGCAGTCTTCAAATTCTGGGTTCGCCTCTGGTGGAAGGAAGGTGTTCTTTTTGGGGGAGCTTTGAACTCAAATGTTGTCCAGAGTTTGTTGAGTTATACTTTGTGATTGGGATATTGTATCCTGGACAAGTTAAGAAGATTACTGATGAACCGGTGAAATTTTTTACTGTAGTGAGCTTGAATTTCCTTAAAAAGAGCGAGATTGCGCTTCCGCCTGAAGATATTATTCTCTTCAATCTTTTCAGTTGTAATTGTAATTTGACCAACAATTCTAAGGAGATTCAATAGAGCTAATTGAAAAAAATGTAGATGTCAAGATGTGAGATCTTAACAAGTCATTTCGATTCAACGGGTACTCATTTCAAGAGATGAAAGGGTAAAATACTTTTCCACTTAAGTCTTCTCAATATTTCTGAATCCTAATAAATTGTAAACAACTCTTCCATGAATGATGATGAACTTATTTCTATTTAAGAGAGTTGAAGAGTACGGGGATGATTTCTATAAGTGTCAGTATTATCTTTTTAATTGTCTATCTAATAATTTTTATGATTATTATTATAAAACTTATTCTAGTGCAAAGAAAATGTGGAAAGCATTGCAGAGTAAGTATGATACCGACGAGGTTGGAGCGAAAAAATATGTTATTTTGCAGATTTTTTTATTTTTAAATAGTGGACAACAAATCAATAATAGATCAAGCTCAAAACTTTATAATGATTGTTGGAGATCTCAAGTTTGAGGAGATCAAAATTGGAGATAACCTTATTATTTGTGGCATAGTAGATAAATTTTTACCTTTTTAGAAGGAATTTCAAAAATTATGCGCCACAAACAAAAGAAAACCTCTCTTGAGACGTTGATTATATGAATTCGCATGAAAGAGAGGACAAGGGGCTTTGATGCACTTTTGCAAACAGAAGAAAACAATTTCACAACGAATATAAATTTAGTTACTTCAAATAATATTACTCATGATATTCACAAAAATACTTTTATGAAGCCTAAGAAGAAAAACTTCAAGAAAAAAATGGTAGACCTCCCAAGAAAAATAATGATAAAAATAACCAAGCACAAAATCGACAAGTTCAAGATAAGGAACCATGCTTTATCTGTGATAAGAGTGGGCAGATTGCTCAATTTTATATATTTTGAAAACGTAATCCTAAACCTCAGGCAAACATTATCAAAGAGCCACTTGTGATGGTGATAATAGACACAAACATGGTTGAGAATGTTGATGGATGATGGGTTGATTCTAGTACAAATCGTCATGTCTGTTATAACAAAAATTGGTTCAAAAAATATATTCCTTTTGAAGAGCCCAAAATTATTATACGAGACCCTCATTTTTCATTATTCATACACACAATCAACGATATAATAACACTTTATAAAGAGTCAAAGAAAATCTCAACTTACCTTAAACAAAATTCAAAGTTTCAAATAACAGTATTGCCCTTCTGTAGAGCCTCTAGAAGAAATAAACAATAATGTTATTATTTGTTATTGTTTCTTGTAGATGCATATTGATCGTTTAGACTTTTAAAAATATCATTAATTAATCTTTTAAATTTCAATAATTGCTAATTATATTTATCATAAATTATTATAATTTTTTTCCGCATGAACACTATTAACTTGATGAGACAAAAAATTGATCTTTGTCCAAAAATTCTTTTGAGAATCTGGTTCTTTGTTCACGAAATCTGTAAGACTATGAATGAAAATTTCACAAGGATAACTTTTTTTCACGAAATCTGTAAGACTATGAATGAAAATTTCACAAGGATAACTTCTTGTTGGGGATAAAGGCCTTGAAAATACTGATTTTCTTAACAATATGGATCTATATATATGTGATCCTAACTTATAGATCTCAAGAGAAAAAGAACAGTGTTGTATCAGGGAAGGGAGATTTGAATCAGAACCAATTTAGCTATAAAGCAGCTAAAACAATGTCTTGGGGTCTTAACTTTTTTGGGGGCACTATAACTTTTTACACCTTTTAATGTGGGAACCATTACAATAATTAAAAAATAGAATAGTTTTTAGGTAATTGTAGTATTTTTTCTTACCTAGACCTAAGTATCTATTATTATACCTATTATTTATCTTTTTTATTCTTTCTTCTATTATTTTTATTCTCTTATTATTATTATTACTAGTGAATTGAACCGCGCTTCGCTCTGTATAAATATGAATGTAGAATGATCTTTTTTATAGATCAAGTAAAATTACCCTTTTGAAGAATGATACATTTAATTGAAACATCAATTAAATTTTATATCAAATTATATAAACAACTAAACCTTTTTACTTGCCTAAACATTTTAGTAACTAATAAATATAAAAAAAAAAAGTTCCAGTGCTATAGTGTCAACTTCAAAGCAATACGAAGTATAGCTTTGTTTTGCTATGAAAAAATGATAGGAAATTATTACAGAAGACCTATAAAAACACTTACTTTAAAAAACCAAAATAAAAAATTCATCCACCTGCACACAAGTTGTAACGACCGGGTCCGTCGTTACGGGTAGTCCAATCGTGCCAAGTTTTAGAGTTAGAAAACTCCGGATTTGGGAGTTTGAAATTCTGGGCTAGGCTAGCCTCGGCCGATTTTGGAGCGAGGTAGAGTCTAGGAAAATCCGGGTAAGGATTGGTTTGTGTGTCTTGGTTTGAGTTAGTTTTCCACGTAGTCAAGACATAAAGGAGCCCGAAGGACTTTTCTGAATCGAATTTGGGTAAGTAGAACTCCCAGAATCGCGTTTGACGTGAAGGGGTTATTTTGGGTCATCAGGAAAAGTAAGTGTGTTGTAAAATGGCCAAAACTGGGAGATTTCCGGACATTCTGTCTATGACGAGCGCAACGGTCCGCCGTAGCGACCTCCGCTATAGCGGTGGAAAATACCGCTATAGCGGTGGTCAAGGGCGGTCAACCCCACTTAAGACCGCTATAGCGAAAGTCGTCCGCTATAGCGGAAGTCGTCCGCTATAACGGAGCGGGGACCGCTGTAGCAGGCCAACGGGATTTTAATGCAGAAACAGTTCCCAAAACATTCTGTTTTTCACAACTTCGTTTTGGGAGAAGGCCTAGGCTATTCCAGGCGTTTTTCTTCCTTTTCCGTCAAAATTCTTCCCTAAGGTAAGGTTTTTGTTCCTCAATCTTTGTATTACGTTTCCTATGCGGTAGAATTACTAGGAGGAAATTTGGGGAAAGGTTGGCATAACCAAGGAATGGTAGAATTCGGGGAAGGAAGGGGGTTCCAAGCATGTACGTTCTGAGGTGTTGATAAAAGTATGTTAAAATAATTATAGGTTGTTAAATTCTCTGTTTTTATCAGTAAAAATGATAGAACAAGGAGAATTAATGGTGGGAAAGCCCGGGAAAAGGGTGGGTTGATCATGGGTGGCCTAGGGTTTGGGGATTTGGTGTAATCCAGGTAATTTGCAGGCCTTGTGTGTTAATTGTATGTACTGTGTGTTGTTTTTAGACCAAGAATGAGAGAGGAATCCGAAAGACGGGAAAGCTCGGGTCGAATAGAGCTTGGATCATTCGAGGTAGGTGATGGCTTACGATTTCTGTGAATGTTGTAGATTCTTATACTCATATCTAAGTGATTGTATGAATTACATTGCTTAAGGAAGTTGTGTAGGATGTCTAAGGTTCCTGCTTTACAGTCTGTGATTTGAATGGTATTTGCTTGTTGGTTTACAAGTGGTGTGTTCATACATTTGACTGTGGATTATTGATATTCGGTTGGCTCGGGTACCACGCCTGGTACGGGTTTACTTTTTTTGCATCATTGCTTTGTTATTTTTGTGTTGCATTGATTGATATTGGTTCTGTGAGTGGACCGAGCTGCTTATTGAAATGTGTTACTGGTTTGGTGGTCCTTGAGAGGCCAGAAAAATCTGGTTTAACTGTTATGTTAGTCTTGGTTTAGGCCGGGTTATTCATTGACATTTGTGTTGATCTTGGTTTAAGCCAGGTTGATTCAAGGTACATGTGTATAGTCTAGAGGGGATCCTAGGGTGGGTCCGGGCTAGATGGAAAGGTATAGTTAATGGTATATGGTTGTGGCTTAGAGTTAGGTGGTGGATTTCATGCAGGAACATGCTGAGTAGAGACTAGTAGTCTAAGTGTGTCTGTGGCTACTTATGCATGTTTTCCATACCTTATACTTGATATTGTTGTACTGTTATACACAGTTTATTTGGAAACTTATTGACGATCCTACCAGTACACAGTGGTGGTGTACTGATACTGCACTTGCTTGTCTTTTGGTGAGTACAAGAAATCTTCCAGCGACTGAGACGCGACCTCACCTTTAGCGCCGATGATTTCTGACTTTCAAGGGTGAGCTGCTTGATTCGAGCTACCTTGGGTTATCTTTAGAGTTTCAGTCCACTTGTTTCGGACTTAAAACTATTTCGTATTTTCTTTTGGGGTTGCATCCCCATATTCTAGATATTGGTATTGATGTTTGGTACAACGACTTTCAGTTCCTAGGTGGGATTTTCCGTAGGTTAATGATTATGCTATAGTTTTTGCTTATTTTGATTGTTTCTATTGCTGGTTTTAGGCTGTTAGTCTAGGCAAAGGGTTTAACTCTATTGGTTCGCTCATTCGAGGGTTGGGTGGGTGCCACTAACGACGGGTTGGATCGTGACAAAGATGGTATCAGAGCCTAGGTTCATTGATCTCGTCGTACCAAACAGGTCTAGTAGAGTCTTGCGAAATGGTGCGGAGACATCCGTACGTTTCTTCGAGAGGCTATGAGGCTTTAGGAAAAACTATCTCTTCCTTCTTTCTTTCGTGCTATAACTTGATTCCAATTGGTATTTGGTGATACAAATTGGTATTTAATCTCATTCACTCTTCTGTCCGAGATGGTTACTACAAGAAACAACGGAGCAAGGCCAGCGGTCCCAGCAACGGGCCCGGCTGTTCGTGGCAGAGGTAGGGGAAGGGAAGGGGGACGAGCTGGAGCCGCACCCACCAGGGGTGGATCTCGAGCTGCTGCTGCACGCGAGGTAACCCCTCCCCCACCTCAGGATCATGTGGCTAAGGACTTAGAAGAAGTGGTTGTAGAGGATAGAGGGGCTCAAGCGGAGGCGGCACCAGTTGGGGGTGCAGGCCTTCCTACTATGACACCGGAAGCTTTTAAGCAGGCGTGGGATATTCTGAGTGGGTTGGTTGGTGCTGGATCAATACCGGCAGCTTATGCTAATCAGGCCTTGGATACTCAGCCAGCGGTTACTACTACACCAAGGATGGACGCGGCTTCGGGCATGAATGATCTCCTCAGGCCAATGCTAGGCCCAGTGATGACAGGTAATGAGCATGAGATGCTGACTAAGTTCCTTAAGCTGAAACCTCCGACGTTTCAGGGTACAGACAAAGAGGATGCCTATGAGTTCATCCTGGATTGCCATGAGAGGTTGCACAAGTTGGGTATTGTACATCAGCATAGGGTTGAGTTTGTCACTTTTCAGCTGCAGGGTGATGCCAAGCAGTGGTGGAGGTCTCATGTTGAGTGTCGGTCTTCTATTCTACCTCCACTGACTTGGGAGCAGTTCCACGCATTGTTTCTAGAGAAGTATGTTCCCCGTACTTTGAGGGACCAGAAGAAGGATGAGTTTCTAAAGTTGGAGCAGGGTAGCATGTCGATCTCAGCTTATGAGGCTAAGTTCCATGCGTTGTCTCGTTTTGCTACACAGATGTTGGGTTCCGAGAAGGAACGGGTCTGGTTGTTTATCAAAGGTCTAAATAGTGATCTGCAGGTACTGTCGGTGCATATGACTTCTTCAGGAAAGGGTTTTAATGATATGGTGGATTATGTGAAGAAGATTGAGGGAGTTAGGCAAGCGGGGCAGGCTAAGGCTTTAGCCAAGAATCCCCGGAATGAAGGAAACTATGGTGGTTCATACTCCAGGGGCCAGCATCAGCAGGCTTACCCGGCCCGTCCTATTCAATCAACTCTGCCAGCTACTACAGGTGGTCGTCAGGGAGTTCAGCCTTCAGCTCTCAGCGGCCAGGGAGCGTCCTATACATCAGCTAGCAAACCTACTCTTGACCGTGGTTGCTTCCATTGTGGTGAGTTGGGCCACTTTAAGATGGAGTGCCCACATAGGCAGACAGGTAATCAGGGTCAGCAGCAGACTAGAGCAGTGGTTCCGACAGGTAGAGACGGTAATGCTAGGGGTCGTCCACAAAGTAGGCGAGGTAATTTTCAGGGAGGCCGGGGAGACCGAGGGAAAGGCAGCGCAGGCAGGGGTGCGGCGTAGCCGGCCCAGGAAGTTGCTCGGATTGATGATCAGGCTCATTGCTATGCTTTTCCAGGGAGGACCGAGGCGGAAGCCTCAGATGCAGTGATCACAGGTAATATTCTTGTCTGTGATAAAATGGCTTCGGTATTATTTGACCCAGGCTCTACGTATTCTTATGTGTTTGTAAGTTTTGCTTTGGGGATGGGTTTGACTTGTGATATCCTTGATTCCCTATCTATGTTTCTACCCCAGTTGGAGAGTCGGTGATTGTGACTCATGTATATCGTGATTGTTCTGTTGTGTTTGTGGAGTTACATACTTGGGTAGACTAGGTAATTCTGGATATGGCTGATTTTGATATTATCTTAGGTATGACCTGGCTATCTCCTTATCATGTTGTGCTGAACTGTAACACCAAGACTGTGGCTCTAGAGATTCCGGGTAAGGATAGACTAGAGTGGGAAGGTGTGTACAGGCCTAAGCCAGTTAAGATAATATCATTCATCCGGGCTAGAAAGATAGTGGAGAGGGGGTGTCTAGCCTTCTTGGCTCATCTCCAGAATGATAGTGTGGAGTCTCCGCCTATTGAGTCAGTTCCAATAGTTTTCAAATTTTTAGAGGTGTTCCCAGCGGACTTGCCTGGTATGCCTCCGGACAGGGATATAGATTTTTATATTGATTTAGAGTCAGGCACTCGTCCCATTTCCATTCCTCTGTATCGTATGGCTCCGACAGAGTTAAGGAAACTTAAGACTCAGCTGCAGGAACTCCTAGATAAGGTATTTATACATCCCAGTGCTTTGCCTTGGAGTGCTCCGATTTTATTTGTAAAGAAGAAGGATGGTAGTATGAGGATGTGCATAGATTATAGGCAGTTGAAGAAGGTGACCATCCGGAATAAGTACCCTCTACCCCTTATAGATGATTTGTTTGACCAGCTTCAGGGTGCATCAGTGTTCTCGAAAATCAACTTGAGGTTGGGGTACCATCAGTTAAAGATTAGACCAGAGAAAATTCCGAAAACTGCTTTTCGGACTTGGTATGGGTATTACGAGTTTCTAGTAATGTCGTTTGGTTTGACCAATGGGCCGGCAACATTCATGAGTTTGATGAATGGAGTGTTTAAGTCCTACTTGGATTCTTTCGTTAACTTGTTCATCGATGATATTTTGATCTACTCTAAGAGTAGGGAGGAGTATGCTAATCATCTTCGTATTGTGCTGGATATCTTGAGGCACCAAAAGCTTTATGAAAAATTTACTAAGTGCGAGTTTTGGTTGTCTTCTGTGGCATTCTTACGGCATGTAGTGTCGGAAAAAGGGGTGATGGTGGATCTCCAAAAAATTGAGGCAGTCAAGAGTTGGGTTCGGCCTAGCTCTGTGACCTAGGTTAGGAGTTTTGTTGGGTTCAGGGGTACTACCGGAGGTTTGTTAAGAATTTTGCTTCTATTGCTACTCACCTGACCAGGCTGAAACAGAAGGAGGTACCGTTCGTGTGGTCCGACAACTGCGAAGAGAGCTTCCAAAAGCTCAAGACACTTTTGACCACAGCCCCTATTTTGTCCTTGCCAGTTGAAGGTAAAGAATTTATTGTTTACTGCAATGCTTCACATTCTGGTTTGGGTATTGTGTCGATGCTGGATAAGAATGTGATAGCCTATGCATCCAGGCAGTTGAAGGTGCATGAGAGGAATTACCCGACTCACGATATAGAGTTGGCAGCGGTGGTTTTTACATTGAAAATCTGGAGACACTACCTTTATGGTGTCAAGTATGAGGTATTCACAGATCATCGTAGTCTGCAGCACGTTTTCACTGAGAAGGATTTGAATTTGAGGCAAAGGAGGTGGATAGAGTTATTGAAGGATTATGATGTGACCATTCAGTACCATCCGGGTAAGGCTAATGTGGTGGCAGACGCATTAAGCCGGAAAACTATTAGCATGGGTAGCTTGGCTTGTTTGGGGGCATCCAAACGACCATTGGCTAAGGAGATTTGGGCTTTGGAGGCCAAGTTCATGCACTTGGGTGTTTCAGATCAAGGTGGGTTGTTGTCCAGCATTGAGGTCAAGGCCACCTTCATAGAGGAAATAAAGGCAAAACAGTTTTAGGATCTAAAACTGGGTAAGTTGCGGGGTAAGGTAATATCCGGGGAGTCCAGAGATGTTATGTTAGACTCTGGTGCAATGTTACATTTCAGGGAGAGGATTTGTGTTCCTCAGGTTGATTATATAATTCAGATAATCTTAGCGGAAGCCCATGGTCCGCGGTACTTAATTCATCCGGGTGTGACCAAAATGTACAGGAACTTGAGGCAGCGTTACTGGTGGCCCGGGATGAAAAGGGACATAGTGGATTTTGTGTCCAAATGTCAGAACTGCCAGCAGGTAAAGTATGAACATCAGAGACCTGCAGGACTACTTTAGAGAATGCCAATTCCAGAGTGGAAGTGGAAATGGATAGCCATGGACTTCGTGGCAGGTCTTCCCAAGACATTGGGGAAGTATGACTCAATTTGGGTCATTGTTGACAGGCTGACCAAATCCGTTCATTTCATTCCGGTCAGGGTAGATTACAATTCGCAGCAATTGGCTAACATCTACGTGAAGGAGATTGTGAGACTACATGGGGTACCACTGTCCATCATTTCAGACAGGGGTACGCAGTTTACTTCTAAGTTCTGGGGCAAGTTACATGAGAAGTTGGGGACACAACTCACATTTAGCACATCCTTCCATCCTCAGACTGATGGTCAGTCGAAAAGGATGATCTAGGTGCTGGAGGACATGCTGAGAGCATGTATGATGGACTTCGGGGGTCATTGGGACCAGTTTCTACTATTAGAGGATTCAGGTACTACACTTCCTCCCTTTTATTTCTGTAATTTCGGGTTTGATCACTCGGGGATGAACGATGGGTAAATTGGTATCTGTTATAACGACCGGGTCCATCGTTACGGGTAGTCTAATCGTGCCAAATTTTAGAGTTAGAAAACTCCGGATTTGGGAGTTTGAAATTCTGGGTTAGGCTAGCCTCGGCCGATTTTGGAGAGAGGTAGAATCTAGGGAAATCTGGGTAAGGATTGGTTTGTGTGTCTTGGTTTGAGTTAGTTTTCCACGTATCCAAGACATAAAAGAACCCGAGGGACTTTTCAGAATTGAATTTGGGTAAGTAGAACTCCCGGAATTGAGTTTGACGTGAAGGGATTGTTTCGAGTCTTCGGGGAAAGCAAGTATGTTGTAAAATGGCCAAAACTGGGAGATTTTTGGACATTCTATCCATGACGAGCGCAACGATCCACCGTAGCGACCTCCGCTATAGCGGTGGTCAAAGGCGGTCAACCCCACTTAAGACCACTATAGCGGAAGTCGTCCGCTATAGAGGGACCGCTATAGCAGAGCGGGGACTGTTATAGCGGGCCGATGGGATTTTAATGCAGAAATATTTCCCAAAACATTCAGTTTTTCACAACTTCATTTGGGAGAAGGGCTAGGCGATTCCAGGCGTTTTTCTTCCTTTTTTCGTTGAAATTCTTCCCTAAGGTAAAGTTTTTGTCCCCCAATCTTTGTATTATGTTTCCTATACGGTAGAATTGCTAGGAGGGAATTTGGGGAAATATTGGCATAACCTAGGAATGGTGAAATTCGGGGAAGGAAGAGGGTTCCAAGCATGTACGTTCTTGGGTGTTAATAAAAGTATGTTAAAATGATCATAGGTTGTTAAATTCTCTGTTTTTATCCGTAAATATGATAGAACTAGGAGATTTAATGGTGGGAAAGCCTGGGAAAAGAGTGGGATGATCATGGATGGGTTGGGGTTTGAGGATTTGGTGTAATCCGGATAATGTGCAGGCCTTGTGTGTTAAATGTATGTACTGTGTGTTGTTTTTAGACCAAGAACGAGAGAGGAATTTGGAACACGAAAAAGCTCGGGTCAAATAGAGCTTGGATCATTCGAGGTAGGTGATGGCTTACGATTCCTGTGAATGTTGTATATTCTTGTGCTCATGTCTAAGTGATTGTATGAATTACATTGCTTAGGAAAGTTATGTGGAATGTCTAAGTTTCCTGCTTTACAGTCTGTGATTTGAACGGTATTTGCTTGTTGGTTTACAAGTTGTGTGTTCATGCATTTGACTGTGGATTATTGACATTCGGTTGGCTCGGGTACCACGCCTGGTACGGGTATAACAAATGGTTGGCACGGGTACCACGCCTGGTACGGGTATAACAAACGGTTGGTACGGGTACCACGCCTGGTACAGGTTTACTTTTGTTGCATCATTGCATTGTTATTATTGTGTTGCATTGATTGATATTGGTTTTGTGAGTGGACCGGGTTGTTATTAAAATGCGTTATTGGTTTGATGGTCCTTGAGAGGCCAGGAAAATTCTAGGTTACTGTTGTGTTGGTCTTGGTTTAGGCCGGGATGTTCTTTGACATATGTGTTGGTCTTGGTTTAGGCGGGGTTGATTTCAAGGTACGTGTGTGTAGTCTAGAGGGGATCTCGGGATGGGTCCAGGCTAGACAGAAAGGTATAGTTGTCATGCCCTATTTTTACCAAGATTAGATAAAGCACAACTTATGGACTCTAAAAGAATTTTTATTATGTACAGAGTCGCCACCTAATTTTTAAGGAAAATAAGGAAACCTATTTTTGATTATTGACATGTATGACTCACATTTTAATCTGCGAAAACCATTTGAGATTCTAGGTAAGGGTTCAAGTTATTCCGAAGGGAAGGTGTTAGGCATCCTTCGAAATCCACAAATATGGTACCCGGCTAAACTTAATTTTTAAAGAGAGAGGAGGTAAAAAAAATATTTTTTTGAAAAGTATAAATATGAACAGTAAAAAATATGTATATACAAGTGCAAAGAATAATTTTAAAATATGTACATAAGAGTATGAAAAATGTACTTTTATATGTATGAGAAAATTTAGTATGTATGAAAATTTATATGTAAGAAAGTATACAAAAGAGTGTAAAAGAATGTATATTTAATATAAAAAGTATGTAAATATGTTAATATAAAAGAATAGATACTACTACAATATATATATATATATATATATATATATATATATATATATATATGGAAAATGTATAAGTAATATATATTTAAGTACAAATAATGTAAGAATAAATATATTGAGTAAGGAATGTAAAATATGTATATAATGTAAAAAATGTATCGAAAAGATTGTACAATGATTTATATTAATTGACTTGTATTTTTCATTACATATTGTTTCACTTTTGCAAGAAAAAATGAGTTTAAGAATGAGAAAAGAATATTAATTTTCAAAAAAATATATGTAAAGAATCATTTGTAAAGTTCAAGTAAAAAATGATTAAAAGGACGATTTGAGAAAAAGAAAAGACGACCTAATGTTTGCGTAACGTAAAAAATATGAATTAATTAACTTAAGTATCTAAGTTGAATTAATTTGTTTATAAAAGTACTTATGACTTAAAGTTTTGCCTAAGTGTGTAATAACAAATAAGTAAATAAAGGGACACTCCCAACCGACACCCCAAAAGTAAAATTTTTACTATACTTTATCTTTTGTACAATTGCAAGAATTACAAAAATATAAATAAGGCAATGAATTTTGGGGATCTTCAAACTCCTTTTAATTATCGTCTTCGGGAAGCATCCTCATGTGCCTGTATAAACACTTAGTAAAATGTTAATAACAAATAAATATTTGTCAAAATCAGTTAAAGAAATACGTATATGTATGTAAATATATAAAAAAGAATTTTATTATAGTATGGGCTCAGATATGTAGTTGTACTAAGTTTTAGATACGACATGGCTGCGAAACATCGGTTGGCCACCCGAGATCACCTCGCCAAGATACGAATCATAAAACTTTTTATTTTGTCTTTGTAATATTAAAATTTCGTCATCGCCCAAACTTTATTTTTTCTTGCTACGTATGTATATATGTATCCGTCTTTTTTATTATGGAGGCCTCAAAAATCGACGGGAGTTTTTTCATTGGCCAACCTTTGTGTAGTATTTGTTCAATAACAGTGTAATATCAAAAATAGTAAAGAGAAAGGACAAAATCGTCCAACCAGCTCCAAAAATTGGCTAAAACCATAGTGAGGCAAAACCATCTCCGGAGTAAATTTTTTGGGTGTAAATTGACACAAAATTAGCCAAAATAGTCCGGATAAAAAATCAAAAGCAGTCAAGTATGAGCAAAATAGAGCAACAACTAAAATCCAGAAAAGAAACCAAAAAATTGTCCAAATAGTCATGAGCAAAGCAACAACAATGGAGCTCGCCGGAGAAGCATTTTTCCGGCAAAAAATAGATCTGCACTTAACAGAAAGAAAGAGAACCACTAACGCTCAGTGATAACAAGACCGGCGACTACTTCGACGGTGAGAACCGGAAAAGCCACCTAGAATTACTTTTCGGCCAGATCTGAGCTTTTTCGGCAACAGTGATAAAACGGAAGGGGAAAGGGAGAGAAAGGGAGGGACGTCGATGAGGTGGTGGTGGCTATGTGGTGTTGTTGTTGAGCTTTGTCGGAGCTCCGGTGGCTGGCTGGTGGTACATCAACAGTTAACAGAGGAAGAGAGTTGGAGAGAAGATGGAGAAAAGTGAGAGGAAGAGAGTTGGAGAGAAGATGGAGAAAAGTGAGAGGAAGAGGAGAGAGAAAAAATCTGAAATAGTGTTTGTGGTGTAGTGTGTGTGTAGTGTGTGTGTGTGTGTGTTTTCAGAAATAAAATGCCCCCCACCCCTTTTATTTATAATACAAAATAGGCCCTCTATTATCCAACAAATAAAAGATTATTCCTTTTTATTTTTTAGTTATTATCTAATAGATTATTTACTCTATTAACTAATGTATAAAGTTTATTAACTGATGGACGATAGCCGTATTTAGTCATGTCAAATGTCACTTTTATTAAAGGTGACAAGACCTTGACTTGATTGATTCATTGCTCTGCGTATTAGAATTAATTGCTCCGACCTCTTGTGCTTGCTGAATGTATTAGAAAATTATCTATAAATAATATACAAAAATATGTGTATTGGTATGTGATTACAAAAATATAAAAAATAAAATAAAATGTAATGTGTTTTAAATAATTGAAATTGTAGTATTTGTATTGTGTACGTGTGTAGGTGACTGTAAAAAATATTGTGATTATCAAAATTGTATAATGATAATAAATTGATAAAAAATCCTAACATTCACAAAATAAAGGATAATTATCAATAAATTGTAAGACAGTAAAAATGTCCCAATAAATTGATAAGAATCCTAATATTTATGAAATTAAGAATAATTATCAATAAATTGTAAGACAGTAGAAATGTCTCAATAAATTGATAAGAATCCTAATATTTACGAAATTAAGAATAATTATCAATAAATTGATAAAACTCCTAAAATAAGGAGGATTATCAATAAATTATTATATTTCATGAAAAATGTGTAACAAAAATGTATTTTGTGCTCTTTAACGATCAGAAAATCTGAAAACGTTAATTTTAAGCACGGAGAGCCAAAATTGGGTGTCAACAATAGTTATGATATATGATCGTGGCTTAGAGTTAGGTGGTGGATTTCATGCGGGAACATGCTGAGTGGAGACTGGTAGTCTAAGTGTGTTTGTGGCTACTTAGGCATGTTTTTCATACCTTATACTTGATATTGTATATATTTCTGTCTTTCAAGGGTGAGCTGCTTGATTCGAGCTACCTTGGGTTATCTTTAGAGTTTCAGTCCACTTGTTTCGGACTTAAAACTACTTCGTATTTTCTTTTGGGGTTGCATCCCCGTATTCTAGATATTGGTATTGATGTTTGGTACAACGACTTTTAGTTCTTAGGTGGGATTTTCCGCAGGTTAATGATTATGCTATAGTTTATGCTTATTTTGATTGTTAGTTTACTTTCTGTTGCTGGTTTTAGGCTGTTAGTCTAGACAAAGGGTTGAACTCTATTGGTTCGCTCATCCGGGGATTGAGTGGGTGTCACTCATGACGGGTTGGGTCGTGACACAAGTTTTCCCAGACCATGCACATCATTGTTGTATGAGTAAATATTACTGTCCCAGTTTTCCTGAATATATAACCAAAGAGCTTAGTATTATTTATCGAAATGTTAGAATCTCTACCCATTCTAGAAATAAAAATTTCAAGATTGATAATAAAAACAATAGAAAAAAAAAGAATTAAGTTACCATCAATCAAATCTCAGTGTATGTGTTTAGATAAGAGAGTGTATATAATCAAAGGAAGCACACTATTTTTCTTTGGTTAAAAGAGGAAAACAAAATGACATTGGCCAATAACACCATTCGATCAGTGTATATTTTCTTTGACAATTTCAGTAGAAGTGAAGGTGATGAACTGTTTTTCATCTCCTTGATCCTACTTCTTCA
This sequence comes from Jaltomata sinuosa, assembly GCA_003996215.1. Taxonomy (NCBI): domain Eukaryota; kingdom Viridiplantae; phylum Streptophyta; class Magnoliopsida; order Solanales; family Solanaceae; genus Jaltomata; species Jaltomata sinuosa. The sequence goes on from QJPP01003564.1 coordinate 41,529, forward strand.
AACATAGGAGTTTCATTCTCATAAAGATTAGTCAATTGGCTTCTTCAATCAAGCACTCAAACGAAAGAATAAGCAAAAGGAAGGAGTTGTCCATAGGATGGATATCGATCCTCTACATCCTCTTCTCTTTTGAGTGGGTGAGTTCTATAGTTCACGTGCACTTCTTCATAGAATTCTCAGTATTTGTCAGCGTATCACCAATATTTTCTTCCGGTGATTCATTAGTTGTATCCTTGAGGCCTATCACCAGTATCTTTTACCTTTCTGGGACATTCTCCGACTCTTCAATCTCTAGATCGAGTTGATAGCTTCTTATCTACCTGTCCTGGATGTAGATTTTAGATGAATTAGTGGTATTTCTTCGTCATTTGATTTGTCCTCTGATGTCACTCTCTCTTTATTACCGAGCTAGAAGCTAATCAAATCATGCTTCTACCAACCAATGTTATTTTTCGCGATATCAATGCTAGAATCTCTTATATGATGATTTTCTCAATGTCGATACCCTCGTGCTCCCATCCAGATTTTTCATTGTTGAGTCTGTGATAACCAGCAGTCGACCACCTCAAGTTCCTTTTTCTCCTTATTGTCTCATGTTACAAATGCCTACTATTTTGAGGTCATAAATGATAAGCGGAAGATCTGTTAGAAACTCTCCAAGCTAAAGCCATTTCATTGACAAAAAGTGGCAGTCAAAGTGAGCAAAAAAAGTCAGAACTAAATTTTCAACACATTACAAAACATGACTGGATTGAAAATATTCTAGCATCTTAAAGAAAAACCATATACAGTAAGACATTTAAGAAACTATTTTACCAAAGGTACCATCTTCTAGATCCAAGAATAGTAGCATGGACTTGATGCCTTTGCGGAAGCTTTGTGATAAATGTGATCCAAAAGTCAACATGGAAAAGAAAAAAAGTTTATGATTCACCAAGATTTATTGTTCCTTGTCTGATAATCTTTTTTGCATATGAATACAAATATCGATCTGTATCTGTGAGCCTTCCTCTAGAGGTTTATTTAATTAGCCTTAATCTGGATATCAAATAATCTAAATAATTGAAAACTCAAAAACAAAGGAGCAATAACAATTGATTTTTCTAATTATAAGCATTTGTAATTGAAAAAGAGGAGGAACAAGTGGATTTCTATATATATATATATAAAGCTTTTAGAAGACAAAAATAACATTCTAAACACAAGGATTTCATAAACTTACTTCATAAATCACATTAAGCATAAGCTGAACTTGATTTTTTGGAAATCCAATCTTTTGAGCAAGCTGTTATGGATAAGATATAAGTTATACTATAATTTCAATATCGCATTTAACTTGCGCGTTAAATTTGGTTCAACTAAGACAAAATACATTTATATTTCATGAAATTAGGAAATTGATTAAACTCATAATCATAAAGTTCATATCTATATATGCAAAACATAATACTACTTGAGAATCTAGTCAAGAGCTACCAGGATACTAAGTAGATCAAATTTCTACAATCAAATGACATTGAGTTCTATTAAATTATATTTTACCAATATAAGCATTAGCAACACAATAACAACATATCTAGTGTAGTTCCACAAATATAAACATTAGCAAAGCAATATATATCAGGAAGATTTGAACTGACATTTCAAGTAATATTTTTAAAGTAACTTAAATAATTAAAAAAAAGTTAAACAGGCAAACAAACATTTGAGATATATAGAAGACGTACAATATGCTCAATACTTTGGAGTAGAATTCAGGACTGAATCTAGAATCTTTTATGCCAAACACCAAAAATTTAAAAGAAAAAAAAACATTATCACAATCTATAAAAATAATTCAATCAACATTTATAGTTCGCCTATATATGATACAAATAAAAGAGAAAACTATTTTGGGGCTTACAATTTGTTGCAAAAGTAAGCTGGACGTATCCTTGAAATATGAAGCCATTGATGATGATTTTTACCTAGAAAGATTAGGAACTAGCAAAGAAATTTATGAAAAGAAATGGACATGAGAAAAGAAAATTATAAAGTGTGAAAAGGAGAATCGAAAAATTATTTTAGATTTTTTTAAAAAAATAAGGTGAACCAGGGTTTGAGACATTGCGTTTGATGGTGAAAAAAGTGTTGTAGACAAAAATATTGATTAGAAAGTTTAGTTCTTTTTTTTTCTTCCGTCGATTCATAGTAAAAAAAATTATCATCAATCTCACTAACAAAAATACCAAATTCACTTGAGGAAATAGAGTTAGGTAGGAAAAAGAACATTGAAACAAAGTTAAACACACTGATCTCAATAATTTTAAAGGCATTCAGTTTGATAGCTCATATTAACACCATGGCCCATAATAAATCTGGGAGAAAGTTAGGCTTTGATTGAAAAATCTCAATTGCCACAAGAAATTATCGAGTTCATACATACAATGGCAACCATCATATTTTTTTTAATAATTCAATTAAAAGTTCATCAGATCTCTATCTTTCATCTTCTTTATAATCCCATAAAAAATACTACTCAAGTTTTTATTTTTAATATCAAGTTTTGACACCATTTAAATCAAAGCGGATCAGAGTTTTCATAAGAGAAAAATAAAAATAAGTGAATCTCATATTATAGTTTCAAAGAGAAAATATAAATTAATGTATTCAGATAGCAAAATAATGGATTGTTATCATCTACTACTTGAGATTTAATCAAACAATACAGAAAAAAAAAGGGATAGAAAAAAGTACTGTAATCATTGAAGATATCTCCTCTAGAAGCAAAAGAGGTGCGGTTTGAGATGTATGAGAAACCCTAATAACTGAAGATCTCTCCTTTAGAAGCTTTATTTCTGAAAGGTTATGTAACTCTTCAAAAGATGGAAAGGTCATAACTCCGCGAATTTAAAGTGATGATTAAATTTCTTTGTAATAATTAAAGGAAAAACTACCTAAATAAATATACATACCTACCATATCTACTAAATAACTCATTACTTTATTTTAATTACACTTTTTATAATAATTTATCAAAAATCCTCCTTCACTCTCCAGATACATCGACAACCACGGGTTAACCACCCTTCTCCATATCCCAGATTTTGTGCCTACAATCACGGTAATTACCTTAGTTCAAACACCTTAGTTCAAACATAACTCTTCATAATCACGGTAAAAAATTGTTTTCTCCATTGTTTCTCTTTCATCGTATTAAACAAAGCTATTTTCACCATTAATAGCAGTTTTTTTACGGTTATTTGCTTAAAATTGTTGAGTTTTGTTGATGATTGAACCAATGATTATGTATCTATAGTATATTCAAGTTTTCAATTCTAATTTTGCAACTGAAATTCACAAATTTCAAACTCAATTTCTTAAATATCTTCTTTTTGATTGCATAGCTTCGAAAACTTCATTAATGGTCAACGAAGGGCCTTCATATAGTTTGGGCGTTACTCAATTAGACAACATCGTAGTAGATTCTACTCAGTTTGTCCCTGGTAATTATGACGCTGATGATCAGGATTTTGCTGAAAATAGATTTAAGCATCAGAACGATTCCGTCAAGATAATGCCACTGCGTGAACCAAAAGATGTTGGAGACTCAATTAATAATCAACCAAATGATAACCCAGATGAACCAAAAGATAAAGATGTTGAAGTCGAAGCTTGCGATACCGAAATAAAGGTAAAATGTACACCAGATACATTCAGACAATCGTTATAATACATACAATTTACATTAGATATTTAAGTATATGCACGAGTCCTTTGTTTGTTCTCTAATGATTCAAATGTTTTTGATTTTTTTGATATGTATCTAGGATAAATTATATATACATCAAATATTTTATGTACATGATACATGACACGTTATGTTGTGGATTTGAGAAATTATGGTACTTGTTTTAACATTTTCTACATGATACATAGCAATTTCAACATTAATTACTAGAATGGTCCATATATCTAGTGCATAATATATACTTCTATAATATTTTCTACATGATACATAGCAGTTTCAACATTGATTCTCAGAAACAGTGGTATATCAGATAATATTATTAAATGTATAATGTTGCATCTGATGATATATCTCACATGTTGTTTCAAGAAATTAAATTTGTTCTTGAAAAATATCCTACCCATTCTCTCCGTGTTAATAGCCAACACAATGTCAATATCGTTGACGACCTGACAAAAATGCTCACAGTTGAAGAACTTGCAATATTTGGGAAGACATGTTTCGGTGTATATCTCAATATACCCAAATGTAATTTTCAAGGATAAATTTTTAGGTGCATCATGACGCTTGAAGTAGACCAGGATAATCCAAATGAGTTCTGGTTATGTGCAAATCAAACCCTTCTATGGTTGCATTTTTTAGTTTGCTCTCATTACTGGTTTAAAGTGCACCGGCAATGACAAAGATTTTCAATTCCCTGATGATAAGCTTAGCAGGCTCAGGAAGAAGTATTTCCAGGTTCAGCCCCTGTTAGTAAATCCCAATTGACTCTATGTTGTAAAGAGAAGAGATGGGGCAATAATAGTGAAGATGCTGTTAAAATGGCGATATTATACTTCATTCACACATTCATCATTTCACAGACCTCTGAAGTGAGCATTCCTGATAAAGATTTTGATCTTGTTGACAAGGGCACATACAACCAGTATCCATGGGGCAAGCGTGCATTTGATGATCTAATCACAACATACAAAAAAATCATTGACTTCAAAAAGAAGTTTCTCCGAGTCTGTGGAATGCCATACGCAATTCAAGTTTGAATATATGAGTGTTGTTCAGATGTTCAAGATGAAGTTGTTGTTAACGAAGGTGATTACATCCCTAGAATATTGAATTGGCGAGTCATTGCTGAGAAGCTCAAGTATCAAAAGCTCATGGCAGGCATGTTTAGTAAGGTAAATGTACCCTCAAGCTGTTCACTTACTCATTTTGACTTATCTGCATAATATATGATATATTAGGTATAAAATACTGATGAGGTATCTGGCATTCACAATTTTTTGCAGCATGATACACTAACACATGATACATGACATGTATCATGTAGACAAAATTATTGATGTATCCAGCATAATTTTTGGTTAAGGTGATAAATATGCAAGTATCAAACATAAAACTCCTACTATATTCAGTATGCACATTTACACTTGATACTTAGATATTTAGCATGTACAATAAAATATTTATCTTCTAGTGCAACATCATTTCACATGTATGATTTATTTCTATCGCTACTTATATTATTATTTTTTTGCACGACAACAGGTGTTTCAAAATATTACTCCTACGGTCAATAAAACTGTAATTCTTGATGTGCAACCTTTGCTAGATCCTCAATCAAAAAAACCCAATAGTGTATCTATTCAAGACGGCTATGAGGATTTTACGTCTTCACCACCCGCAAATATCCTTAAAAGGGCATGCCAGGAAGCTGGTCCGTCATCTGAGCCTCCTTCAAAGAAACCAAAGTCTGTTTTCAAGCCCAAAAAAGTCAAAAAGAATATCAATCGGAGTGGAAAATCAGCAAAGAAAAATGATAAAGAAAAGCATTCAGATGATCTCCCAGAACATGCTCGCGCACATGTTTCTTTTGTTGATGATACCAGGCCTACTGTCGATCTCCCAGATGTCTTTGAGTAAGATACATCTATTATGGATGCAGAGCTTATTGTCAATTCAGATTCTCATATTGTCACGACCCAACCCATCGTGAGTGGCACCCACCCAACCCCCGGATGAGCGAACCAATAGAGTTCAACCCTTGCCTAGACTAACAGCCTAAAATCAGCAAGTGAAAAGTAAACTAGCAATCAAACGAATCAAAAACTAATCATAATAATGAATCTGCGAAAAATCCCACCTAGGAACTGAAAGTCATCGTACCAAACATCAATATCAAATATCTAGAATACAGGGATGCAACCCCAAACGATAAAATAAAATAGTTTTAAGTCCGAAACAAATAGACTGAAACTCTAAGGATAACCCAAGGTAGCTCGAATCAAGCAGCTCACCCTTGAAAGTCAGAATCGCCGGTGCTAAAGATGAGGTCGCGTCTCAGCCGCTGGAAGATTTCTTGTACTCACCAAAAGAAAAGCAAGTGCAGTATCAGTACACCACCACTGTGTATTGGTAGGATCATCAGCCAATTTTCAAGTAAACAGTGTACACACAGTACAACAAATTCAAGTAAATATATGGAAAACATGCAACAAGTCAATAGGTCCTAGACTACAGTCTCCACCTACCTTGTTCCCGCATGAAGTCAATCTCTTACAACTCTATACCACAAACATGTATCAATAACCATAGCTTTCCGCGTAGCTCAGACCCACCCTGGAATCCCCCTCTAGATAATTACCAAAAGTAATGATCAACCTGGCCTAAACCAAGACCAACACAATAGTTATACAATAGTACCCGGCCACTCAAGGACCACCAAACAATAGCACTTTTCAATAAACAACTCGGTCCACTCACGGAACCAATATCAGGTATTACATTCAGTAAAATAACTCGGTCCACACACGGACCAATAACAATCAATGTAATACAAAAGTCAACATGCAATATGCAATAAAGTAAACCCTTACCAGGCGTGGTACCCGTGCCAATCAATTTTTATACCCGTACCAGGCGTGGTACCCGTGCCAACTATTTATTATACCCGTACCAGGCATGGTACCCGTGCCAACCATTTGTTATACCCGTACTAGGCGTGGTACCCGAGCCAACCGAATGTCAATAACCACAGTTAATTGATGAACACACAGAACATGTAAAACCAACAAGCAGACACCGTTCAACACAAATTGTAAACAGGAACCTAGACATTCCACACAACTTTCCTAAGCAATGTAAAGCATACAATCACTTAGACATGAGTACATGAATATACAACATTCACAGAAAATCATAAGCCATCACCTACCTCGAAATGATCCAAGCTCTATTCGACCCGAGCTTTCCCGTGTTCTGGATTCTTCTCTCATTCTTGGTCTAAAAACAACACACAGTACATATAATTAACACACAAGGCCTGCACATTACCCAGATTATACCAAATCTCCAAACCCCCGGCCACCCATGATCATCCCACCCTTTTTCTAGGCTTTTTCACCGTTAATTTTCCTATTTCCATCATTTTTACGGATAAAAATGGAGAATTTAACAACCTATGATCATTTTAACATACTTTTATCAACACCCAAGAACGTACATGCTTGGAACCCCCTTCCTTCCCCGAATTCCACCATTTCTAGGTTATGTCAACCTTTCCCCAAATTCCCTCCTAGCAATTCTACTACATAGAAAACGTAATACAAAGGTTGGGGAACGAAAACCTTACCTTAGGGAAGAATTTCGATGGAAAAAGGAAGAAAAACGCCTGGAATCGCCTAGCCCTTCTCCCAAAATAAAGTTGTGAAAAATTGAATATTTTGGGAACTGTTTCTGCATTAAAATACCATCGGCCCGCTATAGCGGTCCTCGCTCTGCTATAGCGGTCTCGCTATAGAAGACGACTTCCGCTATAATGGTCTTAAGTGGGGTTGACCGCCCTTGACCACCGCTATAGCGGTATTTTCCACCGCTGTAGCGGAGGTCGCTACGACGGACCGTTGCACTCGTCATGAACAGAATGTCCAAAAATCTCTCAGTTTTGGCCATTTTACAACACACTTGCTTTCCCCGATAACCCAAAATAACCCCTTCACGTCAATTACGATTTTGGGAGTTCTACTTACCCAAATTCAATTCCGAAAAGTCCCCTGGACTCTTTTATATCTTGGCTACGTGAAGAACTAGCTCAAAATAAGACACATAGACCAATCCTTATCCAGATTTCCCTAGACTCTACCTCGCTCCAAAATTGGCCGAGGCTAGCCTAGCCCAGAATTTCAAACTCTCAAACCCGAAGTTTTCTAACTCTAAAACTTGGCACAATTGGACTACCCGTAATGACGGACCCGGTCATTACAACAGATACCAATTTACCCATCGCTCATCCTCGAACAATCAAACCCAAAATTACGAAATAAAAGGAGGAAAGTGTAGTACATGTATCCTCAAACAGTTGAGGGTACTTGTCCCGCATGTCCTTCTCGATTTCCCAAGTGGCTTTCGCAACCAGATGATGCTTCCTCTGAACCTTCACCATATCAATCACCTTTGTCCTCAACCTCCGAACATCCCGAGCAAGAATCAAAATTTGTTCCTCTTCATAATGAAGACCCTTATCAAAAAGTACCTCATCCCACTTGATGATGTAATCCCCATCCTAATGGTATCGCTTAAGCATGGATACATGGAATACCGGATGGACGCCAGACAAACTAGGTGGCAGTGCTAGCTTATAAGCCACTGGCCCCACAATTTCAAGAACTTCAAACGGACCGATGAACCGAGGGCTAATCTTGCCCTTCTTACCAAACCGCATAACCCCTTTCATTGGTGACACCTTCAACAATACCTGTTCACCAGCCTGAAAGTCCATGTCCTGGACCTTGCGGTCTGCATACACCTTATGCCTGCTTTGAGCAGCCAGTAACTTGGTTTGTATGCCCCTTACCTTTTCCAGCGCTTCCTTCACTAAGTATATGCCCAGAGGCTTTACATCGCCTTTCTCAAACCACCCAACCGTTTATCTGCAGTTCCTCCCATACAGTGCCTCGAACGGTGCCATATCAATACTGGAGTGATAGTTATTATTGTACGAGAATTCGCACAACGATAAAAACTGGTCCCAATGACCCCCGAAGTCCATCACACATGCTCTCAGCATGTCCTCCAATACTTGGATCGTCCTTTCCGATTGACCATCCGTCTGAGAATGGAAGGCTATGCTAAAAGTGAGTTGTGTACCCAACTCTTCATGTAACCTGCCTCAGAACTTAGAAGTAAACTGCGTACCCCTGTCTGAAATGATGGACAGTGGTACCCCATGCAGTCTCACAATATCCTTTACGTAGATCTTAGCTAATTGCTGCGAATTGTAATCTACCCTGACCAGAATGAAATGAGCGGACTTGGTCGGCTTGTTAACAATGACCCAAATTGAGTCATACTTTCCCAATGTCTTGGGAAGACCCACAATAAAATCCATGGCTATCCTTTCCCACTTCCACTGTGGAATTGGTATCCTCTGAAGTAGTCTTGCATGTCTCTGATGTTCGTACTTTACCTGCTGGCAGTTCTGACATTTGGACACAAAATCCATTATGTCCCTTTTCATCCCGAGCCACCAGTAATGCTGCCTCAAGTTCCTGTACATTTTGGTCACACCCGGATGAATTGAGTACTGCGAACCATGGGCTTCCGCCAAGATTCTCTGAATTATATCAGCAACCCGAGGAACATAAATCCTCTCCCTGAAATGCAACACTCTACCCGATTCTAACATGACGTCTCTGGACTCCCCGTATATTACCTTACCACGCAACTTACCCAGCTTCGGATCCTGAAACTGTTTCTCCTTTATTTCCTCTATGAAAGTGGCCTTGACCTCAATGCTGGCCAACAACCCACCTTGATCTGAAACACCCAAGTGCATGAACTTGGCCTCCAAAGCCCGAATTTCCGTAGTTAATGGTCGTTTGAACACCCCCAAACAAGCCAAGCCACCCATGCTAACAGTTTTCTGGCTTAATGCGTCTGCCACCATATTAACCTTACCCGGATGGTACTGAATGGTCACATCATAATCCTTCAATAACTCCATCCACCTCCTCTGCCTCAAATTCAAATCCTTCTAAGTGAAAACGTGCTGCAGACTGCGATGATCTGTGAATGCCTCACACTTGACACCATAAAGGTAGTGTCTCCAGATTTTCAATGCAAAAACCACCACTACCAACTCTAAATCATGAGTCGGGTAATTCCTCTCATGCACCTTCAACTGTCTGGATGCATAGGCTATCACATTCCTATCCTGCATCAACACAGCACCCAAACCAGAATGTGAAGCATCACAGTAAACTATAAGGTCTTTACCTTCAACCGGCAAGGACAAAATAGAGGTTGTGTTCAAAAGTGTCTTGAGCTTTTGGAAGCTCTCCTCGCACTTGTTGGACCACACGAATGGTACCTCCTTCTATGTCAACCTGGTTAGGTGAGTAACAATAGAAGCAAAATTCTTAACAAACCTCCAGTAGTACCCCGCGAGCCCAACAAAACTCCTCACCTCGGTCACAGAGCTAGGCCGAACCCAACTCTTGACTGCCTTAATTTTTTGAGGATCCACTATCACCCCCTTTTCTGACACTACATGCCCCAAGAATGCCACGGAAGTCAACCAAAACTCACACTTAGTGAATTTTGCATAAAGCTTTTGGTGCCTCAAGATATCCAGCACAATACGAAGATGATTAGCATGCTCCTCCCTACTCTTAGAGTAGATCAAAATATCATCGATGAACATGATAACGAAGGAACCCAAGTAGGACTTAAACACCCCATTCATCAAACTCATGAATGTTGTCGGCGCATTGGTCAAACCAAATGACATTATTAGAAACTCATAATGCCCATACCTAGTCCAAAAATAAGTTTTTGGAATGTCCTCCGGCCTAATCTTTAACTGATTGTACCCCGACCTCAAGTCAATTTTCAAAAATATCGATGCATGGTCAAACAAATCATCTATACGGGGTAGAGGGTACTTATTCTGGATGGTCACCTTGTTCAACTGTATATAATCTATGCACATCCGCATACTACCATCCTTCTTCTTTATAAATAAAACTGGAGTACCCCAAGGTGAAGCACTGGGACATATGAATCCCTTATCTAGGAGTTCCTACAGCTGAGTCTTAAGTTCCCTTAACTCTGACGGAGCCATACGATACGGAGGAATGGAAATGGGATGAGTGCCTGGCTCCAAATCAATATAAAAATCTATATCCCTGTCCGGAGGCATAACAGGCAAGTCCGCTGGAAACACCTCTAAATATTTGAAAACCACTAGAACTGACTCAATAGGCGGGGACTCCACACTATCATCCCGGAGATGAACCAAAAAGGCTATACACCCCCTCCCTACTAGCTTTCTAGCCCAGACAAACGATATTATCTTAACTGGCTTAGGCATGTACACACCTTCCCACTCTAGTCTATCCTTACCCGGAATCTCTAAAGCCACAGTCTTAGTGTTGCAGTTCAACACAGCATGATAAGGAGATAGCCAGGTCATACCCAAGATAATAACCAAATCAGTCATATCCAGAATTACCAAGTCTACCCAAGTATGTAACCCCACAAACACAACAAAATAGTCACGATATACATGAGTCACAACCACAGACTCTCCAACTGAGGTAGAAACATAGATAGGGGAATCAAAGATATCGCAAGTCAAACCCAGCCCCAAAGCAAAACTCACAGACACATAAGAATACTTAGAGCCTGGGTCAAATAATACCGAAGCCATTTTATCACAGACAAGAATAGTACCTGTGATCACTGCATCTGAGGCTTTTGCCTCGATCCTCCCTGGAAAAGCATAGCAATGAGCCCGATCATCAATCCAGGAAACTTCTCGGACTGGCTGCGCCGCACCCCTACCTGCACCACCGTTCCCTCGGTCTCCTCGACCTCTCTGGAAATTACCTTGCCCACTCTGTGGATGACCCCTAGCATTACCGCATCTGTCTACCGGAACTACTGCTCTAGTCTGATGATGACCCTGATTACCTATCTACCTATGTGGACACTCCCTCTTAAAGTGGCCCATCTCACCACAATGGAAGCAACCACGGTCAAGAGTAGGTCTGCTAACTGATGTATAGGACGCTCCCTGGACTCTAGGAGCCAAAGACTGAACTCCTTGACGACCACCTGTAGTAGCTGGCAGAGCTGAATGAATAGGACGGGCCGAATAAGCCTGTTGATGCTGGCCTCTGGAGTATGAACCACCATAGTTTTCCTCATTCCGGGGCTTCTTGGCTAAAGCCTTAGCCTGCCCCGCTTGCCTAACTCCCTCAATCTTCTTCACATAATCCACCACATCATTAAAGCCCTTTCCTGAAGAAGTGATATGCACTGACAGTACCTACAGCTCACTATTCAGACCCTTGATGAACAATCGGACCCGTTCTTCCTCGGAACCCATCATCTGTGTAGCAAAATGAGAAAATGCATGGAACTTAGCCTCATAAGCCAAGACTGACATGCTACCCTGCTCCAAGTTTAGGAACTCATCTTTCTTCCGGTCCCTCAAAGTACGAGGAACGTACTTCTCTAGAAACAACGCATGGAACTGCTCCCAAGTCAGTGGAGGTAGAATAGAAGACCGACACTCAACATGAGACCTCCACCACTGCTTGGCATCACCCTGCAGCTGAAAACTGGCAAACTCAACCCCATGCTGACGTACAATACCTAACTTGTGCAACCTCTCATGGTAATCCAGGATGAACTCATAGGCATCCTCATTGTTTGTACCCTGAAACATTGGAGGTTTCATCTTAAGGAACGTAGTCAGCATCTCATGCTCATTATCTGTCATCACTTGGCCTAGCATTGGCCTGAGGAGATCATTTGTGCCCAAAGCTGCGTCCATCCTGGGTGTTGTAGTAACCGTTGGCTTAGTATCCAAAGTCTGATTTACATAAGCTGCAGGTATGGCTCCAGCACCAACCAACCCATTCAGAATATCCCACGCCTGCTTAAAAGCTTTCGGTGTCATAGTAGGAAGGCCTGCACCCCCAACTTGTGCCGCCTTTACTTGAGCCCCTTCATCCTCTACAATCACTTCTTCTACATCCTCAGCCACATGATCCCGAGGTGGGGGAGGGGTTACCTCACATGTAGCAGCATCTCGAGCTCCACCCCTGGCGGGTGCGGCTTCAGATCGTCCCATACCCCTTCCCCTACCTCTGCACTGAACTATCGGGTCTGCCGCTGGGACCGCTGGCCTTGCTCTATTGTTTCTTGTAGTAACCATCTGCGGACAAAAGAGTGAATGAGGTTAGATACCAATTTGTATCACCAGATACCAATTGGAATTGAGTTATAGCACGAAGGAAAGAAGGAAGAGATAGTTTTTCCTAAAGCCCCATAGCCTCTCGAAGAAAAGTACGGACGTCTCCACACCGTTCAGCAAGACTCTACTAGACCTATTTGGTACGACAAGATCAACGAACCTAGGCTCTGATAACATCTTTGTCACAACCTAACCCGTCGTGAGTGGCACCCACCCAACCCCCCGATGAGCGAACCAATAGAGTTCAACCCTTGCCTAGACTAACATCCTAAAACCAGCAAGTAAAAAGTAAACTAGTAATCAAACGAACCAAAAACTAATCATAATAATGAATTTGCGGAAAATCCCACCTAGGAACTGAAAGTCATCGTACCAAACATCAATACCAAATATCTAGAATACGAGGATGCAACCCCAAATGATAAAATGAAATAGTTTTAAGTTCGAAATAAATGGACTGAAACTCTAAGGATAACCCAAGGTGGCTCGAATCAAGCAGCTCACCCTTGAAAGTCAGAATCGCCGGTGCTAAAGATGAGGTCGCGTCTCAACCGCTGAAAGATTTCCTGTACTCACCAAAAGAAAAGCAAGTGCAGTATCAGTACACCACCACTGTGTACTGGTAGGATCATCAGCCAGTTTTCAAATAAACAGTGTATACACAGTACAATAAATTCAAGTAAATATATGGAAAACATGCAACAAGTCAACAGGTCCTAGACTACAGTCTCCACCTACCTTGTTCCCGCATGAAGTCCATCTCTTACAGTTCTATACCAAAAACATGTACCAATAACCATACATTTCCGCCTAGCCCATACCCACCCTGGAATCCCCTCTAGACAATTACCAAAAGTAATGATCAACCTGGCCTAAACCAAGACCAACACAATAGTTATACAACAGTTCCCGGTCACTCAAGGACCACAAAACAATAGCATCTTTCAATAAACAACCTGGTTCACTCACGGAACCAATATCAGGTATTATATTCAGTAAAATAACCTGGTCCACACATGGACCAATAACAATCAATGCAATACAAAAGTCAACATGTAATATGCAATAAAGAAAACCCGTACCAGGCGTGGTATCCGTGCCAACCAATTGTTATACCCGTACCAGGCGTGGTACTCGTGCCAACCATTTGTTATACACGTAACAGGTGTGGTACCCGTGCCAACCATTTGTTATACCTGTACCAGGCGTGGTACCCGAGCCAACCGAATGTCAATAACCACAGTCAAGAGATGAACACACACAACTTATAAAACCAATAAGAAAACACCGTTCAATACAGACTGTAAACAGGAACCTAGACATTCCACACAACTTTCCTAAGCAATGTAAAGCATACAATCACTTAGACATGAGTACATGAATATACAACATTCACAGAAAATCATAAGTCATCACCTACCTCGAAATGATCCAAGCTCTATTCAACCCGAGCTTTCCCATCTTCCGGATTCCTTCTCGTTCTTGGTCTAAAAACAACACACAGTACATACAATTAACACACAAGGCCTGAACATTTCCCGGATTATACTAAATCCCCAAACCTCCAGCCACCCATGATCATCCCACCCTTTTCCCGGGCTTTTCAACCATTAATTCTCCTTGTTCTATTATTTTTACGAATAAAAATGGAGAATTTAACATCCTATGATCATTTTAACATACTTTTATCAACAACCAAGAACGTACATGCTTGGAACCCCCTTCCTTCCCCGAATTCCACCATTCCTAGGTTATGCAAACCTTTATCCAAATTCCCTCCTAGCAATTCTACCACATAAGAAACGTAATATAAAGGTTGGGGAACGACTACCTTACCTTAGGGAAGAATTTCGACGAAAAAAGGAAGAAAAATACCTGGAATCACCTAGCCCTTCTCCCAAAATGAAGTTGTGAAAAACTGAATATTTTGGGAACTATTTCTGCATTAAAATCCCGTCGGCCCGCTATAGCACTCCCCGCTCCGCTATAGCGGACGACTTACGCTATAGCGGTCTTAAGTGGGGTTGACCGCCCTTGACCACCGCTATAGTGGTATTTTCCACCGCTATAGCGGAGGTCGCTACGGCGGACCATTGCGCTCATCATGGACAGAATATCTAAAAATCTCTCAGTTTTGGCCATTTTACAACACACTTACTTTCCCCAATAATCTGAAACAACCCCTTCACATCAAACGCGATTCTGGGAGTTCTACTTACCCAAATTCGATTCTGAAAAATCCCTCGAACTCCTTTATGTCTTGGCTACGTGGAGAACTAGCTAAAAACAAGACACATAAATCAATCCTTACCCAACTTTCCCTAGACTCTACCTTGATCCAAAACCGGCCGAGGCTAGCCTAGTCCAGAATTTTGAACTCCCAAACTAAGAGTTTTCTTACTCTAAAACTTGGCACGATTGAACTACCCATAATGACGAACCCAGTTGTTACACCTGTTCAGCCTCCTAAGGATACAGTAAAAGACAACCATCATTTGCACACCGATAAATTCAAAAAATCAAGGGATGAATCTGTCAGTGGATCAATTAATGAGGACGATGTGTTCAAGAGAAAAATGGATTCATTGAAAAGACATGTAAGTATTAAATTAAGCTTTACTTAATAATTTTATTTACATAGCCAAGTTTATATTTTATATTTTGTAACGATCAGGTCGATGAAAGGTTTGATATACTTCATGACTATGTCAAGAGTCAATTCACCGCCATCATGAATACATTGAAAGGGGATTATGTTCCACAATCAAAGGTAATTCAAACTACAGTTTAGATATATTACAAATTATACATATTTATATATTTTCTTATTAATTAACTCTCAGGGTACGGACACTCCTATCAATCTAAATGTAAAACAACAAGCAAATCAAAGTGCAGACGTTCATAGCTCAGGCAAAATTAATATTCTAGAATCTGTCAAAGTTTTTGATGATTCTACTGGTAGACCCACTGACAGATCGACAGATCAAACTCATGAAGATAATCGTAATGTGGAGGTAATATTATATAATTACATATGTATTATGTATTAATATTTCAATCACCATATTTTTAGCATAGGATTCACATGTATCATGTATGAGTGTGTTCATATTTTAATCATAATATGTATCCAGTTTACAGTATGGATATATATATGACATTATTTTGAGTATTCATTTTAGTAAATGGCCATTTTAATTTAGACTTATCATGCAAGTTATATTGTCATGTATCCAACTTGTCTAATGCCCATGTATCTCATCATGTATCATTATTTACACAGTTTACTCAATGACAATGTATACTGAATACTTTATCGACTATCTAAGTTTGACTGATTGTTTAATAGTTAATAATTTTATTTGTTAAATAAAATTACAGGCGGAGTTTGATCTTCCTCAACAATCTACGACCGACGCAATATCTGTTGAAGAGGGCACACCTGATGCTTTTAAGAATTTCCCTCTCGTGGTTGCACCAATTTCTGCAGTACCTACAAACAAAATCACTGATAGTCAGTTCTTCATTAGTGATAGTCAGCTCCCAACTGAGGTTCCTGTCAGAAGCATAGTTTTACACACGGACTACTTGACTCTGGCTCAAAGGATTGCTAGGCCCACCAGGCCTTCTAGGTATGCAATGTCACCATATGTGATAAATTATTCCTCCGATAAAAAAGGCACAGAAAAATTTAATATCAGTATGCCTTTTAAATATCCGTTTGAGTCTGAAATAATAAGTGATCCACATGTTGAAGTTCTTTTCGAAGCATATATTGACTGGGTAAATGACAAGCTCTTGAAAGCACTTTCAACCAAGTACGTTTATTGTATTGCTTCAATTTTTATTAATATAGTACGTCATTTTTAATATTTGACTGCTTTATCT
Source organism: Jaltomata sinuosa (assembly GCA_003996215.1). Classification (NCBI taxonomy): domain Eukaryota; kingdom Viridiplantae; phylum Streptophyta; class Magnoliopsida; order Solanales; family Solanaceae; genus Jaltomata; species Jaltomata sinuosa. The sequence continues at coordinate 58,409 of QJPP01003564.1, forward strand.
AATTTATTCAACTTATCCAGGGACGATAAAGATGATCACTATAGGGCCAAACAAGGTGCACTCCCTAATAGGATAGACTTTGTTGTTGCTCCTGTCGAGTCAAAGAATTTATTTTACCTTATGTCAGAACCTGATAAATGCTGAAATGATGAGGTAAGTAAATATCTATCAAATAAACATGTATCTATAATTTTTTCTTATAATTTGTGTTGCATATGTGTATTATACAGTATATCCAAGAATTGGTTTAACCTTATTCTTTGATTTCAGTTATTTATTGTGTATCTAGTGTTATATTCAAACACTAAAATAATTTAATGTGATCTATCCAGCTAAGTGTTAGTGTCATGTATATATTGAAAATGTGACTGTCAGTGATTTTTTAAGTAGCTAGTGCTATATCTAAATTCTAAAACAGCTTATTATGATGTCTACATTGTTGGTGCTCAGTGTCATATATCAAATGCAGATGTGACTGTGTTAACTGTTATGAGTCTGATTTAAATGTTACTGTTCTTGATTTGTTATGTATCTAGTGCTATATCAAAATGAAAAAAGTGCTTAGTATGATGAATCCATTGGTAGTGTTACAGCCATGTATCCAATGGCGTTTTAGCCATGTATCCAGTGCTACTGTTATAGCCATGTATCCAATGGAGTTTTATAGCCATGTATCTAGTGCAAACATACGAATAGTACAAACTACATGTATCCAGTAGTGATGTTATAGTTATGTATCTAGTACAAGTTTGAATATAGTAAAAACGTCATGAATCTAGAGCTAGTACTATAATCATGTATCTAGTACAAACTTCATGTATCTGGTGCTAGTGTTATATCCATATATCTAGTACAAACTTCATGAATATTTTTCAAATACCTGTTAATATATTATTTAAATTATTTCAGCATATGGATGTCATCTTCTATTACTTGCGCAAAAAGTCCAAGCAGCAAACTAATAGCAACTACAAATACACAACGATAATGTATATATTTCTTCCTCTTGTACGTGACATATGGCATAGATATCATATGCAAAGAGAGGATGCTGATATGAGCGTTGTTACCCAAGAAGATCAAATTTCTACATATATTAAGGGTTTCATGATCCCTGTTGATTCACCTTGGCATTTGATAGACGATGTTTACATTCCAGTCAACTGTAAGGAGAAGATGCATTAGGTTTTAGCAGTTGTGTCACTAAAGGAAAGGTGCATTCGTGTTTATGACTCGTTCCAAGCAGCTGGCCACACAACTGCAATCAATTCAGAAATTGATAAGATCGCTGAAATGTTATCATTTTTCTTGACAAATAGTGAGTTTTATGAAAAGACAAAGAGGATAGACTGGACAAAACTTGATGCATACAAGGATAAAGCTGATGAAAATCCCTTTGAGATTGAATTTTTCAGTGGTATAGCACAACAAGGAAGTGAAATATTGTAAGTTTTATCATTCATACACGAAAACTAGTTACTATTTCTAATATATAGTAATAAATTTAAATTTATACATTAACATGTGCGGGGATTGTGAAGTATTTACAGTTTTATTTGCTGAGTATTTGAGTGATCAAATTTTTATACCATCTCCAGGTCTTGATACCAAGTTTCATCGTATCAGATATGTTTCACTACTATGAAACTATAGAACGCACAAAGCTAGCGATGGCAGAATCAGTGATAATGAAGACCCATCAGCCCTAAAGCGCAAATTCACCCATACTTATGTTGATGATATGATAGATCTGGATTAGTATTTTTATCCATGTAATTTAAACAATCTGCTGTTTTTGAGTTCATTTTATAGGTTTCTTGTTTTGCCAGATACATTAAAATACATGGATGTATTAACTAGTTACTATAAATCTTTTCGTATTATTAACTAAATTTTATGATTTTCAAATGTGCCTGTTCAGATATTTAAAACGTATTTTATGAGAAACATATGTTTTAAGTGTATCTAGTTATAAATTATACACACACAGATCATATTTATAAATGATACATGACAAATACGAAACATACATACAATGAGTGATGCAAGTAGTCTATATATACTATGTATCTATTGAAGTCTTAGTTTTTTTCAAATCAGAAACATTTTCATTTCATATACCAGTCAATGTTTTCATTATTTATACTAGATACATGCTAAAATATACGTAATATTGGTCTACAATATTATTACTTGACATAACATTTATAAATCACGTTATTCATCGATCTTCTCACATAATAAATAACTCATTTATTAAATATAATAATGCATCAAACATTAATAGCAAGCTTGTATGACATATAAGAGTATATTTCATGCTACACAAAGGTCTTCTTCTATAACAAACCCCTCATTTATTAAATTTTTGTTCGAAACATCAACTAAAACCAGTCAGGTAAAATAAAGCTTTCAATGTATCATTCAAGTCTGCTCTGGGAAGTAACCACACGACCTCCTGTAATGACCTTTGCGCTCACACTGTCCACACCGATTTGTTTTTATTGGAAGTGTCTCACTCATCTTCTTGTGCCTCCCTTTCTTTGGTCTTCCCGGTGATCTCTTGTATTTTGGTGGAAAAACAATTTCTTCCCGAACTGTTTGTGGTATACATCAATTCTTTTTATCGAGCATTGGAGGAAAAGGCAATTCATATATCTTCAAAAGTGTTTTTGGCTTATAGTAGTTAGAGCAGTACAACTTCACCTCTGTTATATTCTTGCTTTGCAAAATGGCAAGTGTGTGTGCACATGGTATCTCATCCAGTTGAAACCGTTCACAACTGTAAGTTTTCTTATCAAGATGGACAATGTATCTTCTACCATCATCATTAACTGAGTAAACAAAATCTGACGATGGCATAACCTAACAAAAAAAATTATAGTTTACATTACATATTATTATACATAAACAGAAGACACAATTAAATTTGTTATTTACTACTTATCAGAAACATTGAAATAAATTTCAATAAACATACCGTCATATGAGATGATTTCTGCTTGTTCAATATGAGAATTTTTTGAAATCTATCACCTAGCTCGATTCCTGTGTATCTAGACCTCTCTCCATTACTTTTATTTCATTGACCAAACAAGATTCCAACCTGTTTTAAGAACCCATAAATTGATAGCTCACGTGCATCAAGCAGACAACTATTGATACATTCAGCTATGTTTGAAGTCATCATTCTACCCCTGTTCGTTGTTGCATACACTCTTGACCACTTTTCGTATCCAGCCCTATCAAGATAATCCTTTACTCTGTGGTCCATTTTTTCAACTTTCTCCATCAGTACTTCAAAATCCTCTACCCTGTATGCTTTTGCCATAGCATAGAATACATTGCTCAAGGTATCTTTGCTCTTTCGAAAGTTTGTACACACATTCTTCCACATATGCCACATACAAGCATAATGTTGAACAGATGGATACAATATGCTTACACTCTTAATTATGCTTTCGTTGCGATACGAAACAACACACATATTTGCACGCTCACCAAAAGCAATTTTAAAATATTGAAAGAACCACATCTATGAAGAGTCATTTTCTGAATCAACAACTCCATATGCAAGTGGTAATATATGCCCTGATAAGAAATTGAAATCATAAGCCACTAGCTTAGAACAATATATAATTATGTAATATATACATACCATGTATCAGGCACGGTTCATATAAATAGTACCTAGAATATACATGGTATGTATCTAGTACAATATTATTCTCCCAAATACTATCCCATGCTATCTGTTATGGGATACATTTGAACTTGTATCTACAACTCAAATATTTAAGTATAACACAATAGTTGTTAACATATACGTTTTAGCAAAAAACAAAGTGAAATTCGACTGTATCCAAGTATACCTGCTCCATCCAACGTGCTAGCCGAAACAATAGTCTCCTTATATGGTCCATCTAAGTGACAAGCATCCACTACAACTACTGATCTGCAATGCTGAAATCCATTAATCAGTGGATACAGTTCTATGAATAGATACATGAACTCGTTCTTTTCTGACTTATGCATCTTTATGTAAGAATTAGGATACACTAATCCTAACTGTCATGACCCAATCTACCGGGCCGTGAGGGCGCCTACTCTAATCACCTAGATAGATGAACCCTTACCACCCGTCTAACAGGTAACATGCGGAATTAAAGTAAACCTTTACAATTAAACCACATTTACAAATCCTGTTCAGAAATAAGCTACATAAGAAATTGCGGAAAAACCTTTACAATATTTAAACCCCTCCCTAGGATCTAGTCTAAACAAGTACAAGAGCTTCTACAAGGTGACACAAAGGGATAAAAGACCCAACTTCTACCATGGGATCGAAGACAGAAGTTGCTGGAGACCCTCATTATCGTGAACCTATGAAACATCACCAACTTGCAACCAGATTATACCAAAAAGGTATAGCAAGAGTAAAGTCAGTATAAACACACGTACTGGTAGGCATCATCGGTCGACCCGAATCCATTCCTACCATCATATAAGAAAAACAGGGAAAGACATGAAATAAACATTATACCTCCCTCTTTCACCTTTAACCTTGACCCTGACATCTAGGACTTTCCAAGTGACCTTGTCATGTAGACTTCCCAAGTCACATTTAACCTTTACCCCAGTCAACTACCTTGACTAAATATTCAGACTTGACCCAGCTAGCTGCCCAACCAAATCCGCTATTATACCCAAGTATTACCTACAATTTTCCAGCACTTTCCCGGACCTCTAGGACAGCTTTACCACTTGGTTATATTAACCAATAACCACGCCCAGACTCTTTGTTTTCCTCTATATTTACCAATCACATGCAACTCACCTAGCAACCATTGACACCTTCAATGACAACAACAGAGTTATATCTAAATCCCTTTCTCATCCCAAAACTCAGACCCTCCAAGGATCCTCTAACCACACCTAAGTATTCAACAGGCAACCCGGTCTACCCTAAGACCCATCATTATGCTTATTAACGTAAGTAATCCTTGACCATCATTAGCACACTTAATGACAATAAAACATGAACTCATAACCTCTTTTACATAGTCCGAACCCACTCGGATCCCCCTAACACATCTAGGTGTTAAACATGACAACCCGGTCTACACCAAGACCAACTCATAACATGATGCAACAACCCGGCCTACACCAAGACCAACTAATACATGATGCAACAACCCGGCCTACACCAAGACCTACTAATAGCATGATACAATAAACTGACCTATACCAAGACCAAACTAATAACATGATATAACAACTCGGCCTACACCAAGACCGAACTAATAACATGATATAACAACCCGGCCTACACCAAGACTGAACTAATAACATGATATAACAACCCAGCCTAAACCAAGACCAAACTAATAATATGATATAACAGAATTCTCGGTCACTCAAAGACCACCATTGGACATCACAATTCATCAAAACAGCCCGGTTCACTCACAGAACCAATAAAAATCAATGTGATACAAGTTAACATGCAATATGCAATATGCAATAAAGTAAACCCGTACCAGGCATGGTACTCGAGCCAACCAAATAGTAACCTGTACCAGGGCGTAGTACACGTGCCAACCAATTAGTAACCTGTACCAGGCATGGTACCCGTGCCAACCAAATAGTAACATGTACCAGGCGTGGTACCCGTGCCAACCAATTAGTAACTTGTACCAGGCGTGGTACCCGTGCTAACCAAATAGTAATATGTACCAGGCGTGGTACCCGAGCTAGCCGAATAGTAACCTATACCAGGTATGGTAACCGAGCCAACCGAATATCAATAACCACAGTTAATTGATGAACACACATAACTTGTAAGACCAACAAGTAAACACCATTCAACACAGACTGTAAACAGGAACCTAGACATTCCACACAACTTTCCTAAGCAATGTAAAGCATACAATCACTTAGACATGAGTACATAAATATACACATTCACAGAAAATCATAAGCCATCACCTACCCCATTTCCAGGTAACCGGTGAACCGTTAAATTCCGTCTGAAGACTATTCCCTAGTTCACCCTTTTTATTATAACATGTAACTAGCGATTTACCTTTTTAGATAAACATACAAGCATGTGACACGCTTCCCTTTCTAACCTTAGCCAGACAGCCGTTAAGCCTCAAGCAATAAACATTCCTGAAACCCCACCTAGGAGCTTCCTATTCCCTCTTTCTGTGCTCCCAAGCACTTCCCTGGTTCCCCGAACCTTCCCGACATGCTAGTCCCTCAACCCATTATTTTATGTCAATAATATGATTAATATAACCACATAATACCATTCACAAACCCACTATTTACTCCGTACATCCTAGAAACAACACAATAATTCCCGAATTCGCCAGACTTCGTACCCGGAAGCCTAAAATATGGATTCTCCATTTCTACTATACAAAGTATGAAAAGTAACCAGGTCTAACTACTCATAAAACCTAGCCTACCAGGGCACCAAGCAGCTACAACCGTGCGTTTCTGGCTCTGCGGAGGCATTCCTGGCGGTCTGCAGGCCCGGATCCGTGGTTTCACGTCTTTTTTACCAGAATTCCTTTCTCGTTCTTGGTCTAAAAATAACACACAGTACATATAATTAATACACAAGGCCTGCACATTACCCATAGATTTAACGGTGGTTAATTATATGTGCAGGCCTTGTGTGTCAATTATATGTATTGTGTGTTATTTTTAGACCAAGAACGAGAAAGGAATTCTGGTAAAAAGGATGCGAAACCACAGATCTGGGCCTGCAAGACCTCCAGGAATGCCTCCACGGAGCCATAAATGCACGGTTATAGCTGCTTAGAGCCCAGGTAGGCTAGGTTTTATGAGTAGTTAGACCTGGTTACTTTTCGTACTTTGTATAGTAGAAATGGAGAATCCATGTTTTAGGCTTCCAGGCACGGAGTCTGGCGGATTCGGGAATTGTTGTGTTGTTTCTAGGATGTACGGATTAAATGGTGGGTTTGTGAATGGTATTATGTGGTTATATTAATCATATTGTTGACATAAAATGATGGGTTGAGGGACTAGCGTGTCGGGAAGGTTCGAGAAACCGGGAGAGTGCTTGGGAGCATGGAAAACGGGAATAGGAAGCTCCTAGGTGGGGTTTCGGAATGTTTATTGCTTGAGGCTTAGCGGCGGTCTGGCTTAGGTTAGAAAAGAGAAGCGTGTCTCATGCTTATGGGTTTATCTAAAAAGGGAAATCGCTAGTTGATGTGCCGCCATTTTACGGCACTTTCGACTCCTTTTAACTAAGAACAATCGTGCGTTTTCAAGCAACCATTGTCGTTTTTGATGGGTTTATGTTATGTTTTCAGGAAATAGGGACAAACATGGAAACGGAAGGAAATACGAGCAAAAAGAGCATTCTGGATAAGAGTGACGGACCGTCAAGCTCGTGACGGACCATCAAGCCCAAGCCAACAAGGTGGTGACGGTCCGTCACCCAAACCGTCACACCAAAGCAGTGTCGCACCAAGGCAGCCCGCGATTAACCGTCACACCAAAGCAGTGTCGCACCAAGGCAGCCCGCGATTAGGATTCCTACCGTGTTTGGGATTTGGTTTCTCGGATTCCTAATGCATTTGGGATTTGGTTTCTCGGATTCCTAATGCATTTGGGATTTGGTTTCTCGGATTCCTAATGCGTTTGGGATTTGGTTTCTCGGATTCCTAATGCGTTGGATTTGGTTTCTCGGATTCCTAATGCGTTTGGGATTGTGTTTCCTAGACTCCTATAAATACCCTATGTTAGGTTTATTTTATTCATTATGCAAATCACGTTTTTTTACAATAATTTTAGGAGAGATTTGAGCGAAACTTTGAGAGCAAGAAACACGTTTTTCTCTTCTTGAATTCGTTTTCTTGAATCGTTCTTGGGATCTTGGTTTTTCTTGTTCTTGGATTATTGAAGATTGTTCTCATTATATTGTAAGAATCCCTTCTCTTTATTATGAATACAATTCTCTTCTCTTTTCTTTATAGCATGATTAACTAAACTCCCACAACTAGGTTTGTGGGAGCCATGGCAAACGTAGCAAGATAGATTCCGGGTAGCGTCGGGTTCAATATATATGTTGTCACGTTGTTAATCATTCATTATGTCACGTTTTCTAGTGGTTGCAAACATTAGAACATGCCTAGGTTTAATTTTCTTGAGTAAAGAGATTAAAACCGGGCAACTTGATTAACGACGAGGATTCGAGACTACTAACTCTCGTCTTATGATTAATGCTGTAACTAGATTAATCTACTTG